>OY992537.1:233869791-234297291 GCA_963921195.1 Pegoplata infirma
ATAATTCGAGATGTGATCACAATTCTTTCTATTTTTTTTAAATTTAAAAAAATGCACCTTTTATTTTTGGCTCTGATTTATTTTATATGGTGCTCCAAAAAAAATAAATTGGTAGATATTGACCCTAACTTACCCCAGATATATTCATTTCGAGGTAAAAATATGTCTCACAAAAATTTAGAACGATCGGAAATGGGTAAGGCGTTTAGCATGGTTCTTGAAGTTTAAAAAACGGATTACAAGGAAAATTATGATTTTTTTCTGTTTTCGCAATATTTTTGGTATTTTAAGTTAAGTTTTATTTCAAGCAATTACGGAATTATGATGAAGAGTAAAATGTCTTTCTAATAAGGTACTAAAAACTAAAATCGGTTGAAAATCAGCCAAGTTATTACAACTTCCCCAGGCATCTAACGTATGTCATATTACATGATTAATAGGGTGGGTCGATGAAATGCATATTTGCGAATCTCGTTAACTAATAGCAAAAACTCGATGCGCATTTTCGAGCTGATAACGGGAAAAATCATTAAAAAATTTTAGGAAGGTACTTTTAGGCCTCTACAAGCGGTTTTAGTTCGCGGTTTGTGGAAAAAAAATATTTTTTTTAATTTTTTAAAAATATTTTAAAAATTAAGTAAAATAATGCTTATTACGAAACAAGTTCCAAAAAAAACTTATCACGCCAATTTTAGCACGTGGATGCATTTTTGTACCCAGGAAAGTTCGATTTATATATATAAAAAAAAAATATTTTTTATTTCATAATAGCACTCAAATAGTGCATAAGGCCGATATAAGAACATGAATGATAAAAATAAAAAAATTGCGGGTATTTATAGCAATCCACAAGTGCAAAAAATTCGCAAATTACAAAAAAATTAAAAATGGGTATCAAAATTTTGTAATTTGCGAATTTTTTGCACTTGTGGATTGCTATAAATACCCGCAATTTTTTTATTTTTATCATTCATGTTATTAAATCGGCCTTATGCACCATTTGAGTGCTATTATAAAATAAAAAATATTTTTTTTTATATATATTAATCGAACTTTCCTGGGTATAAAATGCATCCACGGGCTAAAATTGGCGAGATAAATTATTTTTGGAACTTGTTTCGTAATAAACATTATTTCACTTAATTTTTAAAATATTTGTAAAAAATTAAAAAAATATTTTTTTTTCAAAAACCGCGAACTAAAACCGCTTGTAGAGGCCTAAAAGTACCCTCCTAAAATTTTTTCATGATTTTTCCCGTTATCAGCTCGAAAATGCGCGTCGAGTTTTTGCTATTTGTTAACGAGATTCGCAAATATGCATTTCATCGACCCACCCTAATGATTAATGAATACGAGTCAAATTTTTGAAACTTATTGAAATTTATTGAAATTTTCTACTGTAGTAACATTTTTTATTCTTTATGTTCCAGTGTAATTTTTTTTTTTGGTTTTCTAAATTTTTTTTGGAAAAAAAAAATAAAAATTAAAAAATTAAAATTTCAAACGAGTGCACTGTGGGCCAGCATCCCTGAATTTTGGCCATAAATAGACCGCTTAACCTATATGTCAAAAAAGTATTGCATATGGGTGTCAAAGGATCGCTGATTACGAATCTGGAAAAAAAATTCAAAATTCAAAATGGCGGATCCAAAATGGCGGACATGATTTTTTAATTCTTTGTTTATTGTGTTTAATATAATCATTATCGATGTATTTGGGGTCGTTAATAACGAAATGAGCTCAGACTTTTAATATTCAAAATGGCGGATCCAATATGGCGACAAATTTTAAATTTAAGATTTTTTATATGTTGTCTCTTTTGGACAAAAACTTAGATTTTAATGGTTTTTCGGATGTTAGAACTGATTTTGGAATTAAAGATTTGAAATTCAAAATGGCGGATCCAATATGGCGAATATGCTTTTGAAATTCTTAGCTAATTGTACTTAAATAATATTTTTGGTGTATTTGGGGTCGGTAATTACGAATATGAGCAACGATTTTTTAAATTCAAAATGGCGGATCCAATATGGCGTCAAATAAAATATTACGTTTTTTCTATGTTGTCTGATTTTGATGGTTTTTGGAATGCAAAATATGATTTTAGAATCAAATATTCAAAATAGCGGATTCAATATGGCGGACAAGATATTTAAATTATTGATTAATTTTTCAAAATATCACTAGGAAATGATTGCGCAACACGAATATGAACTCAGATTTTTTTAAATCAAAATGGCGGATCCAAAATTTAGGACATAGCTTTTCAATAAAATGTACAATGTTTGCATTTCTAAGTTTTTATAAATCCCTCTTTTTGCTTTTATCAGAAGATTTTAATAAAATATTTCTCTTTTAAATGCGTCAAAAAGTTCATATATTCAGTGGCTCATTTAAGGGAGAACTTTTTTATTTCCAATTAGCATTAGCCATCCAAAATGTACAAACAATGCAATTTCGTAAAAAATATTAAAAATTCTATCGCCAAAATATGCCCGCTTAAATGCGTTACCAGCTTTAATGTTTAGCACTAGAGATGGACGCTGGTCACGTAAATTACGCGTGGTCGAAAGTAAGCGTGATTAATTTTTTTTGTTCGTGAGTGATAAGTGATTGAGACAATTTTTTTCGTGAGTGATTCGTAGTGAGTGCAATTCTTTGCGTGAGTCTAAATTATTTAATTGTATTGATTCAGTTTTTTTAAATTTTTTTCGTGTTTTTAATGTTTAGCGTGAGTTACGAGTGAGCGTGAGTCACACGTGAGTGGTGTTTTGTTTACTCATGTAAATAGTGAGTAAGTGTGAGAAAAAAAAAAACGATTCAGTAAATTATGTTTTTTTTTGCGTGAGCGTGAGTCAACATGAGTCAAAACTCACTCACGTGCCCATCACCACTTATCACGCCAATGTTGTCAAAGTGGGACATTTTTTATTAGAAATCAATAAAAACAAAAATATCAAAAAAAATTTTGAAGTTCTATTTTAGGGCATTTCTAAACGTCATATTTTGGTGTATTGCCTCTAGATCAAAAGTTTATGAACGGTCGCACAGGGTCGCAAAAATGTGAATAGAATACATTATCAGAGACAGATCGTAATTCGAGGTTTGTCAATATCGTTTGGACTTTTTTGGACTTTGGTGTTGAAAAAAGGCGGATTTCAACAAAAGTATGAATTTCCATAATTTATTTAAAAAAATATATACTTTTAGCTTACTTTTTGGCAGTTTATCTCATGTGTTGGACAAACAGGTATGTCTTTAGGAGAACTTCGCCGAAAATTTGAAAAAATATTGTGTCGAAGTACAAACAAAAATTATTTGTTTCATAAATAAAAAATATAAAAAAAATCTCAAACTTTGACTTTAACCTCATGCAAAAAAAAAACTTTGAGCTATAATAAGAAGATATTAAAGGTGGACAAAATTCAAGATGTCGACATTTCGAAAAAATATTTTTAAATATGTGTTGCCTTACAGACCTTATTGGCCAAAAAATGGAAATCCTGGCCCACAGTGGAGTGTTGAAAAATGCAGGCATTTTTAGCATTAATTTAAAACATGTTAGCAAAACACGATATGAAAAATACTTGTCATATAATTACATTTGAACTTGAAGAATAAAAAAAATGGATTAACAGTAGAAAATTTCAAAGAATTTCATAAATCGGATTGTATTCCTTAATCAAGTGGTCTGCCACATATTAGATGACTGGGGAAGTTTTAATAACTTGGCTGATTTTCAACCGATTTTAATTTTTAGTACCTTATTAGAGAGGTATTTTACTCCAAATCACAATTCTGTAATCCTCTGAATTCAAATTTAATTTAAAATACCAAAAAAAAATTGAGAAAACTGAAAAAAATTCATATTTTCCCTTGTAATCCGTTTTTTAAAATTAAAGGCCGTTGCGGCACGCCTTCCCCATGTCCGATCAACCTAAATTTTTGTGAAGTTCAAAAAAATTTTTCTTAAATATGTATTTAACACAATTTTAAATTTATTCAATCTTGTAAAAAAAATATTTTAACTATTTGCTTTTTTCTTTTGTAATCCGTCTTTTCCGTTAATTATTCATTTAAAATTTCAAGGTTTTCTATTCTGTAACGCAATAAAGTACTTCCCATTCTTTAGAGTTTTTGTAACGCTCAATGTTTTCCTTAAGATTTTATTACTTACAGTGTTTGTGTTAAAACGATTTTTGTGAAGATTTTAATGAAGTAATATTTCTTAAGAATTTTTATTTTCTTTATCGTACCGTCATAAACAATGTTTTATTATAAACCGAAGCTACGAAAAACGGTTTAAAGGCGAAATCATAAAAATTTCTTTAAAAGACTTGAAAGGCTTTTTAAAAAAAATTTTAAACAAGAAAAAATTTAAAAAAATATATATAAATTACAAATTTAAATTTAAGAAGATAAAAAATTTTAATCCTCAAATCGAAAAAAAAAAATAATTAAATTTTAAAAAATTCCTGTAACTACAAATTTTTAAACAGCTATAAAAAAAATAATGGGAATATTTTTTAGTTCTATTTTTTTAATTTGAAATATAAACTATTGTTATATTTTTAAAATTTTATAAACTCAAAATTTTGTCGACTACAATAACCGTGGTGGCCATTCAATTTTAGTATGCATTTTTTAAAGGACAAATTTTTGTGGTTTGTAGATTATTAAATTCTCTAGTACTTACCGTGGCCCTTTTTTGGAAAATATCGATTTTTGTTGAAGATATGCCAATGTAAATTTAAAAATTGAAAAAAGTTAATTTTTATTCTTTCAATAAACAACTAATTTGGCCAAAATATCAAAAAATGGCCACGACAAGTACTTATGAATTAAATAATCTACAAATCAGAAAAAAAATCATCAAAATCGGTTCAGCAGTTTTTGCTGTACAACTGCAGCTGATTTTGTCCTTCAAAAAAAAGCATTCCAGTGGTAACCCTGGCAATTCTAGTTGATCAAATTTAGACTTATAAAATTAAAAAGATGTAAAAACAAATAAAAAAGCAGAATTAAAAAATATTGCGTGTTTATTTTTTTATAGCTTGAAAAATTAAAATATATTTTTAATTTCTGTTAACAAGAAAAAAAATTGAAATCGAGGCTTAAGTGTATATATTTTACTCGTCCAATTCCCAGCTCTTAGCTCTTGTATTTCGCCAACTTACTTATTGCTGTAAAATATGTTAAATGTTTCATTTAAATGCTATTCGTGTAAATTATACTATAAAATTTTCTTTTAAGTCAATGATAATTAAGAATAACAAAAGACGGATATTAAATTGTTAAAATTCAGTTTGAAGTGTTAAGAAAGTCTTAAGGACCATTTATGTTAAGTATATTTTTTAAATACTTTTTGCACAATAGGGTTATTAAAGTCATTTAGAAAATATTGTCATAGAACAAATTTAAAACTAGAGAAAAGAGAAAATTCAACTTGGAAAAAGCACGAAACAAAGCAAATATTTTTTTAGTAAAAAAAATTTTTTTTTATATTTGTTTCAAATTTTTCTGATTTGTTTCTAATTTTTCGGTAAATTTTCAGAATTTTTCTCAATTTTCGAGAATTTTTAAGATTTTGTAAATTAAAGTAGGGAGGTGTACTCATTTTATCATTCCGTGTGTAACGCATTAAAATATTGGTCAAGGGTCGCGTAAAGTATTTGGTATGATAAATCGCACACTTTCGGACCCAACCCCCTCCGATTTATTTCATTTTTGGATATGATTTAGTATGTATTAAATGCAACTTGTGCGCTAATTCTCAGCCTTTTATTCCAAGACGGTGTTGAGTAATCATTTTTTGAAAATGTAGATTTTTTTCAAAAAATTAATAAATTGAAATTTTCAATTAATTTTGACCGGTAAAAAATATCGATATCTTAAAAAAAGATGGACAACATTTTGTTGGTATTTTAATGTAATTTTAGAAAAAATATCCGAAAAAATTATTTGAAGTAACTATCACTTATTTTTTAACGTTTAAAAATCAAAATCGACGTTGAAAAAGTCCTAAACCTTAGATTTTTTTTTTTTTTTTTTTAAATGTTACTCTTAATAACGCAACTTTTAAGAAATAACTTAAGATGTGATAACAATTCGTTCTATTTTTTTTTTTTTTTAAATTTTGAAAATTGCACCTTTTTTATAACTCTGGTTTATTTTATATAATTCTTAACAAAAAAAATTAATTCGTAGATACTGCCCCTAACTTGCCCCTTACATTAATTTGGATGTAAAAATACGTCTCACAAAATTTAAGGATGATCGGCCATGGGTAAGACGGTCCGCATGGACCTTGAAGTTTAAAACACGGACTACAAGGAAAAATATGATTTTTTTTTCTCTTTTCGCAATTTTTTTTTGGTATTTTAAGTTAGGTATAAATTCAAGTGGTTATAGAATTAAGATGTGGATTAAAATGCCTTTCTAATAAGGTACTAAAAACTAAAATCGGTTGAAAATCAGCCAAGTTATTACAACTTCCCCTGGCATCTAACGTGTGTAATACCACTTGATTAATGAATTCGAGTTCCATTTTTTAAATTTATTGAAATTATCTACTTTAATAACATTTTTTTATTATATCGTGAACCTATATTCAAAATATGCCAACTCAAATTTGACCGAAATGAGTTTCCGATGGAAAATAGCTCCCCTATGCAATACCCATCTGTGGTAAAAATTTCAGAGCAAAAAAATATTTTTTTGTCGTTTTACATCCATTTTTGTTATTCTGCTAACTCAAAGTACATATTTTTTTGGTGAAAATAAATGCCAACTCCCATTGTAAATTTCCAAAAATTATTCAAAATTTTTTTTAAAAAAATTAGACCACATATCTTATTGCATTTGCCTTTCTGAACACGAATCTGGTAAAGATTTTGATATCTAATGCCTAGTTTTCGAGATATTGCCATTTTGAAAATATCGGTATATAGTGTTTGCAAAAAAAAAATTGCTTATATATATATGTAACTTTTAAACTATTTATCAGATTGAAACATTATGAGTGGGGCAAATAAAGCCAATGATATAAGCTTTCAAAATAGCTAGTTTGGAGTGAGCCTTCTACAATAAAGCGTGAGTTACAGAGTGCCAAAGTTGACCACCCTGAGATTAAAAGGCTTTCGGAGCTAGTAACTTTTAAAAAAATGCAAAGATTTTTAATTTTTTTTAGTTTTTGCAATTACCGCACTAAGGAAAACAAAATCCAAAAAAAAAAAAAATTTATAAAAAATTTTCAAAAAAAAATTTATTTTTAGTTTCCGACAAAATATGCCAACTCTAAAAAAATATTTGTTTTTTGATATAGTAATAAATGCCATCTCAAAAAAATACGCAAACCAGTGCAAAATATGAAATTTTTGGCATAGGTAAAAATTATTTAGAATATTTAAACTATCTTATGGAAGGTACATTGTTTATTTTTGCAATAATATGCGAAATAACTAGTTTTTTAGCTCTCCTGAACAGTAAGCTTTTTCGAGTTGGCATTTATTGAATATAGTTCGACGATATATGTTTCAGTGTAATATTTTTTTGGTTTTTCCAAATTTAAAAAAAAAATAAATAAATAAAAATGGAGATTTCAAAATAATTTAAATCATGTTAGCAAAACACAATATGAAAAATACTGTCATCTAATTACATTTGAACTTGAAGAATAAAAAAAATGTTATTACAGTAGATAATTTCAATAAATTTCAAAAATCGGATTGTATTGCTTAATCAAGTAGTCTATCACACGTTAGATGCCTGGGGAAGTTGTAATAACTTGGCTGATTTTCAACCGATTTTAGTTTTTAGTACCTTATTAGAAAGGCATTTTACTCTTCATTATAATTCTGTAACCACTTGTATTTAAACTTAACTTAAAATACCAAAAAATTGAGAAAACAGAACAAAAATCATATTTTTCCTTGTAATACGTTTTCTAAACTTCAAGGCCCATGCGGAACGCCTTACCCATGTCCGATCGTCCTTTACTTTTGTGAGACGCATTTTTATCTCCAAGTGAATATACTTAGGGTAAGTAAGGGTTAGTATCTACCAATTTTATTTTTTTGGAGCACCATATAAATTAAATCAGAGTCAAAAAATAAAAGTTGCAATTTTAAAAATTAAAAAAAAAGAATATATAAAGAATTGTGATCACATCTCGAATTATGGCTTAAAAGTTGCGTAATTAACAGTAGAATTTTTAGGCTTCTAAAAAAAAATTGAAGGTTTCGGACTTTTTCAAAATGTAGATTTTAATTTTTAAATATTAAAAATAAGTGATAATTACTTCGAATAATTTTTTCATATTTTTTTTCTAAAACTACATTTAAATACCAATAAAATGTTGTCCAACATTTTTAATATATCTATATTTTTTACTGGTCAAAATTAATTGAAAATTTTAATTTTTTATTTTTTTTGAAAAAATCGCCATTTTGAAAAATTGATTACTCAACACCAACTTGGTATAAAAAGTTGAAAATATATATGTTAGGGTGGGTCGATTTTTTTTGTCAAAAATCGTATAGCAAAAACACAATCTACAAGAAATTCTTAGAACATTTCCCAAAGAAACCATGTTTCTAAAATCAAACCCTATACAGCGCCTAACGACATGAAGATTTGTCCGTCCGTCCTTTTTTTCATAAGCAAAACACAGAACTTGACTCTTTTTTGGTGTTTGTGTTAATTTTTCGGCTTTGGTGTGCTCCGAGGTATATAGTAAAGTTTTATTGGCAACATTTTTGTAGAACATTTCATCCCCACCCTCCCCCTCTTTCGGTGTGTTTTTTGCGATTTGTTAGAACAGAGCCAAAAAATACCGTTATGAGAGGGAGTTAAATTGTAATATGTTTCACAAAAATTTTTGCCATAATATTTTCTACAAAGTTGCTGAACATACCCTACACCTCAGATGTAAAGAAAACATAGTTTTATATACCGATATGTTGCAAGAACTTATCCAGCGGCAATGTTTTACCAATTGCCGCTGGATATAATTCGATTTTTGGGATTATGACCGGCAAGTATATTAGACATAATCCCTGAAATGGAGAAATAAATAATTAGATTGATTTGCAATGAAACACCACAGACGAAAAATTATAATAAGAAATTTTAACAATAAATCGCTGCTTTTATCGTTAATCCATGGTAATTTTACTCCATTATTTATTTTATATTGGGCTGCAGTATATTTTATATTGGGCTGAAGTATAATACTCTGAAAGTAAGTGCAGGGGTTGTGGGTTCGATTCCCTCCAAAGCCTTTGTATGTTAATTTTTTTTTTTAGTAAATAAAAGTATGAAATTGAGGATCATAATGATATTTCGTCAAAAAAAAAAAACACTTAGATACTTTTGTGGGATGAAATTAAAAAGAAAAAAGCTGTGTTCGATAAACATTTTTGATAACTGAATATTTTTTTTACATCAGTATTTGATTTATTTTGAGTAAAATTTTTTTTTTTTTTAATTTTTGTAAAAAAAATTTTTGGGTGTAAATTTTTTTAGTGTAATTTTTTTTTTGAGTGTAAATTTTTTTTTAACTTTTTTGAGTGACAAAAATAGTTTCTAAAATATTTTTTGGCTTACCATTCCTTTTCAAAGCGTGTTTAGCGTTTTTTTCAACACGGGAGTTCGGGTTAAAACCCATCTGAAATTCCCCATTTTGCTAATAACTTATGAACCACTGGACAGATTTCGCTGAAATTTAGCATTAATCTGACCGAAAGTATAACAAATATATACGCCACGCATCAGCAGCTTGCCGTTTTATTTTCATTCTTCCGCTAACATTTCAAAGTTAGCGTGTTTCACACAGGCAGAAAAACATACGGACAGACGAATTTTCATGTCGTTAGGCGCGGTATAGGGTTTGATTTGAGAACAATGGTTTCTTTGGAAAAGTTTCTAAGAATTTCTTGTAGATTTTGTTTTTGCTATACGATTTTTCAGTTTTTTTCGATCCATACAAATCGACCCGCCCTAATATACTATGTACTAAAACATATCCAAAAAAAAATTAATAGAATGGGGTCTAAAAGTGAGTGATTTGGCCTGGAATGCCCCATATAAAAGTTTAAAATCATCTTTATAAAATTGTTCTTGGTCTTTAAGACATAAATAATATTTATTAAATATATTTGGTGAAAGTTTCAATTTTTTTTTTTGTAAAAAAAAATGGAAAACTTTTTTAAACTTACAAAAAATGAATAATTTTGAGTAAATTTTTACTTGCCACAATTAAAAACTTAATTACAAAAAACGAAAAATTTTGAGTAAAGTTTTAACTGTGTCAATTAAAAATTTACTCAAATTTTTAGGCGTACATTTTTTGAATTTTTATTAAAAGTTTACCTAAAACATACTATTAAATCGTTTACTGGTGCAAAATTGAGTAATTTTATACTCAATAGTATTAAAAATTTACTCAAAATTTTTTTATTGATTATTTCTGAAATACAATTGATGTCAGAAGTCATACAATTGATTTTTCATGAAGTACAAATTAAAAATTTGTAAAATACAATTGATAAATTCTGAAATACAATTAAAAAATTCTGAAATACAATTGATAATATCTGAAAAACAATTGATAAATTCTGAAATACAATAAATAAATTCTGAAATACATTTGATTATTACCGGTATGCAATTGATAACTTCTGAAATACAACTGATAAATTCTGAATTACTATTGAAAACTTCTGAAATACATTTGATAACACCGTCCAACAAAAATTAAAAAAAGACGTTAAACACGAACTGGATCTTATACGTTTGAAACTAGAGACTTATTATAGTAAAACTGTATTTACAGTTTTTCTTTCGCGATCCTATTTCCTTTTAAAATGACTTACAAATTTTAGAGGATTAAGTTTTCTAAATTAATTTTTTAATATTTGTACTTGTCCTAGCATGCCACTGGTGCTAGAAAATGAAAGAGGAATTTTCTGAATTTTATTATTTTGACATATCAGGAAAAATGAGGTAAGGTATGTCTTTTTAAAAATTTATCCTTCAATATCATTCAAAATTTTCAACCAAACATTTTGACAACGTTTTTAAATGACTTTATTCACATCCTTTAATCTTGACATGGCAAAATAAATAATAAAAAAAATTAGGAGAGGTTCTCCTCTTTCTTCTGCCATCGCCAGTATCATCCTAGGACAAATACAAATATTTCAAAAATATTTTACAAACTGTGTCCTTTAAAAACTTTGAATTCCTTTTAAAAGGAAACCGGATCACGAAATGAAAAACTCTAAATGCAGTTTTACTTCATTTGATCTCTACTTTCAGACTTATATCATCCTGTTCATGTTTAATACTGGCTGTCGGATGGTGTAAATTCTGAAATACAATAGATAACTTCTGAAATTTAATTTAAAATTTCTGAAACACACTTGCAAATGGTGTAGTTGCCAATTAAAACCTTTTTGTTGAAAATGAAGAAAAATTAAAATTTAAAATACTTTAAACATGTTTAAGAGTATTTTTTTATATTTTGTCTTAAATTTTCTACGAATCTTTTTAATAATTAATTTTAATAGTTTTAAAGATTTACTTTAATAAAATTTTATTAACTTTTAAAACACCCCTTTCTGTTTACTATATTACTTACAGAACTGGCAACCTATAATTAGTTCTTCATTGGCATCTCTACTTTTACTGGGTATTTCAACACTAATTGCTATAGCATTAGTAATACACTCTGAATTGGTGCCCAAAAAACTAATGCACGTAAATAACAAGTCCACAAATGCAACAAATTCAACAGTAGCAACAGCTGTTAGCACTACAAGCATTAGTACAGCAGCAGCAGCAACCAGCAATACAACAAAACTACAAAAAGAACAGGAATTAGAAAAGGCCACAATAACAGCAGGAATAATAACACAAGCAACATCTTCAGGCAATACAAATATAATACAAATTAGTGCAACAACACCACCAACACTACAACAACAGGAAGGATTACAAACTATTAGACAATCGCAGGGGGCAACAACAAAAAAACCATTAAAACCCCCCTTAAGATTTGTGGTAACACAAGCAACATCCACATCTGGCATTAGAGGAGCCATTGGTATTAGTTGGCTGTTGCCGTTACTATTTGCGATAACATCTCCTTTAATTTGTACAATTAATGGCAAATGGCCACAAAACTGGTGGTTAGAAATTATGAGACATTCTATGGGAACAACAACAGCATCCGCAGCAGTAGAATCAACCTCTACTACTGTGGGTGCAATAGCAACAACATCAAATGTTGCAACATTAAATGAGCGTTATTTTCGCACGCATTTAACACCATTTACAACGACAGAGCCACCTTTGTTAAGTAATGGTGATAGTTTTGTGGAATTTAATACAACATCCAGTTTAGATAGCAGCAGCAATATACATCTAATGACAACAACATCCAGCAGTAGTAGTAGCAGCAGTTCTACAATCTGGTCTCATTCTTTACAAACAGCACGTTCACCAGTGGTAACCTCCAATTCACTTCCACATAATGAAGACATTTACGGTAATGGTGCTGTTGGAGCTGGATCAGTACAGGATGCTTTATATACTGCTACACCCGCCGTACCAGCTTTAAATTTTATTTTATTTTTATTTGTTGATATTTTGTTCATTTTGTTATTTTTTGCTCTATTTGCGATTTTAATCAAAAAACTTTTATGGCTTTGGCATAAAAATCGTCGTACAAACCAAATAACAACGAATCAGCAGCAGCAACATTCACAGCAACAACAACATCCACAGCAACATCACCAACAGCAGCATTTACACAATAATGCTTCATTGGATAAATTCAATACGGTCATGAAACAAAGGTGGGTTATTTATTTATTTTTTTTACCCAGTGAAAAATGTTCGTATATGGCTACTAAATTTATGACTACATATTAGAGATGGGCGCGTGAGTGAATTTTGACTCACGCACGCTCACGCTCACGAAATTAAAATATTGCTCACGCACGATCACGCACGAAATAATTTTTTCTGCTCACGTTCACGCACGCTCACGTGAGTTACTAAAATTTTTCTCATGCTCACGAAATAATCACGCTCACGAAGACTCACGAAATTCAAATTAACAAATTTTTGTTTTACTTTTTTCGAATTCGTGCAAAAAAAGTGTTTAACTTCCTTAAAACAATAATAAAAAATTATTTAAATAACAATTTTGTAATAATTACCCTCTAAATTCAATAAAATTACGATTTTTTTAATTGTTTTTTGTTTTAAACAGCACAAAACAATCACGCAAACTCACGAAGAAAAAATTACTCACGCACGCTCACGCACGAAATATTTTTTTCTAATCACGTGCACTCACGATCACGTGAGTAAAAATAAATTTCACTCACGATCACGCGTGATTCACGCATGAATCACGTGAATCACGAAAAATTCGTGTGACGCGCGCATCTCTACTACATATACAAAGATACAGAGCCGTACATGGAAGCATTAGATGGACATTTTTTCTTCAATTTTGAATTTTTACAAATAACTCATAATACACCAGCTGGTGAAGAAAATCGTTTTTCACCAGATGGTGAAAACAAAACAAAAAAAATTATTTATCAAATTTTTTTATTCATAAAATTTTTTTTTTTTTAATTTTTTTTTTTTCAAAAATTTTTTTTTATCAAACATTTTTTTTCATCAAATTTTATTTTTTTTTTTTTCATAAAATTTTAATTTTTTTTTATCAATTTTTTTTTATTTATTAAAATTTTTTTTTTACAAAAAAAAATTTCATCAAAAAATCTTTTTTTTTTATAATTTTTTTTCATATATTTTTGTTTTCCATTAATTTTTTTTTATCAAAATTTTTTTCACTCAATTTTTATACCCTACAAAATCCACTCACGCGCCCATCTCTACCCTACACCACTCTGTGGTACAGGGTATAATGAGTTTGTGCTGATGTTTGTAACTTCCCGAAATATTGGTCCTAGAACCACCTTTAAGTATACCGATCGACTCAGAATCACTTTTTGAGTTGATTTATCGATGTCTGTCCGTCCGCCTGTCCGTCCGTCTGTCTGTCTGTCTGTCCACGTAAACGGTGTAAACACGATACAGGTCGCAATTTTTATTCAATTGACTTACAATTTGAAACATAAGCCTCTTTTGGCCCAAGGATGAAGCCCATTGAAATCGGTCTATATTTAGATCTAGCCCCCATACTAAGGTCCTCTTTAGTTTTGGCTTAAATGACTCTAATAACCGTATTATATTAGGTATATTTTCGAAATTTGGCAGATAAACGTGTTTTGTCGTCACAAATTATCACTCTAAATTTTAAAGAAATCGAACAAGTTCTTCTTGTAGCCCCCATACAAACCACCTTCCCGATTTTCACATAAATCTCTCAAATTTTATGAAAATAGAAAATATTTGTTTTCCGGGAAACTCTGGTGTAGGGTATTATATGGTCGGTCTTGACCGACTATAATTTTCTCCCTTGTTTTTTTTATCAATATCAAAACTTTTTCTTTTCATTTTTTTTTTTCTTTTTTTTTTATTTTTTTCACCAAAACTACTTTTTCCCCAAGTCTAAAATTCTGACATAAAAATGTTTCATTTGTTTAACAAATGTACAAAAAACAAGTGAAGGTGTTAAATTCTCTTGTGTTAAATTCTCATTTATACTCTCCAAAATGTAAAAAACCCTTTTTTGCACTTAAGTACTACCACTCATTTACCATATTTACAAATTATTTTTCAACAAAAATTTTTTTTCATCATTTTTTTTTTTTCATCAAAAACTTTTTTTCATCCAAAAAAAAATAAAAATTTTTTACCAAAATTTTTTTCCATCAAAACTTTTTATTTAGCAAACTTTTGCTTTTTTTCATTTTTTCTTTTTTCATCAAAAACTTTTTCTTTTAATTTTTTTACTTATTTTTTTTCACCAAAACTACTATTTCACCATGTCTTAAAAATGTTCCATTTGTTTAAACAAATGTACAAAAAATAAGTGAGATTGTTATATTCTTCTCTGCCAAATCATTTATATTTTCCAAAATGTAAAACAATCTTTTTTGCACTTAAAAAGTGCACTCATTTACCAAATTTACAGCTCTTTTGGATAAGACTACAACTTGATTTCCACAGACTGATGGACGGTATATAGCTAGAATGTCTTAGAAAATAGCAATATCTCAAAAACTGACCGATTTTATTATTTTTTTTTTGATATTGATGTATTGGAACACATTTTTGTTATTTTTTTTTTTTAGTTATTAAAATTTAAAACTTTGATAACTTGCAAAACGGGTTAATGTAATCTAATTGGCCTCTAAGTTGTGCCACATAATTTTTAGGTCTGGTAGTAAAAAATTTTGCATGGACAATTATGAAAATCAAAACTTGAAGCTAAAATGTCACTCTAATGGGACATTAGTGGTTTTAATTAGTGGTTTTAATGTCCCATTAAAATGGCATTCATTTAACTTAATTTGAACGAAATCCAATAATTTTTACCCGTGGTGCTCTTTTATCAAAGTTTTGTTTTTTCAGAAAATTTTCTCCAAAATCTCTAATCGAATATTTCTCCAAAAACTTTAAACTTATTGTTAGATCAAAGGTCAATATGTTTTTAAATTTTCTGATATTGCTCAAATTTAGTTTAAATAAAAGTTGGTCTCAGGCTCTATGAAATAGTCGCTGGAAAAAAAATTTTAGATTTTTTTAAAAAAAAATTCTTGAACATAGGAAAGCCCTGCCATTTTTGGACATTTTTTAAAAATTTAAATGGCTATGTCTCAAAAACCGATCTACCGATTTCGGAAATTTTTTTATATTCATAATTGATTTGAAATTTATTGATTTCAAAATGCCAAAATTTATTAAAATTTATTAAAATTAATTAAAAATTTGGTACACAATTTCCAAAAATCCCAAACTATGATCCCACGGGTAAAAATTAACGGATTTTGCTCAAATTAAGTTAAAATGAGTGCCACTCTAATGGAACATTAAAACCACTAATGTCCCATTAGATTGCCATTTTTGCTTCAACTTTTGATTTTCCTAAGTATATTTGCAAAAAAAATTATGTTTATGTCAAAACTTCCTTTTCCCTTGAGACTAGAATTAATTTTAACTTAATTTCAGCCAAATCCCATCATTTTCAGCCGTGGCGCCCTTCCGTAGAAATTTGTAATTTTTGCAAAATTTTTACCAAAAATTTAAATTTTTGAAAAATTAAAAAAAAAAATATCTTGAGATACATTTTTTTTTTTTTTTTTTTTTTTTATGGGCTTATTTTAGCTCGAGGTCATTATATCCTTTACTAATTAAAACCATGATATTCTCATCAAATAATTCTCAAGAAAATTATTTTTCTGTTAGATATATTTGTGTTGGTAATTTTTGAAAGACACGTGTTTTGGAAATTGTCAGATTCCATTGTCAAGACTATTAAGCCAGGCGCGGATCCAGGAATTTCATTTGGGGGGGGAGATTTTTTTTTTTACCAAAAAATCGGAAAGCAATAAAGTTTGGTTTGAAAGGGGGGGGGGGGGGGGTGATAGTGTGTTAATTTTTGTTAATATTGCGTAACAAATTAATAACCAAGAAAAAGCATTTGGATTTAGGGTAACTTTTATTACTCAAAAAATTTTTTCACAAGGGGACCATGTCAGTCGCATTTACTTCCAAAATAGGACCATTTTTATAGTCTTACAAACGTGCTTATTCACAGTTATGACTGACTGTGACTGTCATAAGCCAATGTTTATGATTGAACAGTCATAACGTCAAATATATATACAAAAAAAATTTAATTTCATTTGCAAATTTTAAGATTGATATTCAGCCATAAAAATTGACTTATGACAGTCAAAGCTAGTCACAACTGTGTATAGACACGGAAAATTTTATGTAAAAATTTATAATTTTCGAAAACAATTTTAACATTAAGCATTAATATTCCGATAAAAATTAATTATGTATTAGATTTTTATGCATGTACCCTTCACAAAATATCTCAGATGTTGGAACAATTTTACTACAGAAAAACTCTTAGACTCTTAAATATTTTTCATATAAAAAAATAACCCTTTTAGAAAATTGTTCAGATTCTGAAACCCTTTCTTATAGAAAATGTCTAAGATTTTTAAAATTTTCTATAGAAATAATCTGAGATTTTGAGACATTCTTTCTTTAAAAAAATCCAAATTCTGATATATTTTTCTTATAAAAAACCTCTGAAATAATTCTCATATTTCAAAGTTATTCTCAGATTCTAAGAACTTTTTCGTATACCAAAATTCTCAGATCTAGAAACATAATTTGTAAAAGAAAATTATCAGATAATAAAAAATTATCAGTTTTTAAAACATTTTATGAAGAAATTTTGAATCAATTTTCTTAAAATACGGAAAATGTTACGGTTTTAATGCCATCTAGATTCTGAAACATTTTCATATAGAAAAAATTTTTTTATTAGACACATTTCAAAAGAAAAATTTACATATTCAGACTCTAAGACGTTTTTCCTTTAGAAATGTTATTCGATTCTGATAAATTTTTTGCTGAAAAAATCTTGTTATATTCTGAAACATTCTTTCAAAGGAAAAATTCTCAGTTGCTGTGGGATGTTTTCTATAGAAACGTTTTAAGACATTTTTCCTAAAATTTAAGATAGTTTTACAATAAAAAAAATTTTACATTTAGAGTCAAATAAGTATCAAAAGAGTTTCTAAAAATAATGTCTGGAATTTCGAAACATTTTTCTATAAAAATATTCAGATAATCGGGGCTATTCCTGTTGTCATAAACGCGTTTAAAACGCGACGAAGGTAATTTTTGGTATTCCTGAATATGTTGGAGATGATACAGACGAAAAACATATGTTTTTTCGTTATCGCCGACATTCGACGTATTCCTCAATTCGTCTTCGACGCCAGATTCATACAATTTTGTTCGACATCTTTTTTGGCGCGTTTTTATAGAAAATTGTGTTTTTTTTAACTAAATCATTAAAACTTATAAATTATGTAATAAAAATGTCTCCGGCAGAATAAAAACCATGAAAATGCAAACTGCATTTGTTCCCGGACTGTGCCACACCGGGACGGGTTTTTGTTTATGGCGATTTTTTGTTTAATTTCTGAAGTTTAAAATACTTATTCTTAATTTTTTAATTATACATATTATAGTAAGATTGAAAATAAATATAAAATATGACCCGCAATATAATTTTATTTTATATGTTTTGTGTTTTTTTGTGTTGTGCTAGTGATGACAAAAATTCATCGATATTCCTTCACCGATACCACTGAAGTATTGTAGAATGTGGTGAAACTCGGTCGTCGAAAGTGAAACTCATTCGACGTCGAAGTGATGCGCGTATTTAGAAATAAGGATGAATAATTTTTTCTTAGAGAATGGTAACTCTATTGCCATTTAACTATATTTCCATTTAACTCTTTTCTCATTTAAGTTTTTCAAATGCAATTTCTTTCATTCTGAAACATTTTAAGGATTTAAAAAGAATTTAAAAGTACAAATAGCCTCTATTTGTTTACATCCTGGTCATTTTCCTTCTATCTTTGTTCCTATCCCTTTTTCCTTTTCCTTTTTCTTTTCCTTTCTTTTCTTTCCTCTTCCTTTTTTTCTTTTTTTCCTTTCCTTTCCTTTCTTTTTTTTTTTTTGAAATCATTTTGGGGGGGGAGAAATCCCATTCTCCCCCCCCCTGGATCCGCGCCTGATTAAGCAAATATTAAAACCCTATACTACAAGTTGCAATTGGAATTTAAATGACAAATCGTTAATGTGCAAACTATAAATAACATTGTAGAGTGTATTTAAACTATTTTATTTACTTTTTATATAATTTTTATATAATTTTTCAAATTTTTAATCATTTTATTATACTTTATACTTTTCAAATTTTTAAACATTTTATTATACTTTACATAAAATTATCTTTCTAACTAGCCCAAAAACACTGATATCGGAGGAAAATTCGCCATGTTATATATACTTCCCCAGACCTTTATACCGTAATTTGTTACATGAGAAAACTATTTTTTTCTGATTTTTAATTACTGGGCAAGTTATCATTCCATTAGGTCGAAAACATATCGCTCATTTTTTTGTATAGTGTCATAAGTCAAAATATGTAGTTTTTGGGTAAACAATACAGAATTATTTGTTATATCCTTATTTATATTGCGTCAAAAATTCGTGTATATATCTTTTAAACTCACCATTTGAGAAGAGAATACGCCATTACATCAAACAATTTGAGTTATGACGCTATACAAGTAAATGAGCGATATGTTGAACAAAATTTTTTTTCTCATCCAAAAAAATTACGATCTTATGGTCTGGGGAAGTATTTATAACTTTGCCGATTTAAGAGTCGAATGGTTGGAAAGATAATTTCAAATACAAAATTCATTTCGTTTTGACTTATTTGAAAAATTAAGTTTAAAATACATTTTTTTCTGAAAACAAAAAAAAAAAG
This sequence comes from Pegoplata infirma, assembly GCA_963921195.1. NCBI lineage: Eukaryota > Metazoa > Arthropoda > Insecta > Diptera > Anthomyiidae > Pegoplata > Pegoplata infirma. The sequence continues at coordinate 233,889,311 of OY992537.1, forward strand.
GTTATTTTTTCCTCTTATGAAGTTTTTAACCGATTTTCGGCACGTTTCCAAATTTTTTGTTTTTAGATACCAATTAACAAAACTAAGCACATAATATAAAAATACGTTTTGAAAATTTTCCTTGTATTTAAGAACAGCTCTGGTATCCATATATAATCATTTTCCACCGGCTATAATAAAAAAATATTCTCATTTTATCGTTAGTTATTTTAAATTTTTGATTATTTTTTCCTGCTATTGTCTAACAATAACCAACAAAAAATTTTTTTTTTTCTATACTTTATTACAGAATTGGTTTATTATACCGTACCGGTTGCCTGTTGTTAATCAAATTATGTACAGATGCTTTATTTATTGTATATAGTAATTCACCAATTATGTTGGAAACTTGGTGGTGTTATCCTTTTGGCATATCGTGTATATTAATGGTAAGTTAATTAATATTTTAAACAATTTTATTATTTATTTTAATATACAGAGGCTAGATTTTATAATTGTTTTTAATTTAAAATTACTAACAATAGTTTTAGAAATTATAAAAAAAATAATTTTTCGGGGAAACCATTAAATTAATTATACCACCTGGAGTAGAAAACAATTTAAAATAAATTGAATTATTAATTAAAAATATTAAAATTTATTAAATTAATATGAAAAAAGTAAGTTTGGTAAAAACAGGCAAAGAAGTTAAATTCGATGCAACATTTTAAGTAATTTTTGTAAAAAAAAAAAAAAAATTATACAAACAAATGTTTTTGAGTGTAAAATTTTTTGAATGTAAAAAATTTTTTTAGTGTAAAAATTTTTTTGAGTGTAATTTTTTTTAGTTTACAAAATAATTCGAGTAACTTTAACACTTTGTAAAATATGTTTGTGGCTTTAGCGAAAAAAATTCCTTCATTTTTTTTTTACAAAATTTAATCCTCTAAAACTTTGAAGTCCTTTTAAAAGGAAACAGGATCACGAAATGAAAACTGTAACTGCAGTTTTACTACATTTAGTCTCTAGTTTCAAACGTATATTATCTAGTTCGTGTTAAACGACTTTTTTTAGTCGGACGGTGTTATAGGCAGTTTAAGTTCGAAAACGGGTAACATTGGACCAAGAGAAAAAATTTTCCCCTTGAAGAACTAAGCCAACCTCTGAAACCGCCTTTCTCTTTTTCTGTTTTTTGTTCAACAATTGAAACAATTTCATGTCAGAAGAAGTTCAAAGTCCTGCACTTGGACCCAGGGGATTCGCAAATGATTTTTAACATGATAATGTTTTTAGGCTGGTGTCTAATTTTAAAAAAGTTGCACGACTCCACATTAGTTTGACTATATAAGCTAACAATTAACGAAAAAGAAAACAAGAATTACTATTTTCATTTTCTTAAAACCAAAAATTTTATTAACTTGGGTTTGTAACTTGGATAATAATTCACCTCGTGGTGAATAAAGCCGTTTTTCACCAGCTGGTGAATAAAAAGTAACATAATTAGTTTTCAACAAAAAATTTTTTTTTTTTTTTCATCAATTTTTTTTTTCATAAAATTTTTTTTTTCATCATTTTTTTTTATCAAATTTTTTTTTTATCAAATTTTTTTTTTCATCAATTTTTTTTCATTATTTTTTTTTTCATGAAAATTTTTTTTTTATCAAATTTTTTTTTTAATAATTCTTTTTTTCATAAATTTTTTTTCATTAGTTTTTTTTTCAACAAAAATTGTTTTTTCATAAATTTTTTATACCCTCCAACCACAGTATGGGGGTATACTCACTTTGTCATTCTGTTTGTAACGAATCGAAATATCGGTCGGGGACCCCATAAAGTATATATATCATTGATCCATGATAGATTCTAAGACGTTCTGTGAATGTCCGTCTGTCCGTCCGTCCGTCTGTCTGTAGATAACACAATGCAGTCCAAAATAAAACAGCTAGGCTCCTGAAGTTTGGCACAAATATGTCTCATGGTCATAGGCCGGTTAAGTTCGCGAATGGGCAAAATCGGGCCAGGGGGAAAAAAGTTCCCCCTTGAAGAACTGAACCAACCTCTGAAAAAATACACATGTTTTTATTGTATTTTTGTTAAATAAATGAAACATTTGATGTATTTATCGCGATGGGAAGGTGCTCTCAATGTCCCCCTTGACCCCATCAACCCCCCCACCCCACCAAAAAAACGCCCCTGACAAAAAATTTTGTATATCCTCCACTCTAGTGATAGAGGGTATATATAAGTTTGTCATTCCGTTTGTAACACCTCGAAATATTGGTCTAGGACCTTATAAAGTATATATATTTATGATCCTCGATCGATTTTAAGTCGATCTAGCGATGTCCGTCCGTCCGTCCCTCCGTCTGTCTGTCTGTCCGTCCGTAGAAAACACGCTAACTTTTGAAAGACTTAACAGAGGCTACTTAGGTTTGGCATATATGTTGGTCATTTACCTGGTCAGGTTGGTATTGCAATCCAGCCAAATCGGTCCAGTGGTTCAAAAGTTATGAGCAAAAGAGTAAATTTCGGCAAGGGTGTTTCGCGAATTTACGAGATAAAAAACACGATAACTTTCGAAAGACAATAATGAGACTGCTGAAGCTTGACATAAATCTTTGCCGTTCCCTAGGTCTGTTTGGTATTAAATTTAAGCTCAATCGGTCCAGTCGTTCAAAAGTTATAATCAAAATCCTGAATTTCAGATAAGTTTCATCTTAAATGCCACTTGTTTAAACAAGTTTTGAAAGCATTGGTTGTAACTTAACAATGCTTTTCAAACTTGTTTAGTTTTACAGCAATGGTTTTTAAACTTGTTTAGTTTTAAAAGCATTGGTAACTTAAAAATTACACTCGAACAAAATTTTACACTCAAAAAAATTTTACACTCAAAAATATTTGACACTCAAAAAAAAAATTAGTTTTTTTTTACCAAAAATGACAATATTTTACATACGTACGTCCATTCACTCAGAAATATTTTTACAGTAAAAAAAACATTACACTCGAAAAAAATTTTACACTCAAAAAAAAAAATTAGTAATTTTTCTTTTAAATGACAAAAAAAGAGTTTTTTACTCAAAATAAAATATTTTTAATCAAAATTGATAAATTTTTTTCACGTTAAAATGTACTATCCTTTAAAAAAAGGCATTGTGGAGGGTATTCATAGATTCGGCAAAGTCGAATTTATCTTTTCTACTTGTTTTTCATTAATTTTTTTTTATCAATTTTTTTTTTTATCAAAATTTATTTATATATATTTTTTTTTTTTTTCATGAAAAATTTTTTTTATAAATTTTTTTATCATATTTTTTTGATCAAATTTTTTATATCAATTTTTTTCTCACCAAAAAAAAAAATTTTCATATATTTTTCTCATCAATTTTTTTTTACATCAAAAAATTTTTCTTTTCATCAAAAAAATTTATCAAAAACTTTTCTTCATCAAAATTTTTTTCACCAAAAATTTTGGGTTCATTACATTTTTTTAACATACTTTTGTTTTTCGTGAAAAAACTCATTTGTTTTACCAAAACTACTTTTTCACCAAGTCTAAGCTTTTCGCCTAAAAATTTTCCATTTGTTTATCAAATGTACATAAAACAAGTGAGAGTGTTATATTTTTTGGTGCCGAATCTTTTATACTCTCCAAAATGTAAAAACACTTTTTTGCACTTATTTTTGCACTCACTTACGAAATGTACAGCTCTTCTGGTTTTTTAATGGGGTCCTCGACTGATATTTCAATTCGTTTTGCATGGAATAGCAAAGTAATATAACTAGGGATGTGATTTCCATGCAAATTCATGTTTTTTGTCGATAGTCTAAAAACGATATAGACTTATTATCTTTCCGAATCAAGAAATTTGCGTTGAAATGGCATCGATTTGTTTTTGCATATTGTTGCATATTTTAGTCAAAATGCATATTTTTGCATATTTTGGTTTTAATTGCATATTTTGTGCATATTTCCAACTTTTAAGTGCATATTTTTAGATATTTTGGCATAAATGAGCAAAAACACGAATTGAAATTTATTTGATTCAAAAACTATTATAAATTTTAAAAAATTTTTTTGAAAATAAAAAAATCTATTTTTTTTTTTTTTTCTAATTTTTTTATTGATTAATTTCTACAAAAACTTGTTTTCATAAAGTTTTAAATGTTACTATTTAAATCCGGTATTATTTTTTTTTTCTTTTAACGAAGTTTTTTGTATGAAAACGAGATTTTTATTACACACATTTTACTTTTTAGTGCATATTTTTAGGTTTTTTAGTGCATTTTTTGAATTTTTAAGCGAATATTTTTGATTAGTGCATTGATTAGTGCATGAAAATCTCATCCCTAAATATAACATTATTTTTTCTAAAAAAAACTTTTATTTGGCAAGTACACCCAAATCTTCCGCAAAACATTATCATGATTTAATGTTTTGGGCAAGAGTACAAAATTCACAGGCATTTTTTGTTCAACACTTGAAACAATTTCATGTCAGAAGAAGTTCAAAGTCCTGTAGTTGGACCCAGGGGATTAAAAACTTTACTTTTTTATTTAGAAAAGGAAGGAGTCCTCCAATACCGCCACTACCGAAATTTTTTCTAACAACCAACTTGTGAATTAATATCAATCATACGTCCAGCAATTCAGAAAGTTATAAATTTCATAAACTCTATACAAGTCCCAGTACAAATAAATTTGCTTGTTAACTTAATGTCAAAATAGACAAATTACTTAATTTAATTTACTTTTTATTTCCTACAAAAGAGAATAGCATGTGAAATATTAATTAAACTGATCTTAATAAAACCTGAAATTTATTTGTGTTCCCATTACTAGAAAAACCTTATGTATGTTAATTTAATAAAAACAAAAAATTTATATCAAAGTGTCATTGTACTCCGTTGTATTTCCTGGAAAATTTTTGTATGTCTGTTACTTTATATTATATAAAAACAACACTGCAAATAGCACTTTACAAAAGTTTTTTCAAGAATTTATACACATTTTTGTAGTTTCATGTTTTTTTTTGGCAAAATTTATACGCACATTTTTGCAAGTTTTTCTTTAGTATTTTGTTTTAACATGAAATTTCCGTATATAGTGTACGAGTATAACAAAGAAAATTTTTTTGATAAAAGCTGAAACGCAATAACAAAAAAAACTACCAAAGTTTTAACAACAACTTATGAATGTAATAGAGAGTCAGAAAGCAACAAAAAAGATTTAAAAAAAAAATGAAAAAAGTTTAAATATTAAAGAAAAGTTCAAAAACCTTATTAAAATAACAAACATAAATTAAATAGTTACAAAATTAACTGAATTTATTTTGTGTTACAACAAGAAATTTTTAAGAACAACAAAAAACTTGAAATAAAAAATAAGCAACTACAAAGACTAAGCGGAGAAGTTAACAGCTTTCGAAAGTTCATCATTTCGATAGTCACACTTAATGTGTGTGAAATTAAAAATAAATTTTATTGTACAACAAGAAATCTGAAAATAATAACCAACAACAGCTTTCAAAAGTTACCACCATTTCATCATCAGCACTTTTCAATTGTCACACTTAATTTTAGAAACTTTGAATGAAGAGAAAATGAGAGTTTATCATTTGCATATGCTCTTGATATAAAGTTTCATATAAATAGCTGATTTAATTCCACACACTTTAAAAGTGACAATCGAAAAGCACTGATGATGGAAGAGAAGAAGCTTTTGCCTGTATTGTCACTTTATTATTTTCAGATTTCTCAGTGCACAAAAAAAAAATATTCTTTCATTAGCACTTTTCGATTGTCACACTTAATTCGTGTTAGACTAAAATCAGCTAAAAATCATTTAAAAATGATAAAAACTTGTACAACAAGAAATCTGAAATAAATTAAGCAACAACGCAGGCTAAGTGGAGAAGTGGGCAGCTTTCCATAGTTGCCAACCTTTTATTATCAGCACTTTTCGATTGTCACACTTAATGTGTGTCAGATTAAAATCAGATATTTAAATGAAACTTTAAATAAAGATGAAATGAGCGTTAACCATTAACATATCCTCTTGATTTAAAGTTTCATATACATAGCTATAAATTCGACACACTTTGAAAGTGACAATCGAAAAGCACTGATGATGAAAGGAAAACAGCTTTCTCCTGTGTTGTCGCTTTAATTTTTTTAGATTCCTCAGCGCACTAAAAAAATATCATTTCCTCAGCACTATTCGATTATCACACTTAATTGGTGTTAGATTAAAATCAGCTATTTAAATGAAATTTCCGAGAAATAATAACTTTTATTTTACAACAAGAAATCTGAAATAAATTAAGCAACAACACAGGCTAAGTAGAGAAGTCGGCAGATTTCCAAAGTTGCCAACCTTTCATAATCAGCACTTTTCGATTGTCACACTTAATGTGTGTCAGATTATAATCAGATATTTCAATGAAACTTTAAATAAAGAGGAATGAGCGTTAACCATTAACATATCCTCTTGATTTAAAGTTTCCTATAAATAACTGATTTAATTCGACACACTTTAAAAGTTACAAACGAAAAGCACTGATGGTGGAAGGGAGGCAGCTTTCTCCTGTGTTGCCGCTTTATTTTTTTTAGATTCTCATTGCACAAAAAAATTTGATTTCATCAGCACTTTTCAATTGTTACACTTAATTGGTGTCAGATTAAAATCAGCTATTTAAATAAAATTTCCGAGAAATAATAACTGTTATTGTACAACAAGAAATCTGAAATAAATTAAGCAACAACACAGGCTAAGTGAAGAAGTCGGCAGCTTTCCAAAGTTGCCAACCTTTCCTCATCAGCACTTTTCGATTGTCACACCTAATGTGTGTCGATTATAATCAAATATTTAAATGAAACTTTGAATAAAGAGGAAATAAAAGCTACACTAAAAAAATTATGTCATTAACTGTTTGTAGTTTATTTAAAAAGTTTTCCGTTTAGTCGTTTTTAAAAGAAAAAACATTTGTTTGATGTTCAGTTTTTATTAATGACTACTTTAGTCCTTTGTTTCAAAAATAACACACTAAAAAATATAGACTTTCATTTGAATTTAATTTTTAAAGTCATTTAGTTTTGTTCTGTAAGTAAAAACTACTGATTATTCTTTTGATTTTTAATGATTTGTGTAAGTAATTTTTTTTTAAATTGTTGGTATTTTTTAATGAAATATCATTAGTTTTAACCTATACAAGTCAGTTATTTTTTTGTAGAAAAAAAAAATCAAAAAATTATTTATAGAAATATAAAAACATGTTTGTATCAAGTGACTTTAGCACGATGGATAGAGTGTCTGGCCAGAATGTAGTTGATTGCGGGATCGATTCCCCAAAAATTTTATTAAAAATTTTTAAAAAAATATTTCAATAAAAAATTGTAAAAAATTTCCTACGAAATCATTAATTTTTATTGTTTTCGTAGGTTATTTTTTTGAAATTTGTTGGTAAAAATAACAGAACTATCATTAATTTTTATTGTTTTCGTTGGTTATTTTTTTCGAATTTGTTAGTAAAAAAGAGTGAAAAAAACGTAATTTTTTAATGTTTATTTATTTTAGAAAATTTTGTCAACAGTGAAAAATAAATGTTGATGTTTGTTAAAACAAATGAATAATTACTGGGATGGTTTTCAATTGTTTATTCACTGGTTTTAAGTGTGTTTTTCTTTTGTTTTTGCCTACAAAATGTTTTGAGTGTAAACATTTTCATATCATCTTTACTGAAAGTTTCATTTAAACAGTGTAACAATCGAAAAGCGCTGATGATGGCAGAAAAGCTACTTTCGAAAGCTTTCGATATCTCCGCTTAGTCTGTGTTGACGCTTTATTGTTTTCAGATTTTTCATTATACAACAAAAATTATTATTTCTTTTAGTATTAAAAATTACTTTAAAAAAAACTCCACAATCTCCCTAAACAATATTTTCAATATTTTATGCTTAACAATATTAAAATTAGTGTTTGTCATTTAATTATATTTTATAAAATATCATTAATTTAATGTTTGACAATGGGTTTTTTGCATTTTTTTTTTATTTTTAATTACTTTGTATAGTAATTAAAATAACGTACGTCATCATCGTCATTACGATTATTTGTTGAAACAACTAAATGTTATTGTTTGTATAAGGTACAAAGAAGTTGTGTGGTATACAAAATATTTGCATTTTTATTAATTTTATGTTTTTATTATTATAGAAATTTTATATATTTTATATATTAGGGCAACAATAAGTTGCAGGAACATTTCAAAATTTGGCTAACGAAATTTTTATGTTTATATTTAAAAAATTTTCCTATGAAAAAAACACTTTCAGATCCTGAGATAAATTTATAAAAGAAAAACTCTTAGTTTCTAAAATATTTTTTCAATAATAAATTGGTCAGACTTTGACTAAATTTATCTACTAAGAAATTATGAGATTTTCTTGCTAGATCCGTAACTGAACAGACATAAATGAGCAACAAATGCTCATCACTCATAATTTGTTTATGTTTATAAAATGTTGAGAGATAGAGAATTTTTTATCATATATTTCTTGCGGTTTATTGCTTTTTTTTTTGTAAAAAAAAATAATAATTTTGTGGAAAAAAAAATTATGAGTGATGACACATTTTTGACCAATTTACAAATTTATTGAAGGCAAATTATAAGTGATAAAAAACTTTTGAGCCATTTATCCCGGTTGCTTATTTTGTTTCTACTACTATTTTTTAAAATATTTTTTGAAAAAAAAATATAAGTGAAATTTTCGATCCAAAACAATTTACAGAATTTTTTTTTTTTCAAATCAAAGCAAACTATGAGTGATGACAAATTTTAACCCATTTATATTTGTACGAAAAACAAGTTAGTTTAGATATGCGACTGAACAGTGATAAATGGGTAACATTTTGGCATCACTCATAACTTTTTTATACTCTTTAAATCAGTGATGAAATGAGTAATAACAAGTGAGAGTGTTAAATTCGGCCGTGCCGAATCTGTTATACCCTCCAACATGCAAATAAATAAAAAAAAAAAAAAATTGCAGGGGCGTTTTTTTTTTTTGTGGGGGGGGGTCGGTAGTGGTAATTGGGGGGGGCATTTCTTCTCGAATATGTGTTTAAGAATTCATTCTTATACTTTTTGCTCTAAAGAAATACAAGTTTATCATTATTAAAAAAAAAAAAATTATTCCACGCCCATAAAAGGGGGGCGGACCGAAAAAACGACATTTTCTTATTCTGTGGGTCCAAATGCAGGACTTTGAACTTCTTGTAGCATAAAAATGTTGTATTTGTTAAACAAAAACAAAGAAAATCATGTAAAAATATGGTATTTTTCAGAGGTTGGTTTAGTTTTTCAAGGGGGAACTTTTTTCCCCCTGGTCCGATTTTGCTCCTTTACGAACTTAACCTGCCTAGGAACATAAGACATATTCGTGCCAAATGTCGGGAGTCTAGCTCTTTTATTTTGGACTGCATCGTGTTAACTACAGACGGACAGACGGACAGACGGACAGACGGACGGACAGACGGACGGACGGACGGACGGACATCGCTAGAATGTCTTAGAATCGATCACTGATCATAAATATATATACTTTATGGGGTCCTAGACCGATATTTTGATGCGTTACACACGGAATGACAAAGTGAGTATACCCTCATACTGTAGTTGGAGGGTATAAAAAATTTTTGACTACATTCTGTCGTGTTTTTATACACTCCACTCTAGTGATAGAGGGTATATATAAGTTTGTCATTCCATTTGTAACACCTCGAAATATTGGTCTAGGACCCCATAAAGTATATATGTTTATGATCCTCGATCGATTTTAAGACGATTTAGCGATGTCCGTCCGTCTGTCTGTCTGTCTGTCCGTCCGTAGAAAACACGTTAATTTTTGAAAGACTTTACAGAGGCTACTGAAGTTTGGCATATATATTTGTCATTTACCTGGTCAGGTTGGTATTGCAATCCAGCCAAATCGGTCAAGTGATTCAAAAGTTATGAGCAAAAGAGTAAATTTCGGCAAGGGTGTTTCGCGAATTTACGAGATAAAAAACACGATAACTTTCGAAAGACAATAATGAGACTACTGAAGCTTGGCATGTATCCTTGCCGTTCCCCGGGTCTGTTTGGTATGGAATTTCAGCTCAATCGGTCCAGTGGTTCAAAAGCTATAAGCAAAACCCTGAATTTCAGATTAGTTTCATCTAAAATGCCACGTGTTTTAACAAGTTTTAAAAGCATTGGTGGTAACTAAACAATGCTTTTCAAATTTGTTTAATTTTAAAGCAATGCTTTTTAAACTTGTTTAGTTTTAAAAGCATTGGTAACTTAAAAATTACACTCAAAAAATATTTTACACTCAAAAAAAATTTTACACTCAAAAAAAATTTTACACTCAAAAAAAAATTAACACAAAAAAAATTTAGTTTTTTTTTTACAAAAATGACAATATTTGGATTCACTCAGAAATATTTTTACAGTAAAAAAATTTTACACTCAAAAAAAAAAAATAGTAATTTTTTTTTTTTTAAATGACAAAAAAAGAGTTTTTTACTCAAAATTAAATATTTCTAATCAAAATTGTTAATTTTTTTACGTTAAAAAATGTACTACCATTTAAAAAAATGCATTGTGGAGGGTGTTCATAGATTCGGCAAAGTCGAATTTAACTTTTCTACTTGTTTTTTTTTAATTTTTGTCCAAAAAAAGTAATCGAATTATGAGTGATGACAAATTTTTGATTCATTTAAAACTTTATGAGTATTGACATTTGATAAGTGATGACACATTTTTGATCCATTTATCTCTGTTGTTTATTTTTTATAACATTTTTTTTTTTTTTGTTAAAAAAAAACAATTTTTTGACAAAAAAAAATTCAAATGATAAGTTATGACTAGGGATGAGATTTTCATGCACTAGAAAATCTAAAATATGCGCTAAAAATATGCGCTAAAAAATTAAAAATATGCACTAAAAAACTTAAAAATATGCACTAAAAAATAAAATTTGTGCAATAAAAATCTTGTTTTCATGCGAAAAACTTCTAAAAAAGTAAAAAATAACGCCGGGTTTTAATACTAACATTTAAAATTTTATGTAAGCATTATTTTTTAGAAGTTAAAACAATCTATAAAAAAAATATAAATTAAAAAAAAAATTTTTTTTTTATTTTCAAAATAAATTTTCCAAATTTTAAACAGTTTTTGAAACAAATAAATTTCAATATGTGTTTTTGCTAATTTATGCAAAAATATGCACTTAAAAGTTGGAAATAAGCACAAAGTTGGAAATATGCACATTTAAAACCAAAATATGCAAAAATATGCATTTTCACCAAAATATGCAAAAATATGCAAAAACAAATCGATGCCATTTTAACTCAAATTTCTTGATTCGGAAAGATAATTAGTCTATATCGTTTTTAGACTATCGACAAAAAACATGCATTTGCATGGAAATCTCATCCCAAGTGATGACTAATTTTTGACCCATTAAAAAATTTATGAGTGATGACCTATTATGAGTGATGAAAAGTTTTTTACCCATTTAGTTCTATTGTTAATTTTATTGTTTAAATTATTTTTTTAATATTTTTTTAACAAAAATTAAATTATGAGTGATGACAAATTTTTGGCTCATTTGTCTCTTTGTTGTTTATTAATGATACTTTTTATTTTAATTTTTGGTTTGTCAAAAAAAAAGTAATTTTTGTCAAAAACAAAGTAATTTTTTGTCAAAAGAAAAAAACAGATTAAGAGAGACGATGAATTTTTGACCCATTTAAAATTATATAAGTGATACAAATTTTGTGACACATATTTTTTTATACCCTCCAACTACAGTATGGGGGTATACTCACTTTGTCATTCCGTGTGTAACGCATCAAAATATCGGTCTAGGACCCCATAAAGTATATATATTTATGATCAGTGATCGATTCTAAGACATTCTAGCGATGTCCGTCCGTCCGTCCGTCCGTCTGTCCGTCCGTCTGTCCGTCTGTCCGTCTGTCCGTCTGTAGTTAACACGATGCAGTCCAAAATAAAAGAGCTAGACTCCCGACATTTGGCACGAATATGTCTTATGTTCATAGGCAGGTTAAGTTCGTAAATGGGCAAAATCGGACCAGGGGGGAAAAAGTTCCCCCTTGAAGAACTAAACCAACCTCTGAAAAATACCATAGTCTTACATGATTTTTTGTGTTTTTGTTTAACAAATGCAATATTTTTATGCCACAAAAAGTTCAAAGTCCTGCATTTGGACCCAGAGAATTAGAAAACGTCGTTTTTTCAGCCCGCCCCTTTTATGGGCGTGGAATAAAACATTTTTTTTTTAAATAATGATAATCTTGTATTTCTTTAGTGCAAAAAGCATAAGAATGAATTTTTAAACACATATTCGAGGGAAAATTTGCCCCCCCTCAATTACTACTACCGACCCCCTGACCCCCCCCCCCAAAAAAAAATTAAAACGCCCCTGCATTTTTTTTTTATTTTTTTGCATGTTGGAGGGTATAAAAGATTCGGCACAGCCGAATTTAACACTCTTACTTGTTTTTTTTAATTTTTTGTAAAAAGATATTTTTTGACCAAACAAAATTAAATTAAAAATGAAATTTTACCAAAAATTTTACAAAAAATAAATAATTTTAGTAAATAAAAAATTCCATGACTGTTTTCAATTCGACAAATGAGATTCTGAGACTTTTTTTAATCATTAAGATTCCTAGAATTTATATTTTAGATTTTTGTTACCCTAATTTTACATTAATCACACTTAAAGAAATTTTGAATATTTTATTTAATTACTTAAACACAGAAAGTATTGTTTTTCAAAATGAGCCAATGAATTTTTTCATTAGATAAGCATTTTTTGCATAATGTCTATAACTTTTTTCATAAAATTTATGAAAAAGTCTTCATTGTACTTATAAAAATTGTCCTGCATTTTATAAATATTTGTTATATGAAACTTTTTCATTAAATGTATGAACATTTTTATTACTGCAATGAAATTTTTTCATTAATGTTATGCAAAAAAAAATGTTTTCACCCAATGAAAAAGGTTCATTTTCATAAATTTTATGAACATTTTCATAACAGAAATGAATAAAAAATTTTTAGTAACCATTTTTTTTTAAATCAAAGAAAAGTTCTAATGCCTTTATGAAAACAGTTTCATTAAACATATGAAACTAAAGAACAATTTTGTTAATGTTTTCAAAATTTTCAATCTAATAGATCTCTAAAGCAACTCAACTTGCTCATAATTTTCCTTTCAGTGTTTTTTGCTATATAATGTCATTAACATTTATTTATATCCTCAAATGTATTTTAAATTCCACATAATACTGATGATTATGTTGTAAGCGCTATTAAAATTAAAAAAAATATATATATAAAATTACTTTCTACCCTTTTATCAAAATCCTACAAAATGTTAAAATGTAAAATAAAAATTATTATACCAACATATAGATGTGTTTATAATATTCTCGCGTGACATTTAATGAGCATGTGACATGAGAAAGTTTGAAATATTATTTTACACTTTATAAACACGATAATAATGATGATGATGATGCTGCTGATGAAATGATTCCGACATGTGCGGCAAATTTTTAATAATCTAAAATTATGTTAAAGCTGGAATATGAATATTTTTGACGGAAAACAAAAAATATATGTAAATACGACAGAGTTTAATGACTTTTCGACAAAATTTTGCCAGTGCTTTCATAATAATTTTTAACATCATCAAGGTTAATGATAATGATATTATAATTAACATATAGTAATTAGAAATACTTCATATGTATGATTAAAGTTCAAGGTGGCAAGTTTTAAAATTGTTTTATGAAATTTTTGTTTGAATATTTTAATGTTGGTAGTTGTTTATTAATTTTAACTAGATTTCCGAAAAAATTGAATTTAAATTTTTAAATAAATTATTCTATAATTTATAAAAAACTAGCTGTTTTGCACCCGGCCTTGGCCGGGTTGAAAAAAATGTTATGTAATGAATGAGTTTTTTATTATCATTTTATCTACTTCTTCGTGGCTTTTCACTAATGAATATAAACCTATTCATGAGGTTTGGTCGATTTTATTTTTCGATTTTTCTTAGCGTCGAGAACATGGTGTGTACGTGTTCCTCCGTCATGGGAACAAACCTAATATTAATAGGCCTTTTTTGTTGGCAAACTTAGATTGTTAACATGCATCAAAACGAAAAAAAAACGAAACATTAACTTCCATAAGTTTCTCAATTTAATTAAGCGTCGTTTGGAATAGTTTTGTAAAATATTACACATTTTCGATGAAATATTGATAAAATTAGTTTATTAAATGCAATTTAGCTAGAAAGCAACACAAAAACATTTATCTTTTTTATTAATACCAAAGAGAGCCATTAACAATAAGAGAATCATTCACAATGTATGCAAGTTAATTTTTAACTTATAGAATTTTGAGCGTTAACACTAATGTGAACTTTGTATGGTAGAACACTGATAATTATGCCAACAAAAAACGCCTAATGTATTTATTTAATGGCTTTTCAAAGGAACCTATAGTTCCATCCTCGGTTAGCACTTTATGAAGTGAAAACATCAATAAAAACATAACTTTCACTGTAGTTCAAGTGGGTGTGGCATTTAACGCATTTAGTTCAATTTTGGTCTCATGTGACCTATAGTTCCCCTATTGATTAACACGTGAAGAAAATTGCAACTAAATTTGCTCAGCAGACATAACTCTCACTAAAGTACAAAGGGGCGTGCCATTATATGCCTTTTTATCAAAAATATTGGCTATATCACTATTTGTGCTGGAAATTTCATTGAAATCGGCTCAACTGTTTTCAGGTTATGAAATAGCAAAAAGTTCGCGTTCAGTTAGTTCTAACAGCAGTGTTTAAAGTAGTTGGTTAAGCCGTTTTTGCATGATAGCAAATAAGCCAGAAATAGCGTTCTGTATATTACAAATTGACGTGGCATTTTACTCCCATTTGCCTAATCACGGGCTAATATGGCATATCGTTCAACAGGAACAAATATTTTTTAATTTAATACAAAGGGGTGCGGCATTTTAAGCCCCTTTTCCCGATCGCCACGGTGATACCATCTGTAATGAAATTTAATTAAAATTTTTTCACCGTTAGCGCGTGTGTACGGATCGGGCAGAAATAAATTTCAATGTATTACAAAGGGACGTGGCAATTCACGCCTTTGTATGGTCGTGTGTATAGTTTCCGCCTCAATAAGTACTAACTAACTGTGGAGAATATTATGATAAGCGTTTAAAATGATTACGGAAAGGCAGAATGAACTTTCAGTACATTGCAAAAGGCGTGGCAGTTGCTACATACTAAAGTGCCCGCCTCTGTTAGTACTATCTATGGAAAATTTTTGTTAAAATCGGTTTAGTCGTTTAAGCGTTATTAAGGAACAGGCAGCACTTTCAGTATAGTACAAAGGCGCGTGTCAATTTACGCCCCTTTGTCCAAACGCGCTCTATTTTAATCTATAGTTCCCGCCTCGGTAAGTACTTACTATCTGTGGTAAAAATTTAATTCTAATCGCTTTAGCAGTTTATGCTAAACTACAGAACAGACAGAAATAGCGTTCAATTAAATAAAAAAGGGCGTGATATTTTATTTCTTTTAAATTGGTATGGTCGTTTAAGCTTGATTACGGAACATACAGAAAAAACTTTCAGTATAGTAAAAAGGGGCGTGACATTTTCCGCCCCTTTGTCCAAACCCGCTCTATTATAGTTTCTAGTTTCCGGCTCGGTTAGTACTATCTTTGGTAAAAACTTCATTAAAATCGGTTGAGCCGTTTATGCGTGATTGAGAAACAGGAAGAAATAACTTTCGATGTAATACAAAGGGGCGTGGCATTTTACCCCTTTCTTCGATCGCCTTCTATTGTGGAGCATACTTTTCGCTTCGCTTAATACTATCTGTAGTGAAAATTTCATGAAAATCAGTTCAGCCGTTTAAGCGTAATTGCGGAAAAGGCAGAAATAGCTTAACAAAAAGGGGCGTGGCATTTTACGCCCCTTTGTCCGATCGCGGTCGCTTATGGCTTATAGTTCCCGCCTCAGTTAGTACTACCTGTGGTGAAAATTTCATGAAAATCGGTTAAGCCGTTCTGTACTTATTGCGGAACAGACAGACAGAAAGACAGACAGACAAACCAACAATCAGATTTATAATATTAATAGGGATATTTAGATTAAAAGTCATCTACAATTATATATAAATAGGCCTTTTGGAACACTGAATGTATGATTAATATTTATTATTAAGGCTCCGACACAATGTCGGAGTACAGGGTTGTCAGATATGGCGATTTCTCGCCAAACGTGGCGATTTTCTAACTTGTTTGGCGTCTTAATTTTTCATTTGGCGACATGGCGATTTTTTGGCGATTTATGAAATGGTTGGCGATTTTGTTGGCTATTTTTGAACAAAATCCGATTTTTTTTTTGTATAAATTTTGAGATTTTTTTTTTTTAGTTTAATGTTTTTTTTTATTTTTGAGTGTAGATTTATAAATCTGGCAAACCTTTTTAATATTTTGTTATCATTTTAAAATGAATGCCACACAAACGTCAAAACTATTTTTTTACTCTGTTGCAAATCTTGAAAAAACTAGCGGTAAACAGAAAAAATTTTCTTATGAAGTTTGTTAGTTATACCCTACACCACACTGTGGTACAGGGTATAATGAGTTTGTGCTGATGTTTGTAACTATGTGAATGTTAAATTATAACCACATTTACTGTTACTTATATCTCAACCTTTTAATATTAGTCAAAAAAATATTTTTTTGAGGAGTTTTTAAGTGTATATATAATAGTATATAGTAAACAAAGTAGCTCTTTATGTATTCATAAATTATATTTTTTTTGTTTTTACTAAAAATTAACAAAAATATATTTTGGCGACTTTTTTTAATTTTTGGCGATTTTTAGCTACTTTTGGCTATTTGTAATTTTTATTTTTATTTAATTTTCTAAAAAAAAAAAATTTTTTTGATGATCTAAAAAACAAAAGTACAAAAACTAAGAAAATAATGGTTTTGGCGACTTTTGGCGATTTTTGACATTGTATTTGGCGACAGAGCTCAAAATAATCTGACAACCCTGTCGGAGTACTCTGTACTACAGAGTACCATCTCCAAAAATAGAGACGACATTATACTAAAAATGTGTAAGTACGAAAGAGAAAGGAACAAAATCCACTCTCTGGCACAGAGTACTCTGTCATTGTGAATTCAGCTTTAAAATCAATCATACGTTCCGTTGTCCAACATTTAATATTCAAACTGAATTATTAGAAAATTTTATTTCAACTTTTAAATGAAATTTTTTTGAAATTATTTTCAATTTAAAAGAAATTGTCAAACTAAAATTTTATTAAATTTTTTAATTACATTTTAACTTGCTGTTGTAACTTAAAACGTATGATTAATATTAATAATTAAAATCAATCATACGTTAAATTTCCCTATTAAAAGCTTTAACAGATTTTAAGCACAAAAAAATCTCTATTTAATCCCATAAAAATGTTCATTTAAATTTCCATAGATTTTTATGAATTTAATCAAGATGCGAAAACAAAAAATAAAACTCCTACACAAAACTCATTAATTCATTAAAATTAATTACAAAAATTAAACACTTCTAGTGTTCTTTATGGTTACTACTCTTAAACAAATTTGTTGTTTTATTGTACATATTTATTTGCTTTTTTGTTTTCTTTTTTTATTTTTTCTCATATCTTATGAATATTCCTTTCGATAAAATAAATGTATGTTGCCGTAATTAGTTCAACTTGTAACTAAGTTTTACGGTGCTACTTTACATGTTCTATAGATAAATATTTATATAGCAGACATAAAAACATAAATAGTTTTTTAAGGAAACCAGCAAACATTTTTAGTAACGAAACACAGACAAATTTAAAAAACTATAAAAATTGGGATACTTTTTTTAAAAGCGATTTGGGAAACATGTCAATTAATTAATAAATTATTTGAAAAAAATATATTTTTTGTCAAAAAAAAAAATAAATAATCAATTTATGAGTGATGACAATCTTTTGACCCATTACCATTTTTTTTTTTTTTTTTTGTAACAAAAATATTTTTTGTCAAAAAAAATCAAATTATGAGTGATGTACAATTTTTGACACATTAAAAAATTTATGGATGATAACAAATTATAAGTGATGGCAAATTTTTCAACACCGTTGCTTTTTATTTGTCAAATTTTTTTTTTGCTGTTACTCTTTGTTTTGTGTTTTTTTTTTTTTGTAAAAAAATTTTGTTGTCAAAAAATTTTGAAAATTTTTTTAATCATTTATCTCTCTTGTTTTTTATGTAAGAAAAATATTTGTTTCCCAAAGAAATACTCAAATTATGCGTGATGAAAAAATTTTGACGCATCTTAAAATTTATGATTGATGATTTTTGGTAAAAAATATTTTTTTGACCAAAAAAATATTTTTTGACCAAAAAATCAAATTATAAGCGATGACAAATTTTTGACACAAAAAAAATATTTGTTGAAAAATTTTTTGGCAAAAAAAATTAGCAAATTATTTGTCAAAAAAATAATCAAATTATGTGTGATGAATAATTTCGGCCCATTTTATCATTTATGAGTATTGACAAATTATAAGTGATAAATTTTTAACCTATTTATCTCTGCTGTTCATTTTTAGTCATCACTCATAATTGGTTTCTTTTTTATTTTATATATATTTTTTGACAAACAAATCAATTAAAAGCGATGACAAATTTTTGACACAAAAAAAAATTATTGAAAAATTTTTGTTTTTCTGTAAAGACAGTTGAGCTCAGGCTCTAATTATAATTATGTATTATAATTTTTTAATCATGTTATATATGGTTTGAATTGAGAAAGGTGTGAAAGAAAAATTTAATTTTCTAAAAATTTAAGACATCCTGGTTCGTTTTTTACTAGTTTCATATAATCCAGTTATTATAATCATCAGAAAACTTTTAATGCCAAATTTATTTAGTTAATAGTCAGTTTTATTCTATATGTGACAATTATTAACAGATCGCAGACGCCAGGGATTGAACCCATGATCTGTAAAAAATTTGTTGACAAAAAAAATTAGCAAATTATGAGTGATGATAAATTTTGACCCATTTTTCAATATCTTATTCAAATTATGTGTGATGAATAATTTTACCCATTTATGAGTGATAACAAATTATGAGTGATAAAAAAATGTTTACCCATTTATCTCGGTTGATTATTTTTTGTCATTATCATAATTTGTATATTTTTTTTTATATATTTTTTTGACAAAAAAATCAAATTATTAACGATGATAAATTTTTGACCCAAAAAAATTATTTCAATTTTTTTGTCAAAAAAATAGGAAATTATGAGTGATGACAAATTTTTGACCTATTTTGTCAAAAAGATAATCAAATTATGTGTGATGAATAATTTTGAACCATTTAAATGCTTATGAGTGATGACAAATTATACGTGATAAAAAAAATTTGAACCATATGTCTCTGTAGTTTATTTTTAGTCATCACTCATATTTGGTTTATTTTTAAAATATATAAAAATTATTGAAACGTTTTTTTTTCAAAAAGCAAATTAGCAAATTATGAGTGATGACAAATTTTTGACCCATTTTGTCAAAAAGATAATCAAGTTATGTGTGATGAATTATTTTGACCCATTTTATCATATATGAGTGATGACAAATTATAAGTGATAAGAAATTGTTTCCCATTTATCTCTTTTGTTTATTTTTTGACATTACTCATAATTTGTTTATTTTTTTTATATATATATTTTTGACAAAAAAATAAGTGATAACGAATTTTTGACAAAAAAAAAATTAATGAAAAATTTTTTGGCACAAAAAATTAACAAATTATGAGTGATGACAAATTTTGCCCCATTTTGTCAAAAAGATAATCAAATTATGTGTGATGAATAATTTTGATCAATTTAAACGTTTATGAGTGATGACAAATTATAAGTGACAAATTTTCGACAAAATAAAATTTATTGAAAAATTTTTTGTCAAAAAAAAATTCGCAAATTTTGAGTGATGACAAATTTTTGACGCATTTTGTCAAAAATATTATCAAATTATTTGTGAAGAATAATTTTGACACATTTAAACATTTTATGAGTGATGACAAATTTTAAGGGATAACAAATTTTTTACCCAGTTATCTCTGCTGTTTACTTTTTGCACCTCTCATAATTTGTTTATTTATTTTTATTTTTTCTTAAAATTTGTTGTCAAAAAAAATAATTAAATTTTGAGTGATGACAAACTTTCATATAAGCAAATTATGAGTGATGACTAGGAATGAGATGTTTATGCAATAAAAAATTGAAAATATGCGTTTAAAAATTTAAAATATGCACTAAAAAAACCTAAAAATATGCACTAAAAATAAAATGTGTGCAATACAAATCTTGTTTTTATACGAAAAACTTCTTTAAAAGCAAAAAATAACGCCGGATTTAAATAGTAACATTTGAAACTTTATGTAAGCAAGATTTATTTACACTGAAAAAAATAACCTTCCTGATATTAATGAAACGGATTCATTATTTTGTTTTCATTACTTAAATGAAGGAATTCATAAGCTGATTGAAATTTCATGCATGTTATGAACAAATTTTATGAAACTTGTTTCATTAGATTTCATAATTTCATTAAAAAATATCATAAGATTTTTAGAACTAAATACAACTCTGCGTTGCGAATGGGTCATTATTAGTGAAATCAATCATGAATATTTTTGACCCCCTCCGATATTGATGAAATTTTGTTAAGTTCTTACACTACGTAAAAAACTAACAAATGCAAATTTTCAGCCCTCTAAGTCAACAGGGGCCGAAAATACGAAGGGTCAAAATTTCCCCCAAAATCTCCCAGTCGCGGCACTTTACACCGTAAAAACTTAATATCGTTGGTTCTATTATAGCTAGAAAGCCCATTTTGGGTTTGCTTTGAAGCTCATAATATGCTCTACAATACCTACCATAACCAAAAAATTTTTGAAAAAAAATAAGGGTTACCTCACTTATTTTAAGGTCGTGATAAAGGGAGGAGAAAATGGGGAGGATGGTATCCCCCGATTTTTTTTTTACTTGATAATCTTATAGAGAAAGTCCTAAAGAATATATTCTAAAATTTTTAAGTTGGGACAACAATGGGATAACTCAAAATCAAAATTTTTCACAACTTCCCCTAAAATCTCCAAATCGCAACACTGTTGAACCTTAAATATTTAATATCAGATAAGTGCTATTGTAGCTACAGAGCCCATTTTTGTTTGTTTTAAAGCTTATAGTACGCTCTACAATACCTACCTTAACCAAAAAATTTTAGAAAAAAAGGAAGGGTGTCCCCCTTATTTAAAGGTCGAGGCAAAGGGTGGAGGAAATGGGGGGAAAGTATCCCCCGATTTTTTTTTACTTGGTATTCTCAAAGTGCAAGTCCTAATGAACATATTCTAAAATTTTTATGTTGGGACAACAATCACATCGACCAAAATCAAAATTTTTCACAATTTCCCCCAAAATCTCCAAATCGCGACAATCTTGCACATTACAAATTTAATATCGTGGACTGTATTGTAGCACAGAGTCCAGTTTTGGCTTGTTTTAAAGCTCTTAATATGCCCTACAATATTACTATCACAAAAAAAAAAAAAAATAAAAAAAATGAGGGGTGCCTCTTGTATTAAAATATCGTGGCAAGGGGTGGGGGAAATTGGGAGATAGTATCCCCCAATTTTTTTTTCATCTTGTTTTTTTTTTAAAGAGTAAGTTCTAGAGAGCATATCCTGAAATTTTTATCTTGGGAGTCCAATGGGAGGCGCAAGAATGTCGCGATTTGTTGATTTTGGGGGAAAATTTTGAAAAATTTTGATTTCAGTCGACCCCATTGTTGTCCCAACATAAAAATTGTAGACTATGTTTATTAGGACTTGCACTTTGAGAATACCAAGTAAAAAAAAAATCGGGGGATACTTTCCCCCCATTTCCTCCACCCTTTGCCACGACCTTCAAATAAGGGGGGCACCAATTCCTTTTTTTGGAAAATTTTTTGGTTTTGGTATGTCTTGTAGAACGTATTATAAGCTTTAAAACAAAAAAAAAATGGGCTCTGTAGCTACAAGGGCACTTCTGATATAAAATTTTTAAGGTTAAAGAGTGTTGCGATTTGGAGATTTTGGGGAAAATTGTGAAAAATTTTGATTTTGAGCGATCCCGTTGTTGTCCCAACATAAAATTTTTAGAATATATTCTTTAGGACTTTCTCTAAAAGATCAGCAAGTAGAAAAAAAATCGGGGGATACCATCCTCCCCATTTTCTCCTCCGTATATCACGACCTTAAAATAAGGGAGGAAACCCTTATTTTTTTCGAAAATTTTTTGGTTATGGTAAGTCTTGTAGAGCATATTATGAGCTTCAAAACAAACCAAAAATGGGCTTTCTAGCTATAATAGAACCAACGATATTAAGTTTTTACGGTGCAAAGTGTCGCGACTGGGAGATTTTGTGGGAAATTTTGACCATCCGTGTTTTCGCCCACTGTTTACTTAGAGGGCTGAAAATAAGTGTGCGTCAGTTTATCACTTAGTGTTACAACTAAACCAAATTTCATCAAAATCGGAGGGGGTCACGAAAATTTTTAGCTATTTTTGATTGATTTCACTAAGACTGACCCGAATAAGAGAAAGAAAACAAAACAAAAACATACGACGTTTTATTACACCACCACGCGTGTTTAGTCTAATTGTAATTTTTACATGTGTGTTAACTTTTTTCTAATAAAATAAAATAATTTAATATTTTTTTGCTTTGTTATTGAAACCTGAGTGTGTGTTATGCTGGTTATATCTAATTGAAATTACAAGTGAAAAGTTCCGTATAAGTGTTTCTTTTGACTGTTATAAAATATAATATAATTTGCAACAGAAAAATAGTTTTTAAGTCATTAAAATTTTGTGATGAAATGTAGAGTAATTTGTGTTGTTCCATTGCTACGTTGTTGCAACGTTTTGGCAGCACGTGTTTTTAAAGTCATCGCGTTTTTGTCTTTTATAGTTTACCTTATATGGCAATTCAGACCAATTTAAGTTTGGAGTAAAATTTTGTTGTGTGTAAAAACTAGGCGAAAACCATAAAAAGTGTGCAATTAAGTGTCATGTCACAGACTCAATTCCGTTCGGAAGTGGAATAAGTGGTTCACTCGTAAAACGCAAAGCAAATCCTTTTTTTCGGAATGAAACCACTTTAAGCAATTCCACTTTGATTTTTGAAACAACTTTTTTTCAAATCCGATCGGAATTGAGTCTGTGACATGCCCCTAAATAAAATTTCAGTGACGGTTACAGTGATGGTTACATGTGACTTACCAAAATTGTTATTAATGCAAATTTTCACTTATGGATGTATGATACGTGCTGTTTTTAGGTAACTTGTTCCTAACTTGATTAGGGGCTTTCTATGGAAATTTTGATAACTTTAACCAACATGAATTTATCGTAATTCCCATATCAAAACCTTAATAAAGTTAGCAACTAGTTACTTGTAAAAAGCAATTATCATACGCTCATTACCAACTACTATTCCACATTTAATCAATGGATATTTTCATACATTTTATGAAAAACTTCATAAAACGTTTTAAACAAGTTCCACGAATATTTTCATTATTTATATGCAAGTTTTCATTGAAAGGAACTTTAATGACACCAGTTTCTTTAATCAAATGAAACCTGTCTTCGGTTGAAAACGTGAGTCAATTTTCATTAAGATTAAGTCAATTTTCATTAAGTTCACGAAGCTATTTTTTTCAGTGTAGAAATTAAGACAAACCAATAAAAAAGATATAATTTTTCTTATTTTCAAAATAATTTTTTAAAACTTTAAATAGTTTTTTAAACAAATAAATTTCAGTTTGCATTTTTGCTAATTTATGCCAAAATCTGCAAAAAAATATGCACTTAAAAATTGGAAATATGCACAAAATATGCATTTAAAATCAAAATATACAAAAATGCATTTTCACCAAAATATGCAAAAATGTGCAAAAACAACTCGATGCCATTTTAACGCAAATTTCTTGATTCGGAAAGATAATTGGTCGATATCGTTATTAGACTATCGACAAAAAACATGCATTTGCGTGGAAATCTCATCCCTAGTCATCACTCATTATTTGTTTATTTTGTTTTTTTTTTTTTTTGTTAAAATTTTTTGTCAAACAAATAATCAAATTTGAGTGATGACAATCTTTTGACGCATTTATCTCTGTTATTGTCAAAAAAATATAAGCAAATTATGAATGATTAAAAACTTTTTGCCATTTATTTTTTTACGAAAAACAGTCAGTTTGTCCATAATCATACGCATCCAAGTCGTATGATTATGGGCAAACAAATAATAACTGTTATTCATAGTGTTTCTCAACGGTGCGAATGATTAATTTTCACATATTAATTGCTAGATCAGCGACTGAACAGTGATAAATGGGGCAAAAATTAGTCATCACTCTTAATTTTTTTTTTTTTTTTGTAAAACTAACTTATAAGAGATACAAATTTTTGAATCATTTATCGCTGTTGTTTATTTGTTACTTTTTCATTTTTTTTTAATTTTTTTTTTTGGTAAAAAAATAATGATTTATGTAAAAAAATATTTTTTGTAAAAAAAATATGAGTTTTTGCCCCATTTAAAAATATACGAGTGATGGTAAAAAATTTCTCATCACTCATATTTTTTTTATTTTTTTTTTTTTCAAAAAAATAATTAAATTATGAGTGATAACAAATTTGTTACCGATATAATCGGTTGTTTTTTGTGACTGGTGATAAATTGTTGACCCATTTATGAGTGATGACCAATTATGAGTGATAACAAGTTTTTTACCCACTTACCTCTATTGTTTATTTTTTTTGTAAAAATAAACAATAGAAATAAATAATCAATTTATGAATGATGACAATTTTTTGACCCAAAACAATTTTTTTCATTAAAAAAAATGTTTGTCAAAAAAGAAAAAAGCCAGTTATGAGTAATGTCAATAAACAGTACGAAAAACAGTCAGTTTGACCATAATCATACAAAAAACAATTTTTAACTCATTTATCTCTGTTCAGCAGCGAATTTAAAAATTATATAGTGAATATTAATCATACGCACCATTGTACATTATAACGAAAAACAGTAATTTCGGCCATTATTGTACGTATCCAAAGCCAAACTGACTGTTTTTGGTAATTTTGTACAACGATTTTTTTAATAAAAAAATATTTATTGCTAGATCCATGACTGCACAGTGATAAATCGGTCAAAAATTTATCATCACTCTTAATTTACTGACTTTTTCTTTTGAAAATCCCCGCCACATTCTAACTAGTAGCTAAACAGCTGAATCTAATGTCTATTAAACGTTTTAAAACTCTTTCAAGAAAATTTAACTACTAAGACTATCTAATAATAGGTGATCTCAAATTTTAACTATTTTGCACTCCTTAAAATGCCTCTCAGTTTAACATTCTCCGCTTTAAAATTCAAATCTTATTTTTTATTATAAACAAGCAAAACTTTAGGAATTTCTTCTTAAATTTCTTACTGGTTTCATTTGAATAAGTATTCATATACATAAGTGTATGTAAGGTAAAGTATATCTTATGTATACTTATGTTTATTATTAGATTGCACAATAGGAACATATAAATATTGTAATACACACAAGCAAAACTAACACATACAAACACAAGTTATTAATACAAGTAGTTCTTAGTAGTTGGGTAATATAAATAGTAATATTATTTTCTATAAGTGTATTGGTATTGAGAAAGTGGGGCCATTCCAGAAAATTTAGCTCAAATTTTAGTCATTTTTGGAAATGGTGTCTCAGATAAATTTGAACCTTGACACATAGATAGCCCTCATAAATATCATATATGTACCATATATCGTTTTTTTACATTTGGTGTATTTAACGAATTATGGCGGGTCAAAGATTGACTTTTTAAGCAAAAGTAAGAAAAATACATCACGTTTAAAGAGCTGTAACTTCTTAACCAATGACCCGATGTTCACAAATTTTGGCTCATGTGAAAGCTGGGGTTCTTCTTTTTACTTTATATTTTTAAAAAACCGCAGTTTTTTTTACAGAAATGATGCAAAAATGCAAAAACATTTTTTCTTTTCGAATATTTAAAAAAACACATCTTTGATTTTTTTTAAAAAAATTCTGGTGAAAAATAACAATGTTTTGTATAACATATTCAAAATTCAGAGTGGGATCTCCATGGGATCAAAAACTATTCTGTTTTAAGTACGAGGTTCTCATATTTTTCCCTTAGAAAATTTAAATTTCTAATGTTTTGAATGTTTTTCAAAATTTTAATAGTATAATTTTCTTTGAAAATTTAAATTTTTATATTGAAGAAACATAAAATTTTAATTTTCTAAAGTAAAATTTAAGAACTTCGTACTAAAACCAGAATATTTTTTTATCCCATTGGGGTCCCACTCTGAATTTTGGATATGTTGTACAAAACAGTATTGTTTATCACCAAACTTTTTTTTAAAAAAATCGAAGATGTGTTTTTTTAAATATTCGCAAAAAAAAATGTTTTTGAATTTTTGCAAGACTTCTGAAAAAAAACCGTATGCTTTTGAAAATATTTCCTAAAAGAAGAAGAATTAAGCTTTCATATGAGCCATTACTTGTGATAATCGGATTACTAGTTAAAAAGTTAGAGCACGTTAAACGTCATGTATTTTTCTGACTTTTGCTAAAAAAGTCGAACTTTGACCCGCGATAATTTGAAAACTACAGCAAATTTTGAAAATCCAAAAATGCAACATATCTCATATAAACGTGGATATCTATGAGCCAAATTCTCAGTGGCGTCCAAAGGCATGTTTCCGAACAGTGGGGCGAAAATTTTTGGAATTACCCAGTGTATACCCTTCTCTCACCTTCTCTTCTTTATAAATACCTGTTTAATAGCTACTAAAAAACAACAACAGCAACAATCTTGAAAAGAAGAAGAACATAAAAGTTATAACATTAGTTTTAGTATCCATAAATGATTCAGATACAGTGGCTCATATCAAAAGGCGTGCAAAAGATAGTAAATCGTTAAAATGAAAACAAAAACCAACTTATTATCAAACGAGTATTTTTTTTAAAATACGTTGTTTAGGGAATATATCAGGCTTAAATTTAAGCTTGATAGCATGCAGATTGAGTTAATAGTAAATGTGTTACGAGGGTCGAACTGGATGTGAAATTATTTAGGTAGCACTGTGCTCGAATTTAACACTTTTTTTAACAACCTGGGCACTGGTAAAAATGCTGGTAAAGTTAATTCGAGTACGCCGAGTTCAATGGTGCCAGCCGATTTTCGAAGTAAGCACTCGTATTCACGATCTAAAATTTTGATACTCAAGTACAAAGAGAAAACGATATTTTTAAACTTTTGCAATAATTTTTTAATTTAAAACAATTCAACTTTGTTAAATTAACACAACAAACCATAATACTGTGAATTTTTTCGCGAAAAATATTTTTTGTAAGCGAAAATATTTTTAGTTTGATTTGAATATTCGCGATTATTTTTTTAGCAAAAATGTGTTTAAAATTATCCAAATATATAATATATAAACTTTTTAAATGCAATTGGACAATTTTAAAATAGATTTGGACAATTTTAAAATAGATTTGGACAATTTTAAAATACATTTGGACAATTTTAAAATACATTTGGACAATTTTAAATATATTGGGACAATTTTAAAATAGATTTGCACAATTTTAAAATACATTTGGACAATTTTAAAATTCATTTGGACAATTTTAAAATTTATTTGGGCAATTTTAAAATTAATTTGGACAATTTTAAAATACATTTGGACAATTTTAAAATACATTTGGACAATTTTAAAATTAATTTGAACAATTTTAAAATATATTTGGACAATTTTAAAATACATTTGGACAATTGTAAAATTCATTTGGACAATTTTAAAATACATTTGGGAAATTTTAAAATACATTTGCACAATTTTAAAATACATTTGGACAATTTTAAAATTCATTTGGGCAATTTTAAAATTCATTTGGACAATTTTTAAATACATTTGGGAAATTTTAAAATACATTTGGACAATTTTAAAATATATTTGGACAATTTTAAAAAAATTTGGACAATTTTAAAATACATTTGGACACTTTTAGAATTCATTTGGACAATTTTAAAATTTATGTAGGCAATTTTAAAACACATTTGGACAATTTTAAAATTAATTTGGACAATTTTAAAATTAATTTCGACAATTTTAAAATATATTTGGACAATATTAAAATACATTTGGGCAGTTGTAAAATACATTTGGACAATTTTAAAATATATCTGTGGAGATTTTACAAAAGCATTTAATTCGATTTAAGTTTTTTTGTCAAAAATATATTAAAATGGACTTTTTCGGCTACAACAAACACTTTTTCCATGATTTTTTTTTTAAATCTCAACAATTTGAAATATTATGTTTTCAGATCTCTTGGAAAACGTGGAGAAAATCGTCCAGTTCTTAACATTACAGACTCTTAAAAAAAGCTCTAAAAATATTTTTTAAAAAAAATAAGTGCTTTTGTCAAACGTCCACAGATATTTGGACAATTTTAAAATACATTTGATAAATTTTGAAATACATTTGGACAATTTTAAAATTCATTTGGACAATTTTAAAATATATTTGGACAATTTTGAAAATACATTAGGAAATTTATAAAATACAATTGGACAATTTTAAAATACATTTGGACAATTTTAAAATACATTTGCACAATTTTAAAGTACATTTGGAAATTTTTAAAACACATTTGGACAATTTTAAAATATATTCGGACAATTTTAAAATACATTTGGACAATTTTAAAATACATTTGGATAATTTTAAAATTAATTTGAACAATTTTAAAATATATTTGGACAATTTTAAAATACATTTGGACAATTGTAAAATACATTTGGACAACTTTAAATACATATTTGGACAATTTTAAATACATGTAGACAATTTTCAAATACATATCGACGATTTTAAAATCATTTGGACAATTTTAAAATAAATTTGGACATTTTTAAAATACATTTGGACAATTTTAAAATACATTTGGACAATTTTAGAATTCATTTGGACAATTTTTAAATTTATTTAGGCAATTTTAAAATACATTTGCATTTGGACAATTTTAAAATATATTTGGAAAATTTTAAAATATATTTGGAAAATTTTAAACAACTTTTGGACAATTTTAAAATACATTTGGACAATTTTAAAATATATAAGGACAATTTTAAAATACATTTGGACAATTTTAAATTAATTTGGACCATTTTAAAATACATTTGGACAATTTTAAAATTAATTAGGACAATTTTAAAATACAATTAGACAATTTTAAACTACATTTGGACAATTTGAAAATACATTTGGACAATTTTAAAATACATTTGGACAATTTTAAACTACGTTTGAAAAATTTTAAAATACAGTTGAACAATTTTAAAATACTTTTGAACAATTTAAAACTTCATTTGGACAATTTTAAAATATTTTTGAGCATATTTAAAATATTTAACAACATTTGGACAATTTTAAAATATGTTTTGACAATTTTAGAATTAATTTGGACAATTTTAAAATACATATGGGCACTTTTAAATTACATTTGGACAATTTTAAACTACATTTGGACAATTTTAAAATATATAAAGACAATTTTAAAATACATTTGGATACTTTTAAATTAATTTGGACCATTTTAAAATACATTTGGACAATTTTAAAATACATTTGGACAATTTTAAAATACATTTGGACAATTTTAAAATTCATTTGGACACTTTTATTGTTAAAAGTGGCTCACGACTTACAGTGTGAGCCACTGTATATATGCAAACACGTGTACATATTACACACATTATACTATAGATTTGCAAGTGTGCTGTTTTGTATATGTGTGTGTAACTTGTTATGAACATTATTTTTAAATAGAATTGTATAGTGAAGTACCTTTTATTATTGTTTGTTGTTTGTCTGAAGAAAACCTTGTATGGTGAGTAAATATTAGGTAAGGGGAAAATTACATTACGAAAGTCTCAGGGTGTTCCGTAGAAAAATTTTCGATTTCTAAACAAAATGTTCTATATTCTTTTAACAATTCCAAGACATTTTCCTGAAGAAAAATTCTCAGATTCTCAGGAATTTTTCTGAAGGAAAAATAGAAAAATTCTAAGGCAGATTCTAAAATATTTGTTCTATACAAAAATTGTCAGATTCATTGAAACTTTTTCAACAAGAAAAATTTTTAAATTTGGAAATATTTTTTACTGAAAAATTTATATAGAACAATTCTTAGACAATTCCTTATAAAAAATTCTCAGATTTTGAGACATTTTTTTATAGAAAAAATTAGAGAAATCTTTCTTATAGAAAAATTCTACGGCTGTGAGACATTTTTGCTAAAATTGTCATTCTTATACATTTTTCCAGGCTGTAGAACATTATGAGACATTTTTCTTAGAGAAAAATAATGAAACCAATTTTTTCAAAGAAAAATTCTCAGGATGTGAGACATTTTAAGAATCTGAAATAATTTTCCTACACAAATTGTCAGGTTTATTGAAATGTTTTCTATAGAAAAAAATTAAAATTTTTCAGAAATTATTTAATAGAAAAATTCATGTAAAACAGACATTTCCTATAGAAAAATTCTCAGATTCTGAGAAATTTTTCTCTATTCTCAGATTCTGAGAAATTTTTCTATAAAAAAATTTTGAGATATATCTCTTATAGAAAACTTCCAAGGATGTGAGACATTTTAGCTGAATACAGATTCTAAGACATTTTTTCTTTTACAAAAATGATCAGATTCATTGACATATTTCTATAGAAAATATTCTAAAATTTGGAAATATTTTTCTTATAGAAAAATTCTCAGACTGTGAGACAGTTTTGCTAGATTCTAAGACAGATTTTAAGATTT
The DNA here is from genome assembly GCA_963921195.1 of Pegoplata infirma. Taxonomy (NCBI): domain Eukaryota; kingdom Metazoa; phylum Arthropoda; class Insecta; order Diptera; family Anthomyiidae; genus Pegoplata; species Pegoplata infirma. The sequence continues at coordinate 233,920,415 of OY992537.1, forward strand.
TTTTTTTTTTTTAGAAAATTTCTAAAATTCTTTTTAAATTTTTTGAAAAAAAAAATTGTTTCCCTCACCCAATAAATATACCAATGAAAACTTACCTTGTTCACAATATGTACACATGTAGTTGTTGATAGAATCCTTCTTTGATTTCCTTTTTGGTCTTTCCATGTACTTTTTTTTATCTATTCAAAGTGGTTTATGTTGTTGTTGTTGTTCTTGTTTTTACTTTGTTTTCCTTTTCATAAAGTTATGCTCTGTTTTATTTACGTTAATAATTAAGATATTTCCTGTCATTAGCAAACAATAAATGAACACATACATAAACATATTCAATGTGTGTGTGTGTGAACGTGTATGTGGTGTGGTAGGTCAATAATAATTCTTTTGCTGTGTTATCTGATCTCTATTTACATCTAAATGTACAGTATGGAGCAAAAGTTAGACATCTTAGTTTCATTTTGGGCTACAAAAAAAATAATTGTATAAAAAGTTTTTTTCTTAGAAGAAAGAAGGACGGACAAAGTTTGATTGTAAAAAGTGTCAGCACATTTTTTAATAAACCTAATTTTTTTTACACACAAAAAAACCTTGTCAAATTACTAGAAAAAGTCTCGTAATCTTGTTTTACCAATATTTGACAGTTTCCCTTGTTTTTTAACAAAAATTTTTGATCAAAATTTACATTTTTTTGTCAAAATTTACATAATTTTGATCAAAATTTAAATAATTTTACAACTTTGTTTGTAATTTTACAAAAAATCTAGTAAATTCACGAGATTTCCTTGTAAGTTTTATTACGCCAAAAAAGTTGTAAATTTACAATTTTGTATGTAAAAAACTTGTAAAATTGTAAAAAAGCTCTTAATTTTTATTAGAAATTCTCGTAAAATAGGAGGTAGCAAAAAATCTAGTAAAAACACAAAACCTTCTGTAAGTTTTATCGCGTCAAAAAATTTGTAAATTTAAAATTTTATTGGTAAAAAGTTTGTTTTCAAACCAAATTTACATTTTCTATGGTAATTTTACATTTTTTTTTTTTTGTAATATTACAAATTTACAACATTTTTTTTTTAAATCTAGTAAATTCACGAGATTTCCTTGTAAGTTTTATTACGCCAAAAAAGTTGTAAATTTACAATTTTATATGTAAAAAACTTGTAAAATTACAAAAAAGCTCGTAATTTTTATTAGAAATTCTCGTAAAATAGGAGGTAGCAAAAAATCTAGTAAAAACACAAAAACTCCTTGCAAGCTTTATCAATTCAAAAAATTTTTAAATTTACAATTTTATTGGTAGTTTGTAAAATTACAAAATTATTGGTAAAAAGCTTGTAAAATTACAATGAATTGTTGTCAAACAGGAGATAGTAAAAAAGTTACAAACTTTTCTTGTCGTTTTGCAAGGATTTTTTTTTTAATTGTAATACTCCTTAAAACTACCACTTTAAACAGATTTCCTTTTTTAACAAATTATTAAAAAAAAACATATATTTTCTCTTTTTCTTCCAGGGTTTTACCATACTTTTTTGTTTCATTTTAAAACCGGAATGTTCTTTAACGATACGTAAAGGAAATTCTAATAACTTTTCAACGGGTGATACATTAAAAAAGAAACTTAGTTCCAGTAAAACCAGTTTAGATGATAATTATTGTACAGGGTCCATAAATACACCAATAAATTGTAAGTATTGAAAAAAGAATATTGTAAGAAAATTAAAAAAAAATTAAATACACATGAAAATGAGAAAAAAATCTAGACAATTTTTTTAAATCTATGAAATGTTTCATTATATTTATGAAACATTTCATAATATTTATGAAGAGTTTTATAAAAGTTGATGAAACTTTATTCATTATATTTATGAAACCTTTCAAAAATATAATGAAAAATTTCATAAATATTGACCCTATGAACAATTATGAAACTGGTTTATTTTATTTATAAAACTGTTTCATTAGACGAACTTTAATAAAGATTTTCATTACATTTATGACAGTTTTCATAAATATAATGAAGCTTTTTCTTTGAGTGTACACAATTTCCAATTCATAAATATAATGAAAAATTTCATAAATATTGACCCTCCGTGCTAAAGTTCTTTCTGCCCCTCGGGGTAGTAAGAGCTTTTGGTCATTCGTAAAGAGAGTAAGGGACAATGGTAGTTCTTCTATCCCGACCCTTATTAAGGATGACCAAGTGTTCACTGACCCGGTTGATAAGGCTAACCTTTTCGCTGATTTATTTGCAAGAAATTCGTTCTTGCCGGAAGGCGATCAACCACTGCCAGAACTTGAAAGAGTATTCAGTACTATGCCCAAGATATTTTTCCGAGCTCGTGCAGTTAAAAGGGTTCTTGAAGATCTCAACGTAAATAAGTCACCGGGACCCGATGGCATTCCAGTACTGGTTTTAAAGCAGTGCTCATCGGCGTTAGCCCGTCCATTGGCGAACCTTTTTAGCTTTTCGTTACGTAAGGGTACCTACCCCTCCTGCTGGAAAGTGGCTAACGTTCAACCGATCCCTAAGAAAGGTGCGTCTTCAAACCCCGAGAACTATCGCCCCATATCTATTTGTTCTACGCTCTCGAAGGTGATGGAGAGCATGGTAAATCACCATCTTGTTGACTATTTAGAGTCAAACTCACTTTTCAGTGACCGACAGTATGGCTTCCGTAAACGTCGCTCTACGGGAGACTTGATGGCGTTTCTTTCGGAACGTTGGAGTCGTTCTATTCACCAATTTGGTGAAAGTAAGGTGGTTGCTTTGGATATTTCCAAGGCTTTCGATCGTGTGTGGCACGACGCACTTATATCTAAACTCATTGCCTTTGGTGTAGGCAGTGATTTCTCTCGATTTATATTGAGTTTTCTCCGAGACCGAAGTATACGTGTTGTTGTTGATGGGGTGTCATCGCATAGGTTTCGACTTAACTCTGGAGTACCGCAAGGTTCCGTTCTTTCTCCTACTCTTTTTCTTATCTTTATTAATGACCTTCTTACAATTAGTCAAACTTTCAACCCTATCTACTCTTTTGCAGACGACAGCAACATTTGTCATTCATTTTCCTTCGATCATAGGCCAAGCCTTGTAGAGGTTGGGCGCGTGCGGCAGATTATGAATGACACTCTCAATCAGGACCTGTTGACAATCTCTGAATGGGGTCTTGCGAATAGGGTCGATTTTAATGCACGCAAGACCCAATGTTGTATGTTGACCCATAGACGTATTGTGGAACCAACATTGTCGTCTGTATCTATTGGTGGTATCGATATTGAGGAATCAGATTCTCTTGATGTTCTGGGCATGAAAATCCAGTGTGATGTCCGTTGGAATAAACATGTTTTTCAAGTGTCGAAAGAAGCATTCAAGTGTCTTGGTTTCTTAAAACGGTGCAAGAACTACTTCACTCCTACTGATCTCCTTAATATTTATACCACCTATATCCGGCCGAAGATGGAATACAACTCCCATATATGGGCAGGGGCTTCAGAGTCTATTCTGAAGCTTCTGGACCGTGTTCAAAGGAGGGCGTCGAAGCTAATCAATGACAGTAGGGTATCCAACTCTATTGACTCTTTGGAGCATCGTCGGAATGTGGGTTGTGTAACACTGTTCTATCGATATTATCATGGTAAGTGTTCTGCTGAGATAAGCGAACTTATCCCCCGAGCACGGGTTTTTGTTCGGAATACTCGCTTGTCTAGTAGGGCTCATCCATTTGTTGTCGATTGCCCAGTGTACCGCACAACGCATTACAGAGAAAATTCATTTATAAGCCGAACTATCCGTATGTGGAATATACTTCCTGTAGAGGTCTTCCCTGTCAACTACAATTTGGAAAAGTTCAAATCAAATATCCACAAACACTACTCCCTCTATCCTCCCTCCCATAACCTATTTTCCTAATTATCAACACAATGCACTGAATTTATAGAGGACATTCCCTGAGTGTTGGTTAAGTCAAAAAAATAAAATAACATACAAATTTTTTCTAAAATTTTGTAAAATTTATAAAATTTCATCGGAAGATGCATTGTAAAAAATATTAATTATTTTCTGTTCTTCCTCCTTTAAAGTTTATACAAATCATGAAAAAGAATCTGAAAGTTGTGCAGCACCACCATTAATGCATAAAACACCACCCTCGCCGGCTCGTCAACATTTAGAAATGTCTGCGTCACAATGTCAAATTCCAGGTTTAACCATAATCTCAACAGCTCCCCGTTGTCAAATGTTGCCATTGTTAGCCGGTACAACAGCACAGCAGCATCAACAACAACAAGATCACGTGGCAAGTGTTGAGACATTCATAGGAACAACATCAGCAGGAAATACAAGTAGTACAACACTAGAACGTAAAGCTGTTGCTCATTTGGGATATATGCAGCAACAACAACAAGTTAAAAACTTATCATCATCATTAACAGCAACAACATCAATAACATCACCAGCCACTAGATGTTGTAATATATTGGGTGTTGGTGGTGGTGGAGGAGGAGGTGGTGGTGGTAGTAGCAATAGTGGTGTTATTATGTCCCATCAACCACAACATCAGCTTACCGGTATGCCTCAAGTTGTTTCTGGCAGCTCATTGAGTTATTATGATGCATATGGTGGTATGCAGCCAACACCACCACCACCAATTTCTATGAATATGAATATGACTGGCAGTTTAAGTCGTAGAACTCATTTATCGTCAACTCACCAACAACAACTACTGCAGCAACAGCAACAACAATCGTTAACACATGAGTATGTGGGTGTTGAAACATTGGATATATTACAGGGTGTAGCACCGGGTAAGTACTAACCACATCAAATTGCAATTTACAGCATCTAGATATTAAAAGTGATGTAAACAGAATGTTTTAGTATTTAATAAACCTTTGGCTAACATTTCAAAGGCATTGAAACGTTTTAAAGTTAAACAAATTTTACCGTTTGTAGTGGAGAAAGTAATTATGACTGACAAATTGGAAAACTTATCGTGAACCGCATGACATTTTAGAAAACTAATAAGAATTTTTGGAAAGATATAAAAATAATGATAATATTTGTCATTTCCAATTTTAGCTTTAATTTAAGAAATGTAATTAATTTTTTGTTAGATTTTCTGAACAAAATATTCCATTTGAATACATTATTTGGTACACTGCAGTGCACTGCTTGAAATATCTTAGTAGAAACATTAGTAAACCCATAGACGAGGTTTTGTTAGAAGGGTTGTCCGTAATTTTGCGAATTCACTCGGAGGCCATTAGGCCCATTGTGATTCCCTTAAGTATTATTTCCCTACTCCCATTCTGCTACAAAGATTTATTTCTTAAACCACTCCGATTAAAAAGATATTCTGCTAGAGAAGTCAATGAGGCATTATTTAGCTTTTCCAGGTCATCGAAAAATCTTTCCCCAAATGCTTAAGATGGCACTTCATTAGACGCGGACATTCACTTACTACACTGAACATTCACACCTCTTCTCCACTGTTCCACAACTCATACAAAAGTTCGTGCCAGAGATTCCCATACGCACGACCTTTTGGCCGATTATACTCTAAGAAATAGTCTAGTACCAAAAGTAAGATGACTTTCTGTCCTCTTAAGATTTGGCAATGGTCACAGGGTTCACGATATCCTACACGCAGTTAGTGATATCCACCTATCCTCTGTTCTTTTCTCGGATACTGTCAATTTCTTTTATCAATTCTGCTATAGGAAACGAGATGTCAAAATTATCCCGTTACCCCACCTACTCAGAGACCTTCCCCGCACATTCATAAGCCAATTCGTTTCCAGCTACCCCACTGTGTTCAGGCATCCAAATTAGCTTGACAGCGATTCCCGATTTTACAGTTTTTGATTCCAAGACCTTCACAGCTGTAAGATGGCGCAAGGACGTAAGTCCCCAGTCATAGTCATTTACGCGGCTTTATTAACTGCAAGTCCTTCTGCCTGGAAAACACTATACCTGTCTGGAAGTCCTAATGAGGCCTTGATTTAAATACATTTAGAATATGCTCCCAAACCCATCTCTATCTTTGATCCGTCAGTAAAAATTAAGATTGCATTCTCTGTTATAACAAAGCTTTCCGCATAGTTTCCCTAGTTGGACTTCAAAGGTTCTGTCAAAGTTCATTTGCGGTGTGATAAAGTCGGTTTTTGTTCCAGTTCCGTCTCGCCTACTCTTCGCAACCTACCTTCACCAGATGGAGTGGTGAGCATGAATTTCGGCGACTTAAAATCACGAACCCAACTGGTCATACTAACCTCTATCAGAGTTTGTAGATGTTATGAACTCGTTCGACATCTGATGATTCTCCAATCATCAGAAACAAGCCCTTTATTTTGGTGTTTCATCAATATAAGTATGGAGTCATCTTCTATGGGTGGCGGAGGAACACATACCTTCATTGTTGCCTGGTGAGGGCAAAAGCTCATCAAGACCCTGGATGCAGTTTCTGAGAGCGCTTAACGCTTTATTATTGCTACAGCCCACTATCTTGAAGCCATTTTTCCGTTTAGAGTGATGAAATTCTGTAAAAGAGTCATCTTCAGTGTATTTCAGCGCGTCAACTAGCGACCTAAGAATCCGTTCCTCAGTAAGCAGCCACTTGTCCGTAGCTATCCTGCCTTCTGGATTAATTCAGTCAATTACGGCTACCTGCAGCTAAAGTTCTGATGTCAAGCTTGTTGATTGTTTTAATCGCTTGCATTCAGACACCTGCGTCTGCCCGTCCGTATGTCGGTCTGCCCATGTAAAAGTTTTGCGCACGATACAGGTCAAAACTTTTAATCAATTTGTCTGAAAATTAAAACTTTTGCTTCTCTTGCATTAAAAACGAAGCCTATTGATAGATTGGGACCCATTTTAAGGCAAAAACTGTTGATGGGTTTAATATGGTCGGTCTCTACCGACTATATTTTTCTTACTTGTATTTTTGTAGTGTAGATACGAGGGCAGATCAATAATTCTGAGACTTTTCGAATGAAACGCAGCTTTTTTTGCAAAAAAATGTTTTTTTCAACATAATCTTCTTTTAGTTCAATACACTTATTGTTAGTCCAACGTTTCTCCAATTTTTGTATCCCTTCCAAAAAATAGAATTTTTGGAGGTCCATAAAATAGGCATTAGGTTGATCAATAATTTCATCGGTGGAGCTAAATCTCTTTCCACAGAGCCATTTCTTTAGTTTTGGAAAACGGAAATATTCACTGATTGCTAACTCCGGAGAATATGACGGATGAGGTACCAATTCGTAGCCCAATTCATGGAATTTTGCAATTGAGACTGCACACTTGTGCACCCGTGCATTATCTTGATGAAAAAGAGCTTTTTTCTTGGCCATATGGGATCGTTTTTTTTTTAAATCCTCGTTATATCGGTCCAATAAGTTGGCATAATATTCGCCGTTTTTTGTTTTTCCCTTTTGAAGGTAATCGATGTGGATTATTCACCTTATTGGCCGACAAACTTACCTTAGCCTTCTTCGGAGCTGGTTCACCCGGAGAAACCCATTGTTTAGACTGCTGCCTGATCTCCGGAGTGTGTAATGGATCCACGTTTAAACCACGAATTGTGGATTTTTTCGACATTTTCGGGTGTATTGACCTCAATTGGCCTTCCAGAACGTTCAGCGACATTTTTACTTGTGCTACCACACTGAAAGTCAGTAAACCACTTTTTTACCATTGAAATTGATTGTGCAGAGTCCCCGTAGTATTTATCAAGCTTTTTCTTGGTTTGATTGATGGTTTTTTGTTCGCAAAAAATCATGTTTTATGAGCACTCGAAATTCACTTTTTTCCATTTAAAAAAAAAATTAACGAAGTTGTATGTTTTGAACAGCTGTTAAACGCAAAGTAAATGACGGAACTTGCTTAAAATTTGACAGGTGATAATTGATGGGAGCATTGTTGCATTTCGTATAACTACGAGGGAAGTTCAAAAAGTCACGAAATTAATGATCCGCCCTAGTAGTTACTAAATCTCCAGGTTTGTATATCCCCAAACAATGCTATAACCATAATTATAAGTTTTATAACAGTCTCTGTGCCCAAAACTCCATAAAAACTAGAAAGTAAAAAAAAATATACGATACTCCCATATAGACAGGGGAAGTGGTTGTAGTAGTGGTTAGAATGTTTGGTTACCGGCACTTCTAAGTATGTTTGAATATGCTCGGTATTTGTATAAAACTTTAGTATAAAGTACTGCTCAAAATTATAGCGCACTTTAAATTATTTTTTACAACTTATTATTTCTATTCAAAATATCAAAAGAATTTCAAGTTTTTTTGTGTCAATTAAACATTTTTATTCAAATTTATTTAATTAAAGACACAATTCAGTTTTAAATAACACAATAAAAATATCAGAGGTGGTTTTATAAAAAAAAGTCTTAAATAGACTGTTCATAATTATAGCGCACTAAAAAAAAATAATTCATTAAATGAAAAGTTGATCAAAATTTAAACACATCCTGATGAAAAACTTGTTCCTTTAGCATTTAAAAATACATTTAATCCAATTTGAAATCGATTTGACCGATTTGGAGCAGTCATTTATGGTTGCTTTCGATTAGATATCCTTCGTAGCGCTGATCAATTCACTTTTATAGTTATTTGCTAGATTTAAGGGGAACGATCGGTAGTAGACAAAAGGTTTTCAATTGGGTTAATGTCTGGTGACTGTTTTAATATCTTTTGGCCAATATAATTGGGGAAAATTGTTGTTTCTAAACCAGTCCATTAAGAATTTCGCGTTATGACAGGGGCATCAACACTTTGAATGCAGGCCTGGGTCGATTTAGACCCAAATATTTGATCAAAATATGAAGAAAATACTTCAGAAATTGAATCGATATATCTTCTAGCCGTTGAAAGTCCTTCTTAAAACAGCAATAAGCCGGTACCATGGGCTGTAAAACATTTGCATACGCTAACAGAACCACCACCACGTTGTGCGCTTGGCTGGAACCAAAATGGTTGATCCTTATCCTGCATTGTACATCGAACAAATGATGGATTTTAACTATTTATTACTTCATTATAATAATTTATTCATGACGAATAACTGATTAGTTGATCTTTTTTCATTTTTTCAATGTACAATGCAAGATTAGGATCAATCATAATGGTTCCAGCCAAGCACACAACGTGGTGGTGGTTCTGTTAGCTTATGAAAATGTTTTACATTCCATGGTACCGCCTTATTACTCTTTTGAAAAGGACTTTTAAATGCTAGCAGCTATATCAATTCAATTTCCGAAGAATTTCCATCATATTTTGATCAAATATTTGGGTCTGAATCGACCCAGGCCTGCATTCAAAGTGATAATGCCCCCTGTTATAAGGCGAAATTCTCGATGGACTGGTTCGGAAACAACAATTTTCCCCAATTATATTGGACAAAAGATATTAAAAAAGTCACCAGACATTAACCCAATTGAAAACATTGGGTCTACTACCGATCGTACCCCTTGTATCTACCAAATAACTATAAAAGTGAATTGATCAGCGCTATGAAGGATATCTAATCGAAAGCAACCATAAATGACTGCTCCAAATCGGTCAAATCGATTTCAAATTGGATTAAATGTATTTTTAAATGCTAAAGGAACAAGTTTTTCATCAGGCTGTGTTTAAATTTTGATCAACTTTTCATTTAATGAATTAATTCTTTTTAGTGCGCTATAATTATGAACAGTCTATTTAAGACTTTTTTTATAAAACCACCTCTAATATTTTTATTGTGTTATTTAAAACTGAATTGTGACTTTAATTAAAAAAATTTGAATAAAAATGTTTAATTGACACAAAAAAACTTGACATTTTTTTGATATTTTGAATAGAAACAATAAGTTGCAAAAAATAATTTAAAGTGCGCTATAATTTTGAGCAGTACTTTATTTTGTTTATATTATCTGTTTCTGTTTCCGTTTCCTTTCTTATTACTTTTATATGTACTAATGCATGTGTACTTTTTTTTTTTTTTGTTGAAGTCTTAACCGGAAATATAACTAAGGTGCTTATGTTTATAGTTACAACCAAAGTAACAAAAAAAATTTTGTAAATTTTTTTTTTTTCGTATAAAGCTTTTTGTAAGCAATTGTGCTTACAACCAAACCAAAAAAAAATATAATAAAAATATAATATCAACAAGGGACTAGTCTCATGTTGTCAATGTTTTACAATTTATTTTTAAACTAGCAAAAAAGTAACCAAAAAAACCTTTTACTCTAAACTTAAGTTCGACTCGTCTGATGGTATAACATAACCCAGCAAATATTTTGATAGATATAAAATAAAATTTAAGACTGCCTTTAGAGAGAATTCAGCCAAGCAGTTTTTTCTAAGACTTCTATCCAAACACTTCAGAAATATGTACCCTTGCAAAAGTGCAAGATTGCAACTTTTTTTGAAAAAAAAAATGTTTTATCAACTTTCAAACTTCACTATTACCTTTAATATGATGCTAGGTTGCTAGAAAATAGTTGCACTTTAATTCAATAGCAATATCGTAGACACTCTTTACATAATGGCACGCAAAAAGTTTTTGCAATGTAGCAAATTTGCATTTTTGCTGAACAAAAATTGCTGAAGTGAACTCCTTTATCCGCCTTAATTTTTTTCTTTGACAGAATTCTGTAGGTATATATCACAGCCGACTAAAGCCTCTTACTTGCTTATTATTTTTTTTTAATCTGCACTTTCCTTTCTTAAAATATATATTTTGTTGGTAAACAGCCGCTTAGGGCTTGTAGTTAAATATTTAATCTGTTTTAGTGTATGTAGTATAAGATGATGCTTGAAATGTTTTGGCCAGTGAAAGAACTTGTTTATCGTTGGTATTAAGCAATTTAAATTTTTAAATAGTCAAAGCTAAAGTATAGTAAATATTTGTTTTTAAAATCTCTACCAAAAGTGGAGAGGAAGTGAAATAAACTGAAATTTAATGTGGATAATTATTCTAGTTTAACAAACTCTGTAGGGTTAAAAATTGCGAAAATCCCCACAACTGCGCCGGAGTCGCTCCAAAAGGTAGGGTAAAATATGAGATCGTCCCCATTAATTCCACCTCCCCCCAATATGTGTTACATACATAACAAAGACCGCTCCGCTCCAATCGTGTCTCCACACCATTTTCAATTTTAAAAGGCTGTAGGCAAAACCGCCCAAAGAAAAATCGCACAAAAAATTTTATGAAAAATCCCCCAAATGCAAAATCGCCCAAAAAATATGAAAAATTACCCAAAAAAAAATATACGAAATGTCGCCCAAAATTAACGAAAAAAGCCCAAGAAAGAAATGAAAAATGACCCAAAAATAAAAAAAAAAAAACGAAAACACATTTTCCCCAAAACGCATATCGAGGGCCTATATTCAAAACCCTCTATCTAAAAAAACACAACTTTTCAGGAGAGCCAAAAAACTGTTTATTTCGCGGATTGTTAGAGTAATTAAAATTCGATATTCCACAATATTTTTTTAAATCAACTACTGAATCTCACATATAATTCGTTTTTAAAATTTTGCACTATTGGGGATTTAAGAGGATAGATAGAGGGTTTTGTTTCTCAAAAATATTAAGTACAGGAATGAAAATGATCAGATAGAGGGTTTTGCATTTTAATAAAAATGAATTATTATGATTTCATTTATGACATCGGTTAATTTTTAACGTAATATGTTAATGATAACGGCTTATAAATAATTTCGAAATCGCGGTTTTGGTCCACAGGGTGCGGATTTTTAAAACAAAAATTCTTTTTTTACCGAATTCGTCTCAAAAGTTGACAAACTGTTGAGTATGTTATGTAAGAAATAGTAAAAAAAATAAAAACGCGATTTTGGTCCACAGATGCTGATCAGCATCGGGATTTTTAAGATAAAAATTTTTGTTTCATAATGTACACAAGACATCCAAAGTTTGAGACATATTTTTCAAAAAAGTCAAACAAGAATTTTCAGAAAAAATTAGCATCAGTGGACCAAAATCGTGGTTCTGGAATTTTGTTGACAAATTCATGTGCAGCATGCAAAAACTAGTATGAAAACATGTAATGCATGATGAAATTATTCATAACAAATATTTATGAATTAATTATTTGAAAAGATAGAGGGTTTTGCATTCAGAAAAATTAATTGTGTAAGAGATAGAGAAAACCAAAAATGCAAATAAAATAGCAAAAAAAAATATTTTTGTTCTGAATTTTACACCATAGATGAGGGCCGTTTTACTGAATATTTTGCCATCAAAAAGTCATTTTCGTGAAAATGGAAGATAGAGGGTTTTGAATATAGGCCCGCGATATTACCCAAAAAATATTTGTTTTGCGGAGAGGGTGGGTTTAAGACAGTGTTGCGCACACACATACTATAACATTTATGCTTGTGTGGGTAGTAGCAAGCGAAAAGTCAACAAATTTGCTCAAGCAACAGAATTTTATAGTGTACGTCTGTCGACAGCGCACAAGCAGCATTTTTTTGCCTATTCCTATTCCTGCGGTAATAGGAATTACAAAAATGTCCATCACTGGTTTAAGGCATGGAGTTTTTAATTCCTAGGCCCAGCCGAAGGCCGGCTATGCAGAAAAAATTTTTTAGAAAAAAATAACAAATTTTAAGACAAGACTTTTTGTTACGTATGCTTATTAAAATTTTTAACTTGTTGACTTCTTGATAATATGGTCTGAAAAAGATATAAGTAGGTAATTGATGTAAAAAAAAATATGTGTGTAACATAAATTACAAGGTTGGCAATCGAAACGAATAACGGTATCGATATCGGTATTGGTATCGTTTTTTATTTTATTTCGGTATCGATATCGGTTACGGTATTTGCGTGGAATCGGTAACGGTAATACCGATACCGGAACGTCAGTGCCGGTACGTACCGGTATTATCGAAAAAATATAAAAAACATATAAAAACTTAAAAAAAAATATTTTTTTTTTTTAATTTTAATACTAAACAATAGGGCGTCCCGTCAAATCTAAATTTTCGAATTTCGTTTCATAATACCTGCCTAACGATGGCCACAGAATAGCTGAATGTGGGAGAAATTAAGAAAATATTTTTCAAGAGCATCTTCAGTCGGCAACCAGCGATCAAAGTTTGAAAAAATTTCAAAACAGCGATTTTGGTCCACAGGTGCTTATACCCTATTCACACTTACAGTTTTAAACCATTTTTAGCAATTATTTTTAGCATTTTCTGTCAATATACTGTAATAGAATAAAGAAAGTGCTAAAAATATTACTGCTAAAAACGATTTAAAACTGTACGTGTGAATAGGGTATTATTTTTAAATATAAAAATTTTTGTTTAACCAAATTCGTCTCCAAAGTTTGAAGATGATGACTATGTTATGTAAAAAAATATTTTAAAAAAATGTTGGTCCAAAAATGCTGATCAGCATCTGTCAAAAAAATCCATGTGCACCCAACCCATGGATTTTTAAAAGTCCCGGATTAAATAAAAGTCCCAAAAAAACTATACTATACGAGTACAATGGCCGTATCGATTTTTTCTTTTTTTGAACCTAAAGGGACCCAGAAAGTTTCTATTGGGAGTCAAAATGACTCCATATAGTTTTCGTGAGGGACAATAATTTTCTTTTACTCCCGCATCGCTGTTGAAGTATGGATTTTTTGGAAATTTTTACTATATCCGCGATGTCAAATTTTATTTGTTAATTTGTATGAGACTTCGGGGGAGGCATTTGGAGTTCCAGCGATAGATTTTCCACCATAGAATAATTTTTTAAAGTGGCTTAACTGGGATAAAACGCTAATGAAGTTACGATTTCGCGATTTTTTATTACTTAAAGCCTAGTACTCTGTTTTGTACTGTGAAAATTTCAAGTAAAATTTTCAACGCCTCAAATCGCAACAAAACATTTAAAAATCAACTTTTGACAATAATAAGAAGGAATCGATCATAACAAAACTGAAATGTAACTTTTTCATGGCAATTTAAATTGTATTGTATAATAAAAATGCGTGAAAACTTTTTTAACAATTTCCCTATAATTTTTCGCGATGCTTGCGAATGGTTTTTTTATATGGAGTTTGACAGATTTTTTCCCGGGAAATCGATCGGAGTACTATGCTTAAAAGTCCCATAATTCTCGAAAAAAAAAATTCTGCAATAGTTTTGCATGTGATCTTGTCTAGACAGGGAAGACCTATTTTTCCAAATAGATAACACCATCAAAAAGAGCTTGATTGCCTAAAAATAAGATGAAATATGTGATTTTTTGGGGATTTTACTTGAACCGCGTTGCGGGAAGGTAGGAAACTTTTGATTTTCACGAAATAAGGCCTACTCTACAATGCATAGTGCCCAAAATTAATTTGAGTAGAAAATCATTTTTTAAGTTTATAAATGAATACTTTTTACGAAAACCAAAGGAAAAAAACTGTGCTTTCAACGCAAATTAAAATCTATTAATCATGCGTCATGTTAGTAGTACGATTTTTCATTTGCGAAACGACAATTTACAAATTTTTATTAAAAATATATATAATTTTTTTTTTAAATGGGGTTTTAAGAAAAACCGTTTCAATACCGGTACGTACCGGTACCGAAGGAAAAGGTTTTTGGATACCGGTATCCGATACCAAAACTGGGTTTCGGTATTGATATTGGTACCGATACTCAATTTAAAGGGTTTTGAAACGGATAACGGTATTGAAAAGGTATCGATTGCCAACATTGATAAATTATGAAGAAATTGAAAAAAAAATTGCATGGAGGTGCAATGAAAGCGCCGCAGGCGAAAAATTTTAACAACAAAATCGCGCGATTTTTTGTTAAAATTTGTTGTTAAAATTTTTTGCCTTCGGCGCTTTCATCGCACCTCCATGGTGTTTTTAATTCATTACTTTCGATTTTCTACTGGCAGCGGTAGATTAGTATGAAGTGTGATAATCTGGAAGTAAGTGCAAGGGGGTTGTCAGTTCGATTCCCACCATTGTCATTTACCCCACAAGAGGAACGTTGTTTATCAGATTTTCCTTGGTTAGTTAAGTATATAATTTATAAAAAACAAAACAATTCGCTGTATTGTTTCTAAAAAATAGTTAAACTATTTGTTTTAGGTTGTTCCACTCACTATGAAGGGTATTTAATTTTTCTATTGGCTGTTTCATTGCATCTTAATTCGGTTTTGACATTTTAAGATTTTGACAAAAATGCAAACCAAACTAAAAATGGGCAATTTTACATACATATTTTATATTTGGGCAATTTTTCGTAATGAAAAATCACCCAATTTTTAATTTCGAAATTTTTCCCAAAAACTATGAAAATGTGCCCAAAAATGTTGGGTAACTTTTCATATGAAATGTGGCCCAAATTTGTATGAAAAATTTTTGGGTGAAATTTCGTTTTCTTTTTTGGGCGATTTTGCCTACAGCCATTTTAAAATTGTCCAAATGTATTCTAAATGTTTTTTAAAATTGTCCAAATGTGCTTAAAAATTGTCCAAATATATTTTAAAATTATCCAAATATATTTAAAAATTGTCCAAATATATTTTACAATTGTCCAAATGTATTTTAAAATTGTCCAAATGTGTTTTAAAGTTGTCCAAATGTATTTTAATATTGTCCAAACGTATTTTAAAATTGTCCAAATAAATTTTAAAATATTCCAAATGTATTTTAAAATTTTCCAAATGTATTTAAAATTGTCCAAATATATTTTGCAATTGTCCAAATTAATTTTAAATTTCCCAAATGTATTTTAAAATTATCCAAATATATTTTAAAATAGTCCAAATGTATTTTAAAATTGTCCAAATGTTTTTTAAAATTGTCCAAATGTATTTTAAAATTTTCCAAATGTATTTTCAAAATTTTCCAAATGTATTTTCAAAATTGTCCAAATGTATTTTAAAATTTTCCAAATGTATTTTCAAAATTTTCCAAACGTATTTTCAAAATTGTCCAAACGTATTTTAAAATTTTCCAAATGCATTTTAAAATTGTCCAAATGTATTTTAAAATAGTCAAAATATATTTTAAAATTGTCGAAATAAATTTTAAAATTGTTTAAATGAATTTTAAAATTGTTCAAATGTATTTTGAAATTCTCCAAATATATATTAAAATTGTCCAAATATATTTTAAAATTGCCCAAATGTAATTTAAAACTGTCCAAATATATTTTAAAATTTTCCAATTGTATTTTAAAATTTGGACAATTTTGAAAATACATTTGGAAATTTTTAAAACATAATTGGAAAAATTTTAAATACATTTAGAAATGTTTAAAATACATTTGAACTGAAAAACTACATTTGGACAAGTTTAAAATTTAAAATTTGGACAATTTTTAAATACATTTGGACAGTTTTAAAATACATTTGGAAAATTTTTAACTACATTTAGACAATTTTAAAATACAGTTGGACAGTTTTAAAATACATTTGGACAGTTTTACAATATATTTGGACAATTTTAAAATACATTTAAAACGTTTTAAAATACATTTGGACAATTTTAAAATACATTTGGGAAATTTTAAACTACATTTGGACAATTTAAAAAAACATTTGGACAATTTTAAAATATATTCGGATAATTTTAAAATATATTTAGACAATTTTAAAATACATTTGGACAATTTTAAAATATATTTGGTCAATTTTAAAATACATTTGGACAATTTTAAAACAAATTTGGAAATTTAAAAATATATTTGGACAATTTTAAAATACATTTAGACAGTTTTAAAATGCATTTTGGACAGTTTAAAAATTCATTTGGACAATTTTAAAATATATTTTAACAATTTTAAAATACGTTTGGACAATTTTAAAAAACATTTGGAAATTTTTAAAATATATGTATGGAAATGGTGTAAAGGAAAATTGTATGGCCAACATTTTTTAAAACATGTCATTCCCGCCCTGCCCCTCTTTCGAGGTGTTTTTTACGATTTGTTAGAATGAAACCAAAAATACCGTTATGAGCGGGAGTTAGAGGGTTAATATGTTCCAAAAAAATATTTGCTATAATATTTTCTACAAAGTTGCTGAACATAGCCTACCTAAGATGTAAAGAAAACATAGTTTTATATACCGATATGCTGCAAGAACAGGCCAAAACTGGGAAACTTTAACTGTATCTTAAATAAAATTCCGATGAAATCTTTCAAAACGCCGACACAAGTATACCTTTTTTTTGATCTCCTCTACGAGAACAAATCGTCGGAACCCCGTTATTATTTTTAGTGTTGTACTGTTTTATTTTTAATTAAAAACCTTTGTTCCAAACATACCTGTCTCCTATTAACACTACCTAAAGGGGAGTAATTTTACCCTACCGCTCAAGAGTTCCCAAGCGTGCTCATAAAAGAGCCAAATATTTGACTGACCTCAAATTTTTTTCAACTTCAACATTTTCTCGAACATAAGTTCTTTAATGTAATCAAGGAGTGCGATCGAGCTTCAGTCATAACGCGAAAGTCATGTACTGCGCAAAAATGTTTTTGATCCGAAAATAACTTTTATATATGTAGGTAGACCGGGAGCCAGCGACATGATTTTCTCGAACATTTTATAAAGGCTGATATATGTATGTTGCGAGCTGATATATGTTTCGTGATGAAAATTGTTGGCATATGTACGAATCGACCCGATAGGTGGCGCTAGGTGAAGCTATATAGATATTTTTTATTTGAGTCGACTCGGGAAACTTCGACACTTACTCGTTATTTATAACAAGTAAAAAAGTTTAATTCGGCCTTTCCAAATATATTGATACCCGGGGACATGACATAATCCCCACGGACATAATCCCCATAATGGTAGTGGGGACTATGACCGAAAATAATTTGGATATAATCCCAATAAAAAACGGACATAATTCCCAGATTTATGGGGATTATGACCACAAAAAAATGGCCATAATCCCCATTACAGGGATTATGTCCACTATACTAGTTGGTCATAATCAAAAAAAAATGTTTTTTGTCTTAAAAGTTTTTCGGCGTAGGTGGCCTTCGGCCGGGCTAAGGGATTACAAACTCCATGCATTAAACCCACCCTCTTCGCAAAACACGGGGTTTATGACCGAAATTCTTTGGACTTAGTCCCCATAATATGAATGGGGGTTATGACCGAATAATTTTCGGTCGTAATCCCAACAGGGAACGGACATAATCCCCATTGGGATTAAAGCATTTTGTATTTTTAGGTTAAGTACGAAAATTTTCGAGGTGTTGTTACATTTTCGTTCATAACTTTTGAACCGCTGAGCCGATTTCGCTTAAATGCAATACCAAACTGCTCAGGAAAACGACAAATAAATGTGCTTAGTCTCAGTCATATTTGTTTATTACTTTGGCCGTGATCACCATTTCAACAGACGGACAGACAGACGGACATCGCTAGAATGTCTAAGAATCGATCACTGATCAATAATATATTGTTTTATCATTCTTTCAAAATATATATTAAATTTCTCAATATTTCTCTTTCCAATCTATATTTTCAGACACCATAATAGGCATACGTTCCTCTATCAATCCTGTTAGTATATGTCCCTCAATAGCATCATATCATCATCCAACATCTGGTATACATTATACAAATGCAGCTGGAACAGCATCCTTTATTAATGCTACACCACAATTAATACCCACGGGAGCTATAGTATCAATAAGTGGCTTAACCCACTCAACAGCAGCAACAGGTACAATAAATTATACAATACCCGCCACAATAATAACAACTACATCGGTGACGACACAAACACCTAAAACACAAAAACGTGTGACAATAATGGAACCCACTACCAATCATACATTTGATCCATTACTGCCTACCATGGTAGCCTTGGCAGGAGCAAATACTTCAAATACAAACAATATGCAACAACAATCTCCGCCTACGCCCATCATAACAATAAGTAATACAACAAACATACAAGAAGATAAACAAAATGCCCAAAATGATGTGACGCCATTAGAATCACCCGAAAGTGATGAACAAGATGAGGAAGGTGGTGGTGGCAGTACTGGTATGTTAGATCGTATAACACATGATTTAAATTATTTATTAAACGGTGCAGTAGATACTGATCAAATACCGCCACCACCAAGACCACCAACAGGTTCAATACCCACCACGGAAATGGGAAATGCTGAAGTTATATTTAAGACAGATGAATTGTAGAAGGAAGTGGAGAAGGAAATGATTTAGAAAAATAGGTGAATTCAATAAAAATAACTTTGACACAGGGTTAGTTAGGTGTAAAAATTATAAAAATGAAAGGTTGTTAAGTGTAAATAGTAAAAAAAAAAATAATTTCTAAAATATTTGAATAATAATAAATACATACTGAGAGCACGGGTACATAAGAGAGAGATAAAGCTTTTAAACAAGTCTAACGATTTCTTTCAATTTCTAACGATTTCTCTACACGCAAATAACTTTTTATTTAAATTTATTACCATTATGATAGGAAACGAACAAAATTACAATAAGTGTAATTTTACACATTAAATATGTAAATTTACACATTTAAAGTGTAATATTTTAAAGATGATAAGCATAATAACACTTATTGTGCAATTAACGCAATGTGAATATTTGCGTACATAAATTTAGCAACACTTTGTGTTACCAAGAACAAATTACAAGCAATTTTACACAATATGTGCATAAATTTACCCATTAATAAGAATCCACTGATCAAAATCATGACTTCTCTCATCTAAACTCAGATTCTGAGCAAAAATGCACATTTTCTCTTAGATTCTGAAAGAATATGTGAACTCAAAATCTGCGCAAAAATGTTCTATAAAAAATGTTAACTCAAAATCTGAGCAAACATTTTGTATAGAAAACTTGAACTCAAAATCTGAGCACAAATTTTATATAGAAAATTAAAGCTCATAATCTGAAAACAAATTTTCATAATCTGAGAAAAAATTTTCTATAGGAAATTTAAACTCAAAATCTGAGCAAAAATTTGAACTCAAAATCAGAGCAAAAATTTTCTAAAGAACATTTCAGCTCAAAATCTGAGTAAAACTTTTCTAAAGAACTTTTCAGCTCAAAGTCTGAGCAAAAACTTTCTATAGAAAACTTTAACTCAAAATCTGTTCAAAAGTTTTCTATTGAAAATTTTAACTCAAAATTTGAGTTCAAAATATGAGCAAAAATTTTCTATAGAAAATTTGAACTCAAAATATGGGCAAAATTTGAACTCAAAATCTGAGCAAAAATTTTCTAAAGAACATTTCAGCTCAAAATCTAAGCAAAAATTTTTTAAAGAACATTTCAGCTTAAAAGCTGAGCAAAAACTTTCTATAGAAAATTTGAACTCAAAATAAGCGCAAAAATTTTCTACGAAAATTTTAACTCAAAATTTGAGTTCAAAATATGAGCAAAAATTTTCTATAGAAAATTTGAACTCAAAATATGGGCAAAATTTGAACTCAAAATCTGAGCAAAAATTTTCTAAAGAACATTTCAGCTCAAAATCTAAGCAAAAATTTTTTAAAGAACATTTCAGCTTAAAAGCTGAGCAAAAACTTTCTATAGAAAATTTGAACTCAAAATAAGCGCAAAAATTTTCTACGAAAATTTTAACTCAAAATCTGAGCAAAAATTTTCTGTAAAAATTTGAGCTCAAAATCTGAGCACAAATTTTCTATAGAAAATTTGAACTCAAAATATTAGAAATTTTTTTTTTTTAATAAAAATTTGAAGTCAAAATCTGAGCACAAATTGTCTATAGAAAATTTGAACTCAAAATCTGACCAAAAATTTTCTGTAGAAAATATGAACTCAAATCTAAAAATTTGTGTAGAATATTTTATCTCAAATCTGAGCAAAAAATTTTCTAGAGAAATTTTGAACTCAAATCCAAGCAAACATTTTTAATAGAAAATTTGAACTTTGATCTTGAGCAAAAATTTTCTAAAGAAAATTTGAATTCATTATTTGAGCAAAAATTTTCTATAGGAAATTTAAACTCAAAGTCTGAGCAAAAATTTTAACTCAAAATCTCAGCAAAAATTTGAATTCAACATCTCAGCAAAAATTTTCTGTAGAACATTTTGAGCTCAAAATCTGAGCAAAAATTTTCTTTAGAAAATTTGCGTTCAAAATCTGAAAAAAAAAATTTATAAAGAATTTCAGCTCAAAATCTGAGCAAAAATTTTCTATAGAAAATTTGAGTTCAAAATCTGAGCAAAAATTTTATATGGAAAATTTAACCTCAAATCTGAGAAAAAATTTTCTATAGAAAATTTTAACTCAAATCTGAATAAGAACTTTCCATATAGAATTTTAACTCAAAATCTTACAAAATATCTTCAATAGAAAATTAAAGCTCAAGTCTGAGCAAAAATTTTCTGTAGAAAATTTAAGTTCAAAATCTGAGCAAAATTATTCTATAGAACATTTGAGCTCAAAATCTGAGCAAAAATTTTCTATAGAAAATTTTAACACAAAATATGAGCAAATTTTTTTAATAAAAATTTGAAGTCAAAATCTAAGCAAAAATTTTCTATAGAATATTTGAGCTCAAAATCTGAGCAAAAATTGTCTATAGAAAATTTGAGCTCAAAATCGGAGCAAAAATTTTCTATAGAAAATTTGAACTCAAATCTGAACAAAATCTTTTCTTATAAAAAATTTGAACTCAAAATGTGAGTAAAAATTTTCTATAGAAAATTTTAACTAAAAATCTGAGCAAAAATTTTATATAGACAATTTTAACTCATAATTTGAGCAAAAATTTTTAATAGAAAATTTTAACTTTGATCTTGAGCAAAAATTTTCTAAAGAAAATTTAAATTCATTATCTGTGCAAAAATTTTCTATAGGAAATTTAAACTCAAAATCAGCGCAAAAATTTTAACTCAAAATCTCAGCAGAAACTTTCTGTAGAACATTTGAGCTCAAAATCTGAGCAAAAATTTTCTATAAAAATTTTGAACTCAAAATCCGCACAAAAATTTTCTATAGAAAATTCGAACTCGAATTCTGATTAAAAATTTTCCATAGAAAATTTGAACAAAAAATCTGACCAAAAATTTTCTATAGAAAATTTAAGCTTAAAATCTGACCAAAAAATTTCTATAGAAAATTTAAGCTTAAAATCTGAGCAAAAATTTTCTATAGAAAATTTGAACTCAAAATCTGAGCAAAAATTTTCTATAGAACAGTTGAGCTCAACATCTCAGCAAAAATTTTCTATAGAACATTTGAGCTCAAAATCTGAGCAAAAATTTTCAATAGAACATTTGAGCTCAACATCTCAGCCAAAATTTTCTATAGAACATTTGAGCTCAAAATCTGAGCAAACATTTTCTATAAAAAATTTGAATTCAAAATCTGAGCAAACATCTTGTATAAAAAATTCGAGCTCAAAATCTGAGCAAAAAGTTTCTGTAGAAAATTTTGGATCAAAATCTGAGCAAAAATTTTCTATAGAAAATTTTCTATAAAAAATTTGAGCTCAAAATCTGAGCAAAAATTTGAGTTCAAAATCTGATCAAAAATCTTCTATTGAAATTTGACCTCAAATCTGACCAAAAATTTTCTATAGAAAATTTGAACTCAAATCTTAATAAAAATTTTCTATAGAAATTTTAAAATCATAATCTGAGAAAAATTATCAACAAAAAATTTAAATTCAGATAATCTGAGCCAAAATAATGTGTTGAAATTTTAACTCATAATGTAGACAACAATTTTTTATGGAATTGTAAACTCATAATCTTAGCAAATATTTTCTATAGAAAATTTCAACTCATAATCTAAACAAAAATTTTCTATAGAAAATTTAAACGCAAATTCTGAGCAAAAATTGTCTGTGTATCTGATCAGAACTATCAGATCGCAAATTGAAAATTGATATCAAGTTTTTTTCTGTTTATTTTTTAATTGTAAAACTACATATTGAATGTGTAAAATTACCCTTTTTCTTTATTTATAATACTACACAGTATTTGTGTAATATTACACAAACTGTATGTTTTTACGAACAAAAATGTTGTTAATATGTAAAAAAAAATTCTTTTTGGTTATAAATTCGCGAAATATTTTCATTGTTCGAGATGTTAAGCCCGATTTTTCTCTTATATACTTACATGCGCTCTTTTAACCATTTGCTTAAGTTGTTGCTGACGAAAGTGGAATATCAAAAATACATGATCATAACTGACATATTTGTAATATATTAATATTAAATAAAATTTATTTCTTATTCATAGATTTAACTTTAAAAGAATTTTTTCATAAACTTTTCCTTATGGCAGCTAAATATTTGTAAATATATTCAAAGTAGTGTAAAATATCGGTTAAAATCGATTTTAAAAAACTCTTTAGACACTTTAAAACAATCAAGAGTCCACGATTTTTAGATGGTTAAAAAAAACAAAGAATCTGAGCTCAAATTAAGAAAATGTTTGCTCAGAAACAAAGAATCTGAGCTTAAATTTTTTATAGAAAATTTTTGCTTAGAATCTGAGTTTAAATTTTTTATAGAAAATTTTTGCTCAGAATCTGAGTTTAAATTTTTTATAGAAAATTTTTGCTCAGAATCTGAGTTTAAATTTTTTATAGAAAATTTTTGATCAGAATTTGAGTTCAAATTTTGTATACAAAATTTTTGTTCAGAACCTGAGCTTAAATTTTTTATAGAAAATTTTTCCTCAGAATCTGAGCTTAAATTTTTTATAGAAAATTTTTGCTCAGAATCTGAGCTTAAATTTTTTATAGAAAATTTTTGCTCAGAATCTGAGCTCAAATTTTTTTATAGAAAATTTTTGTTCAGAACGTGAGTTTAAATATTCTAAAGAAAATTTTTGCCCAGAATCTAGGTTTAAATTTTCTATAGAAAATTTAAACTTAGATTCTTTAAAGAAAATTTTTGATCAGAACCTGAGTTGAAATATTCTAAAGAAAATTTTTGCCCAGAATCTAGGTTTAAATTTTCTATAGAAAATTTAAACTTAGATTCTGAGCAAATCTGGGTTCAAAAAAATTCAAAAAAAAATTTAGCTAAGAATCTGAGCTCAATTTTTTTATGGAAAATTTTTGCTCTGAGTTTAAATTTTTTATAGAAAACTTTTGCTCAGAATCTGAGTTTAAATTTTTTATAGAAAATGTTTGCTCAGAATATGTGTTTAAATTTTTTATAGAAAATTTTTGCTCAGAATCTGAGTTTAAATTTTTTTATAGAAAACTTATGCTCAGAATCTGAGTTTAAATTTTTTATAGAAAATGTTTGCTCAGAATCTGTGTTTAAATTTTTTATAGAAAATTTTTGCTCAGAATCTGTGTTTTAATTTTTTATAGAAAATTTTTGCTCAGAATCTGAGTTTAAATTTTTTATAGAAAACTTTTTCTCAGAATCTGAGCTTAAATTTTTTATAGAAAATTTTTGCTCAGAATCTGAGCTTAAATTTTTTATAGAAAATTTTTGCTCAGAATCTGAGTTTAAATTTTTTATAGAAAATTTTTGCTCAGAATCTGAGTTTAAATTTTTTATAGAAAATGTTTGCTCAGAATCTGAGTTTAAATTTTTTATAGAAAATTTTTGCTCAGAATCTGAGTTTGAATATTCTAAAGAAATTTTTGCCCAGAATCTAGGTTTAAATTTTCTATATAAATTTTTTTTTCAGATTCTGAGCAAAAATTTTCTATAGAAAATTTAAACTTGCATTCTGAGCAAATCTGAGTTCAAATTTTCCATAGAGAATTTTTGCTAAGAATCTGAGTTTAAATTTTCTATAAAAAATGTTAGCTCAGAATCTGAGCTCAAATTTTTTATAGAAAATTTTTGCTCAGAATCTGAGCTCAAATTTCTTATAGAAAATTTTTGCTCAGAATCTGAGCTTAAATTTTTTATAGAAAATTTTTGCTCAGAATCTGAGCTCAAATTTTTTATAGAAAATTTTTGATCAGAATCTGTGCTCAAATTTTTTATAGAAAATTTTTGCTCAGAATCTGAGCTCAAATTTTTTATAGAAAATTTTTGCTCAGAATCTGAGCTCAAATTTTTTATAGAAAATTTTTGCTCAGAATCTGAGCTCAAATTTTTTATAGAAAATTTTTGCTCAGAATCTGAGTTTAAATTTTTTATAAAAAATTTTTGCTCAGATTCTGAGATCAAATTTTTTATAGAAAATTTTTGCTCAAAATCTGAGCTCAATTTTTTTATAGAAAATTTTAGCTTAGAATCTGAGCTCAAATTTTTTATAGAAAATTTTTGTGCAGAATCTGAGCTAAAATTTTTTTATAGAAAATGTTTGCTCAGAATCTGAGTTTAAATTTTTTATAGAAAATTTTTGCTTAGAATCTGAGTTAAAATTTTTTATAGAAAATTTTTGCTCAGAAATTTTTTATAAAAATTTGTTGCTCTATCTCTGAGTAAATTTTTTTTAAAAAATTTTTGCTCGTATCTGAGATCAAATTTTTTATAAAAAATTTTTGCTTAGAATCAGAAATTAATGAATTTTCTATAGAAAATGTGTTATTTATTATCCTCTCTTTCTCCTTTGTTGTCCGTAAAGATATTTTTAAGTGAATAAAAAACAAACAAATTTTAACTTTTATTATTTTTGCGAGTTTTTCATAAAACAGCAATCTTTGAAAGAAAGGGTTTCCAATGCATACAAGGTCTCATATTTCGAATAAAACAAAAGCTTTCTAAATCGACTGATTTCCTTTTTAAGTGGACTTTCTGGTACTTTTTGTAAATGGACCCTTATTTTGATACATAATATAAATTCGTGTTAAAGAGTTTTCAATTTTCTTAAAAATTTTTTAAATTATTAATTGTAAATATGTTTTTTTTTAAGCAAAACTGTGTGTTATCAATCAAAAACCGATAAGATATATAAAATAAATTAAAATTTATAAATAATAAAAACCTATGTAAATATTAAAAATAAATTTACACACCCTTTAATAATATTTAAGTAAAATTTAAATTAAAAAAATAAAATAACTAAAAACAAATAAACAACTCAATGTTTTGTAAAAATTTAAAAATATTAAAAAAAATAATTATTCCTAAATAAAATAAATTAAAAATATGTAATTTTAAAAATAATAAATAAATTTGTATAGTTGATAAATTATAAAATTAAAATTAAAATAAAAATTAAATAATAAAACCTTTAACTTAAAAACATTTTTGAAATATTTTAAAATTAAAAAAAAATACAATAAATTGAAATAAAAAACCAAATAAAAATCTTTTCAAAGAATCTTTGTTATAAAAAAAAACTTTTATTTTTAAATGCATATTTTATTTAAAAAAATGAAATAATAAATAACAGTAAGTATTAAACAACTTTCTATAGATTTAAATATTAAATAAATTCATTAAATTTTACAATGAGTTGAGGGGAAGCACCATTTCTTTTTCTTTTTTTTTTGGTTTAAAACTTATAACTAAAAATGATGAAGATTTTTATATAAAATTTTAAAATAGTTTCTTAAAATTTCACCACATGTCCTATGAAAAATGTGGCTTCTTTATTTCGGATGGCAAAGAAGAACGGATGATCAGCACGGAAGAATTTTTGGCGATTATCAATGGAGTTGCTTATGACTATAGGTTTGGTGGCTGAAAAAAAAAAATTGGAAAATTTATTTTTGGATACAAATATTTTTTTCGAATATTTTTTTTTTTTAATTTTATAGTTTTTTTTCTAGCTCGAGGTCATGTTTTCTTATTCATTGCATTTGCAATAGCTTATATATTTGTGATTTGCAAAAACAAGTTACATATAATATTACCCAAAGAGCTTTTATATGCATCTGTTTTAATAATTTTTGTTGGTTGTTTGATCTTTGTGTCAAACTAAGAGATAGTACAATGGTTTTTCTTTTAATGCTCAATGAGTGTAGAGTTGAATATGTATTAATATTTTGGTGTTGGACAGTAGCAATTGTCATTTAAAATATCTTTGCTACTTGTAGTACGGGCACAGACTAATACAGACTCGATATAAGTTTCAGGTGTCAAAAAAGTAGTCTTTAACCATATGGTTAATTTTTTCAAATTATTTTACTAATTAGGTTAGAAAAAACCTAAAAACCTAAAAAACCTAGCTAAAAACCGCTCTGTGTTCTCCTAAAGTCGCTTAGTTTTTCCCATTTTTAAACTTTACTGTCGAGTCTGTATATAGTGTGTGATATGGGTTTTTTTTTTATTGATATTGACGAGATCGAAACACGTGAAGACAGCAGAAAAATAATTTTCTTGAAAATTATTCTATGAGAATATCGTGGTTTTAATTTGTAAGGAAAAATTACCTCGAGCTAGAATAAACTTATTCAAAATATAATATTTAAAAGGTCAAATAAAACAATTTTTATTTTTAAATAAAAACAGGTAAGCAAATTTTAGTCGGTCAAGACCGACCATATAATGATCTACACCAGTGTTTTCCGAAAATGGGTGCCAAGTCTAAACATGGACCGATTTGGTCTATCTTTTGTCCTTAAAAAGTGGACACAACCCGAATTTGGTTTTAATAGACTTCTTTTTGATGCCAATACACCGCTTTAAGGGAATATTAAGCGAAATTTTTATTTGGGACCTAAGTCCAAATATAGTCCCACTATTTTCCGATTTGATTAGGTTACCGAAGTACAAGTTTAACATCTACAAACAAAATGTTAATTAAATATTTCCAACTTTCATGAATTTTAATAGATTGATTTGAATATCGGAAAGGTGGTTTGTATGGGGGCTAGAAGAAGAACTGATCCGATTCCTTTAAAATTTGTAGTGGTGATATGTGAATACAAAACACGTTTACCTGACAAATTTTCAAAGGATAAATATTATATATATTTTTATTATAACGGTTATTAGAGTCATTTGATCCCAAATAAAGGGGTGCCTTTGTATGAGGGTCAGGTCTAAAAATGAACCGATTTTGGCCAGTTTCAATAGCGATCTACCTTTCGTCAAAAAAGTGGTTAAATTTCAATTTTCAGACAAATCGATTAAAAATTGTGACCTGTATCGTGAGCAGAAGTTAACATTGACGGACGGACGGACAGACAGACGGACGACTCAAAAAGTATTTCGAAGTCGATCGGTATCTAGGACCAATATTTCGGGTAGTTACAAACATCAACGCAAACTCATTATAACCTGTACCACAGAGTGGTGTAGGGTACAATTAATCAAAATTTTATATGATGTTTTTAAATATGTTTTTTAGAAATCAAACATTCTGAAAAAGGTACTTTTTGGAAATTCTGATTCTAATGTGGTAAAAAGGGTTAAAAGAGAGTACTTTGGCACTATTGATATTGGTATTCTGAAAGAATGAGCCTAAAAATTGGAATTGTAGGAAACTCCAGCGAAAAAAAATCTTAAAATGGTACTTCTAACTTTGGTACCTAATATATTTCCTGAAATAACGGATCTAGAAACTTTAAATTTGAAACGTAATTCTCAAAACCCCAGTGGTCCCCTAAAATCACGTATCTCAAAAACTAAGCAAGATAGAGCGAAACGGACACAAATTTTGGATCAAAAACTATGACGATTTTTAAGGAACCCAACTAGGTCTAGGGCCATTGGGGTCTGAACCAATCGGGTCCGAACCCAATGAGGTCCTCAAATGTGTATGAACCAAGTTGAAATAAAAAAAACTGTTGGTTAACTAATTTTTGGCTAAACATTTTTGCTAACTTTACCAAAAAAAAATTTGTGGTTCAAAATCAGCAAATTTTCTTGTTGATTTACAACCTTTATTTGGTAACATTACAGTATTTTTTTAGTGTAGCAGTTAAAACATTCTGAGAAAAAGGCTTTTGAAAGTTCCGACTTTAGAAGGGTTAAAATTTTATTTTAGGGTAAAAAATTTTACTTTGGTACTTTTTCGATCTCCTTATATAAAGGTCCTATAAAATTGAAGTTTTAAATCTATTGTTGTTATCCAGCAATAAAACATTCTATCAAAAGAAGTTTTTGAAATAATACCTTCTGGAAATTCCAATTTTAATGTGTTCAAAAAGAGTTTAAAATTTACTTTGGTACTTTTTCTATCTCCGAAAATTATGGTTCTAGAAACTTAAATTTTGAAGTGTGAAACAAACAGTCAGACAAAAGTACTTTTACTTTTCGATTCAAAGAAAATAAAAAAGTGTGCGTTGGTACTTTTTTGCTCACCTGAAATTCAAAGAAAATAAAAAAGTGATTCAAAGAAAATAAAAAAGTGTGCGTTGGTACTTTTTTGCTCACCTGAAATAATGAGCATAAAAACTTGATATTTCCTCCATCGGACCAAAACCTTTTTAAAAAAAAAGACGTTTAGAAAGTAATGATTTTAAGAGGGTTGAAATGGCTAAAAACTTGTATGGTACTAATTCAATCTTCTTAAAAAATGGTACAATATTTTTTTATGTAAATTTTAATATATTATGGCAAAAGCACTTTTTAGAAAATTTCGATTCTCAGAAAAAAAAATACTTTGGTACTCTTTCGATTTCCTGATATAATGGTTTTAAAAACTTAATATTTGGTACTTTGGAAAATTCTGCTTTGGTACTTTTTATATTTCCTAAAATAATAGTCCCAGAAACTTGAGATTTGAAATGTTAGTTGTAGAAACTTGTATTTTGGAGTGTTAAATCGTCTAGCGAGGCTAACATTATGACAAAAGTACTTTTGAGAAAGTTTTTATTCTAAGAGGGTTAAAAAGTGTACTGAGGTACTTTTTTCGATCTCCTGAAATAATGATCTTAGAGGCATAAACTTTAAAATGAAGGAAACTACAGCGTATTAAATATTCTGAAAAAGTATCTTTTGGAAATACCTTTTAAAGTGGACTAAAACTGGTAAAAGTTGTAGTTTGGTACTTTTGCTATCTCCTTAAATAACAGTTTTAAAAACTTGATTTTTGGAGTGTGGTATCATTCAATGGAACAACCATAATGACAAAAGTACAATTTTGAAAAAATTACCTCATGGAATCCCTATTTTTATGTGCTAAAAAGGGTAAAATATTACGGTGGTACTTTTCGATCTTCTGAAATAATGGTCCTGGGAACTTGAAGTTTGACATGTGGGACCCTGCTGATCAGGGATCAAAATGGAATACAA
The DNA here is from genome assembly GCA_963921195.1 of Pegoplata infirma. Classification (NCBI taxonomy): domain Eukaryota; kingdom Metazoa; phylum Arthropoda; class Insecta; order Diptera; family Anthomyiidae; genus Pegoplata; species Pegoplata infirma. The sequence goes on from OY992537.1 coordinate 233,950,519, forward strand.
CAGGGAATGAAATGGAATGGAAAAGGAAATAAAATTGAATATTTTTTTGGATATTTGAGTTAAGGATTTTCCTCTAAAGAAAACATTATTAAAAATAAATACTATTAGAAAGTTTTGATTTAATGAAACTTAAAAGGGGTCCAAATTTGTACTGTGGTACTTTTTTGATTTCCCTAAATAATGAAATTTATGATATAATAAAAATAATGATGAAATGAAAATAAAATTCAAATTTACTCAATCGAAAAAAAAAACATTTTATAAAAGAAGTTGTTTTGAAATTTTGGTTCAAAGAGGGCAAGAATGGGTTGAGACTAGGTACTGACCTGACCGTAGGCACTAGTTAAGACTTTTTCTATTAGAAAACTCTGTGGCATTTTTATGAGGAAAAATATTTCAGCATCTGAAATTTTTCTATAGGAAAAATGTTCCAGATCTAGAGACATTTTCTACATTTTTTTACTTAACTTACCTTCCACATTTGATGTATCAGATCCAGATTCATTGACTTCAATGCAAGCTTTATGGAAAATATTATTTATAGGCAAGGAGGTGGTGGTAGAATTTGGAGACAAAAGATTTTTCAAATTTGAATCCGCCGTGAAAATTAAACTTAAGCCCATCTGAAAAAATAAAAAAAATTAGTACGAAATTTAAGGTACATATAAATTTGTAAAAAAATTTTACTCAAATTTTATTTCAAAACTAAAAAAAAACTAACCTTTTCTAAAATCTCCTTTAAACAACATTCAAAATTAATTTGAAATTTTGGCAATAATAACTGTACACTTTCCATTTGCATTTGTTCGGTTAAAGAATTTAAATTAATATCTTTTAATTTCAATTCCAATTCTTTCAAACCATCTCTTTTGTTGGGTAAAATCAATAACATTGACAGTTCATCATCATGTTCATAGGGGAGTTCAACAGCTCTAGCATCAAAATCTTTCAATTCTACAAATTTTACAAACATTTCATTATCCAACATCATGGGTATTGATTTTATGATGTCGCCGCTCAAATGAAAATCATATAAACCCGAACGATAAGCACTAAAGGGTAGAAACCATTTATTTTTAAAATTAACCGCCATCATTAATAAAGATTTGGAATTCTCGGCAGGTAGAAAATTTGAAGATTTTCGTATATTTGTTAAAATGGATTTCTGTATGGAATTCAGAACGCTGGATTCATCCGCAAACTTTATTTGTTCTGTTAAGGTTAAAAAATATTTTTGAGCAATTTTTTGAAATTCATTATCCAATTCATAGTTTTCATTAACCAAGATTTTTGAACAGATTTCAAGTTGTGTATCTATGGAGTCTTGTGTTACTATGGCCAAGTTACCAGCAAAGTAGTTAGCCATTTTTGCATTATTAGGAAAACGTTTCAATTGTAATTTATCTTTTAGCTCCTCAGCTGTTTTACCATCTGAACCCAAATAGAGCAGTGATAGTAGAGCTTCCAGTAGAAATGGTGATAAACAAATATTTTCATTACTGGGTTCTGAAGATGATTCCAAAGAGTTTAGAAGATTTTTAAAAATTTCCATACCAAAATTTGTTTCATAACTATCATTGTTATTATTATTTGAAGAATCCATGGTGATCAAACAAAATTTTAGAGGGTAATCTGAAAAGAATTGAAAGGAAATGAAATTTAAAATTTTTTGGAGATATTAAATCAGATAAAAACAAATTTTAACTCAGATACTGAGTTAATTTGCAAAATGAGCAAAAATTTTCTATAGAAAATTTGAGCTCAAAATCTGAGCAAAAATTTTCTATAGAAAATTTGAGCTCAAACTCTGAGCAAAAATTTTGTATAAAAAATTTGAGCTTAAAATCTGAGCAAAAATTTTCTATGGAAAATTTGAGCTCAAAATCTGAGCAAAAATTTTCTATAGAAAATTTGAGCTCAAAATCTGAGCAAAAATTTTTTATAGAAAATTTGAGCTCAAAATCTGAGCAAAGTTTTTTTTATACACAATTTTACCATGAAATCTTAGCAAAAATTTTCTATAGAAAATTTGAGCTCAAAATCTGAACAAGAATTTTCTATAGAAAATTTTAACTCAAAATCTGAGCAAAAATTTTCTATAGAAAATTTGAGCTCAAAATCTGAGCAAAAATTTCCTATAGAAAATTTGAGCTCAAAATCTGAGTAAAAATTTTTAATAAAAATTTGAAATTAAATTCTAAGCAAAAATTTTTGTAAAGATAATTTAATTTCAAAATCTGAGCAAAAATTTTATATAAAAATTTGAAATCAAATTCTAAGCAAACATTTTTGTAAAGATAATTTAAACTCAAAATCTGAGCAAAATTTTTTTATACAAAATTTTAACATAAAATCTGAGCAAAAACTTTCTATAGAGCAAAAATTTTCTATAGAAAATTTAAGCTCAAAATCTGAGCAATAATTTTCTATAAAAAATTTGATTTCAAAATCTGAACAAAAATTTTCTATAGAAAATTTCAACTCTAAATCTGAGCAAAAATTTCAACTCAAAATCTGAGCAAAAATTTTCTATAGAAAATTTCAACTCAAAATCTGAGCAAAAATTTTCTATAGAAAATTTCAACTCAAAATCTGAGCAAAAATTTTCTATAGAAAATTAGAGCTCAAAATCTGAGCAAAAATTTTCTATAGAAAATTTGAGCTCAAAATCTGAGCAAAAAATATGGACAAAAATTTAGAGCTTAAAATCTGAGCAAAAATTTTCTATAGAAAATTTGAGCTCAAAATCTGAGCAAAAATTTTCTATAGAAAATTTGAGCTCAAAATCTGAGCAAAAATTTTCTATAGAAAATTTGTGCTCAAAATCTGTGCAAAAATTTTCTATAGAAAATTTGAGCTCATAATCTGGGCAAAAAATTTTTGTAGGAAATTTGAACTCAAATCTATGCCAAAATTTTCTAAAATTTGATTTAAAAATTTGAACAAAAATCTTCTACAGAAAACTCAAAATCTGCGCAAAATTGTTTATAGAAAATTTTACCTCAAAGTGTGATCAAAAATTTTCTATAAAAAATTTTCAACTCAAAATTTGAGCTCAAAATCTGAGCAACAATTTTCTATAGAAAATTTGAGCTCAAAATCTGAGCCAAAATATTCTAAAATCTGAAAAAAAAATTTTAACTCAGAATCTGCGAAAAATTGTTTTATAGAAAATTTTAACTCGCAGTGTGAAGAAAGTGTGAGTAAAAATTTCTATAGGAAATTTGAACTTAAAATCTAAGCCAAAATTTTCTAAAATTTGATTTCAAAATCTGAACAAAAATCTTCTATAGAAAATTTGAACTCAAAATCTGCGCAAAGTTGTTTTATATAAAATTTTAACTCAAAGTGCACAAATTTTCTCTAAAAAATTTTAACTCAAAATCTAAGCAAAAATTTTTTTTGAAACATTGAACTAAAATCTTTAAAAATTTAAACTCAAAATCTGAGCAAAATTTTTTTTTTTTAAATTTCAACTGAAAATCTCAGCAAAAATTTTTTTATAAAAAATTTGAACTAAAAATCTGAGCAAAAATTTTCTATAGAAAAGTTCAACTCAAAATCAGAGCAAAAATTTTCTACAGAAAATTTCAACTCAAAATCTGAGCAAACATTTTCTGTATACATTTTGAACTCTAGATTTGCGCAAAAATTTTTGTAGGAAAATTTGATTTCAAAATCTGATCAACATTTTTTATAGAAAATTTGAATTCAATATCTAAGTAAAACTATTCTATAGAATACATATATGATCTCAAAATCTGAGCAAAAATTTTCTATAGAAAATTTGAGCTCAAAATCTGAGCAAAAATTTTCTATAGAAAATTTGTGCTCAAAATCTGAGCAAAAATTTTCTATAGAAAATTTGAGCTCAAAATCTGAGCAAAAATTTTCTATAGAAAATATTTGCTCAAAATCTGAGCAAAAATTTTCTATAAAAAATTTGAGCTCAAAATCTGAGCAAAAATTTTCTATAGAAATTTTGAGCTAAAAATCTGAGCAAAAATTTTCTATAGAAAATTTGAGCTCAAAATCTGAGCAAAAATTTTCTATAGAAATTTTGAGCTAAAAATCTGAGCAAAAATTTTCTATAGAAAATTTGAGCTCAAAATCTGAGCAAAAATTTTCTGTAGAAAATTTGAGCTCAAAATCTGAGCAAACGTTTTTTTATATAAAATTTAAGCTCGAAATCTGAGCTTCTATAGAAAATTTGATCTCCAAATCTGATAAAAAATTTTCTATAGGAAATTTTATTTAAATTTTTATTCCAAATCCGTTTCCACTTAAATCCAGTTCATCGAAATTATTTTCGTTATTATTTTGATTTTTTTTTTTTAATTATTTAACGTCAAAAGGAAGCACGTCAATATTTATGATTCACTTCATTTCCATTTTCCATGCAAAATATTTGAAATTTTTATACTTTTCAATATAAATTTTAATAAAATTTATTTTAAAAACCATCAAACCAATCACTTTCAATTAAATGATTTCTTTATTTTGAAAAACATATTTTCACACAAGTGGTCCCTAGCATACAAGTATTTAAGTAAAATAAATGAAATGAACTCAAACAAAATAATGTGGGTGTACATTTTTTTTTGTTTCTTTAAATTCAATATGAAAATATTTCAATTGAAATTACATCACAATATATAAAAATATCCAATTATATATTATTTTTTATAAATTTTATGTATTGAAAATTTCTGATTTTTATTTAATTTAAAATAATATTGCAAAATTATTAAAAATCACTTAAATTATATTTCAAATTTATTTTTCTACCTCGTTTGTTTTTTTTAGTTCTTAAAATTTTTTTATTATTTTTTTTATTTAACAACCAACAAAAAATTTCGAAATACACCACGATTTAATCTCTACGATATCTTAACGAAAACTGAAACAGAAATTTACTTAAATTCTCCCCCAAAATATTTTTTCTGTATTTTTAATATTTTTCTATGAACAAATTTAGTTGATGTTTTTGCTGAAAGAATATCAACAAATCTATATGTTTGTAAAAACATAAATTCGCATTATATGGGGGCTTCTTGTTATTGTTTTTTTTTTATCTATTTATACACTCAGCTAATTTTTACAGTTATTACATGTTTTTTGTTTTGTAAATAAAACGGTATTAGTTGTTTTGAACTACAAATTTTGATGTTGTTCTATGACAAATATTAAACGATCAGACCTTTTAAAGAGTTCATTCCTTTGGTAAATTTTTGAAATTTTAAATTAAAACTGATTGCTTAAAATTAAAAAAAAAAAATCAGTGGAAAAAAGTTGTTTGGGGTAAAAAAATATGTTTGTACTTGTTCAAATAACTTTCGGTATCCAATTTCGATCACATTTGAGCAAATCCATCTGACGGATCACCGATTTTGTTAATTTTTGGTAATTTGATAGAGCTTAGTAAACGATTAAAACCCATATTTTTTTTCGTATTGTTGAGCAATAAATTTTCAAAGTTTGTTAGAGAGCCAAATATTTGATTTTAACATGATAATGTTTTAAGGCTGGTGTGTTATTTAAAAAAAGTTGCAGGACGCCACCTCAGTTTGACTATATAAGCTAACAATTAACGAAAAAAAAAACAAGAATTACTATTTTCATTTTCTTAAAACCAAAAATTTTAATAACTTGGGTTTGTAACTTGGATAATAATTCACCTCGTGGTGAATAAACCCGTTTTTCACCAGCTGGTGAATAAAAAGTAACATAATTATTTTTCGACAAAAAATATTTTTTTTTCATCAATTTTTTTTTTTTCATCAAACTTTGTTTTTTCATCAAATTTTTTTTTTTCATAAATTTTTTTTTTTTCATCAAACTTTTGTTTCATCATTTTTTGTTATCAAATTTTTTTTCTTTATCAATTTTTTTTTCATCAAATTTTTTTTTATCAATTTTTTTTTTTTTTTCATCAAATTTTTTTTTTCCATTAATTTTTTTCATAAAATTTTTTTTTTCATAAATTTTTTTTCCATCATCATTTTTATACCCTCCACTCTAGTGATAGAGGGTATATATAAGTTTGTCATTCCGTTTGTAACACGTCGAAATATTGGTCTAGGACCCCATATAGTATATATATTCATGATCCTCGATCGATTTTAAGTCGATCTAGCGATGTCCGTCCGTCTGTCCGTCCGTAGAAAATACGCTAACTTTTGAAAGACTTTACAAAGGCTACTGAACTTTGGCATATATATTGGTCATTTACCTGGTCAGGTTGGTATTGCAATCCAGCCAAATCGGTCCAATGGTTCAAAAGTTATGAGCAAAAGAGTAAATTTTGGCAAGGGCTTTTCGTGAATTTACGAGATAAAAAACACGATATCTTTCGAAATACAATAGTGAGACTGCTGAAGCTTGGCATGTATTTTTCCCGTTCCCCAGGTATGTTTGGTATTAAATTTCAGCTCAATCGCTCCAGTGGTTCAAAAGTTATAAGCAAAACCCTATATTTCAGATTGGTTTCATCTTAAATACCACGTGTTAAACAAGTTTGAAAAGCATTGGTGGTAACTTAGCAATGCTTTTTAAACTTGTTTAGTTTTAAAAGCATTGGTAACTTAAAAATTACACTCGAAAAAAAATTTACACTCAAAAAAAATTCTACACTCAAAAAAAAATTAGTTTTTTTTTACAAAAATTACAATATTTTTTGTACATACGTACGTGCATTCACTCAGAAATATTTTTAAAGTAAAAAAACATTACACTCGAAAAAAGTTTTACACTAAAAAAAAAATTTAGTAATGGTTATTTTTTTTTAAATACAAAATGACAAAAAAAAATTTTGTAATTTTTTTCATGTTAAAAAATGTACTATCCTTTAAAAAAAGGCATTGTGGAGGGTATTCATATATTTTGGCAAAGTCGAATTTCTCTACTTGTTTTTATTAATTTTTTTTTTATCAATTTTTTTTTTATCAAATTTTTTTTCATCAAATTTTTCTTTTCATCAAAATTTTTTCATAATTTTTTTTTTATCATATTTTTTTCTCACCAAAAAATTTTTTTTTTTCATCAATTTTTGTACATCAAAAAATTTTTCTTTTCATCAAAAAATTCATCAAAAACTTTTTTTCATCAAAACTTTTTTTCACCAAAAATTTTGGGTTCATCAATTTTTTTTTTAACATAATATGTATTGTTTTTCTTTAAAAAGAAAAACTTTTTTTTACAAAAACTACTTTTTCACTAAGTCTAAGCTTTTCGCATAAAAATTTTCCATTTGTTTATCAAATGTACATAAAACATGTGAGAGTGTTATATTCTTGGCAAGAACACCCAAATCTTCCGCAAAACATTATCATGATTTAATGTTTTGGGCAAAGTACAAAATTCGCAGGCATTTTTTCCAAAATTTTGGCAAAAAATCAAATAGTTGGCACTAGACAGCTTTTTTGCGCTTTTTTACTCGGAAACCGTAAGATGTACGAAAAAACAGAAACAAAAAAAAATTCAAAAAAAATTTAACAAAAATTTTGAAATATTGAAATGTCCTTTTATTCTATCAAGGACACCATGGATTTCCAAAACCCAAATTTTTTATAAAAGTTTAGAGTTTCTTTTTAACGCTGTTAAAATTTCATTAAGGTATTTTTTCGCGTTGTCGAGCAATAAATTTTTAAAGTTGGTAATAAAGCTAAATTTTTGATTTTTTGCCAAAATTTCAAAAATAAATCAAATATTTGGCGATCTAACAAACTTTAAAAATTAATTGCTCAACAATACGAAAAAACACCTCTCTGAAATTTTAACAGCTTTAAAAGTACATTCTAAACTTAAATACAAAATTTTGGTTTTGAAAATCCATGGTTTCCTTCCCAGGAAAAAAGGACATTCAAATATAAATTTCAACATTTTTTGTTGAAATTAAAAAAAAAAAATTTGTTTCTATATTTTAAATCTTTATAATTTTATCTACAATATTGTTTTTATAAGTTTTTTAAACAACTACAACTTTAGATACTTTTACTGAAAAAATGGTCAACCACATTTTAATTTTTTTTTATTATTTTTAGGGTCAACTATCAGTTAATTTTATCTACAAAATTTATTTGAGTGTATTTATTGCATTTTATATTTATTTTACTCTCCCATTCATAAAAAAATATATATTTATCTTAGAGAGACATCACTCCATGATTATCAATTTTATTTCTTGAAATCTTAAAATTATTCACTCACAAATTGTTGAAAAACATTTTTAAATTTGCCGGTTTCATGTCAAAAAAATTGCGTGATGACGTCATGTATTGTTTATATGGGCATTAGTTTGTATTCCACAACACACACACACATCTCACAAAGTAGTCCACTAAATATTTCTTACTTATCTGGAGCACTGGGTAAATAATAAACAAAACCAACAATAACAACAAAAAATAATTATCTTTGTTTTTCGTGAGTACGAGATGATGATCACTCATTTGATATTAGACAGATATAAAACTAAACCATTTACAAAAAGTTTTTTTTAAAGAATTTTAATTAAAGAAAAATCCAGGCCTCGAGCATAAACATTTTATTTTACAATTTAAATTTAAATAAAATTTTTGTAAATGGTTTAGATTTATATCTGTCAAATTAAATTGGAAATGTCAAAAAAAATATGATTTAAATTCAAAACTTATTTTAAATAAGTACTTTTGGTACTTTTTTTATTTTCTGAAATAATGTTCCTAGAAACTTGAAATTTAGATGTAGAATCCTCCGGGATTCTACAAAAAAAAATTTATAAATTAAAAACTTTTTTTAAATAAGTTGTATTTTTGGTAATCTTTTTATTTGCAGAAATAATAGTCCTAGAAACTTTAAATTTGAAATGTAGAATCCTCCGGCAGAAAAAATTTTGTGAAAAAACCTTTTTGGAAATTTGGTTTATAAGGCAGCAAAAAATAAAATAGGTACTTCTTCTGTCTCCTGAAATAATAGATACAGAAACTTGACATTTGAAAAAATCAGAAATTTTAATTTTATGTGGGTAAAAGCCGAAAAAATCGAATTTTCTAAAAACAAAGTACCTTTTGAAAATTCCGCAAAAAGGGTAAGAAAATTCCGCAAAAAGGGTAAGTCATGGTGTCTGAACCTAATGTGGTCTGTATCAAGTCCTCAAATATGAGGCATTCCACACCAAATGTTCAGCAAAAAAAAGTGGTGTCGTGTCAATATGAAATCATTTGCAAAGTATTCGCTCTTAGGGTACTATTTAATAACAAAAATAAAATTTAAGTTTTTTCAAAAAGTGGGCCTTGTGGGCGTGGTCAAATATTGAAAATATCAAACTTTTTTGCCTGAGTATCTTTCCTTCAATATTTATGCAAATTAAATGAAACACAGTAAAGTCTTTAAGACAAAAGTTTTTTATAGATGTTGTTTTTTATTTTTAGTACCAAAAGGTACATAAAAATAAAATGAATTTATTCGGCCTTTATATATGTATATATATTCGATTAGAGTTTTATTCTAGTTCGAGGCCCAAAAATAGTTCTATATATGATATTGTCATAATAGAGTATTTTTAATTTATTGCTTTAAAAAAGTTACTCATCTCATAGTATGTCTGTACTGATCAGTTTCATCCCCACTAAAGGAATCGTCAGCAGACTTTAGAGAATCATCGTTGGTCAATCAAACATCAAACCAGACATAATATTTGATATATTTCACAAGTTATATGAGAAATATTATTATGAAGGTCCGAAATCTGTTTTCCAACAAAAATAACTCTTTTAAAGCAAAAATTGTATATACTAAATCACCATCGGTAATTATTAATATATGTGTTGCTGTTATTTTACAATAACAACAGTACCTAACCAAACAATAGTGTTGGTAGGATAAGTCGTACTAAACTTTGTGTTAAATGTTGTTTTTTATTTTTAGTACCAAAAGGTACATAAAAATAAAATGAATTTATTCGGCCTTTATATATGTATATATATTCGATTAGAGTTTTATTCTAGTTCGAGACCCAAAAATAAAGCAATAAATTAAAAATACTCTATTATGACAATATCATATATAGAACTGTTTTTTTATAGATTTTTGTCTGGGCTATCGATTAAAAAAATAAAAATTGGAAAATTTTCAGAAGAAGTTCTGAATTTTTCAAATTTAAATTTAAACTTTATTTATCAAAAAACATGCCGCAATTTTATTTTTTTTTTATTTTGTTAAAAAAAGTTAAAGTGCTTTTCTATCTGTTCTAAAAATTTTCAGAGATGTGTTTTGCCTTGTTTTCGAGAAATCAAATGTCAAAGATTGCAATACGCTAATTTTATACAATAATGGTGTATATAACGTGTGCGTATGAGTAATAAAAGCACTTAAACAATATTTAAAATAGAGATGGGATCGTAAATAAGTTTTTAATAACGGTTACGCACGCTCATGAAAAAAAATTTAGTCACGCACGATATTTTATTTTGCTCACGCTCATTCACGCACACGTGAGAAGAAAAAAATAAGTCACGGTCACGATGTTCACGTGAGCGTGAGTAAAATAAAATATCGTGCTTGAATATTTTTTTTTTCTTTCATTAGCGTGCGTGATCGTAAATAAAAACTCACTCACGCTCCCATCGCCTCTTAAAATATTTTTAAAGTATTGATATTACTCATACGCACTCGTTTTATACACCATTATTGTATAAAATTAGCGTATTGCAATATTTGACATTTGATTTCTCGAAAACAAGGCAAAACACATCTCTGAAAATTTCAGAACAGATAGAAAAGCACTTTAACTTTTTTTTAAAAAATTAAAAAAAATAAAAATAAAATTGTGGCATGTTTTTTGATAAATAAAGTTTAAGTTTAAATTTGAAAAATTCAGAACTTCTTCTGAAAATTTTCCAATTTTTATTTTTTTAATCGATAGCCCATACAAAAATCTATAAAAAACGTTTGTCTTAAATACTTTACTGTGTTTCATTTAATTTGCATAAATATTGAAGTAAAGATACTCAGGCAAAAAAGTTTGACATTTTCAATATTTGACCACGCCTACAAGGCCCACTTTTTGAAAAAACTTAAATTTTATTTTTGTTATTTAATAGTACCCTAAGAGCGAATACTTTGCAAATGATATCCCATCGAAACCACTATGGTTTTTCTGTAGTGGAACAGTTGGTGTGGAATGCCTCATATGTATAAACAAAATTGAATACAATTTTTTAGTTAAAATTGACAAAAAATAATAAATTATTTCGTTTGCCTTATTAAAAAAAATGTAAACTAAAACGAGGTAAAAAAACAGTACGTTTTTTAAATGCTTAAATAATGGTCCTTAAAAATTTGAATGTAGGCAAAAGTACCTTTTAGAAAGTTTCGATTTTTAGTGAGTAAAAAACTGTACTTTGGTACTTTTTCGATCTCCTGAAATAATGGTCATAAAAACTTGAATTTTTAAATGTACACTGAAAAAAGACATAACTAAAATTAAGGAAAAAATGTCTTTGAAAATTTATCATGAAATTTCCTAAAATTTAGTTAAATTTAACTAAAAAATGAGAAATTTCCTTAAAAATGAGGAAAAAAGATGAGTTCATTTACTTATATGTACGAAGTTCATAGTTTTCTTTAAATGGAATTTTTTAATATTAGGAAAAAAAATTCTTACTGCTAAAGAAATTTTCCACAAATCTAAGAAACGTATCTTTATTTTTAAGACATATTTCTTAAAAAACAATTTAGTTCAAGCTTAGTTAAAATTTACTAAAAAAAACCATCCTCGTATTTCTCTTCTTTGAATTGAGGAAGTGTACTTCGTAGAATTTAGTTAATAAGTTCTCTTTTTTTTTTTTTAGAAAATAACTTCTTAGAATTTAGTTAAAAATAACGAAACTAAGGGAGATAGAGCGAAACGGATGAAATTTTCAAAAGAAAGACTACAAAGAAAAATATGGAATAGCCTAGCTCTGCATACCTGTCGGGGTCTCAAGACCCTAATTTTAGATCTAAAATTTGAAATTCACGAGATTTTATATATGCAAATATCTCGGTAAATACTGGCAACACGGGTTATACAGTTTTTAGGATTCTCAAGAACCTATTAGACCCCATATTACCGTATCTCAAAAACTACGCAAGGTAGAGCGAAACGGACACAAGTTTTGGGTCAAAATCTATGGGGACCCTTAAAGGACCCAACGGGGTCTCGAATAAACAGGGTCTAGCCCTAACCTAGTTATAAACTGTGAATGAACTAAAGTGTAATATAATTTTTCCCATTTTCTAGTTAAAATTGGCTTAAAATTAAATAACTTTCTGTTCCTTATTTTTGGGAAAATTATGAACTAAAACCAAGAAAAACAAGTGAGAGTGTTAAATTCGGCTGTGCCGAATCTTTTATACCCTTCAACACGTAAAAAAAAAACAGGGCGTATTTTTTTTTGTGGGGGGGGGGGGGGGTAAAGTCGGTTGGAGACAACCTTCCTGGATCCAACTGCAAGACTTTGAACTTCTTTTGACATAACAATGTTTCGTTTGCTAAGCAAAAGTACAAAAAAACCTATAAAAACTGGCTTTTTGTAGAGGTTTTTTTAGTTCTTAAGAAGGGAACTTTTTTCCCCCTGAACCGATTTTGCCCATGTTCGAACTTAACCAGCCCAATACTATAAGACATATTCGTGCCAAATTTCAGGAGTCTAGCTCTTTTACTTTGGACTGTATCGTGTCTTCCACAGACGGACGGACGACAGACGGACATCGCTAGAATGTCTTAGAATAGATCACTGATCAATAATATATATACTTTATGGGGTCCTAGACCGATATTTCGATGCGTTACACACGGCATGACAAAGTGAGTATACCCCCATACTGTGGTTGGAGGGTATAAAAATCATTGGAGCCAATTCATTCCCTCTTTTTCTCAAAATTTAATTAATTTTTCCAAATTTAGTTCACTTTTTTTTTGAGTGTACGATCCTCCATCTGAAGAAAACATTGTAGAAAAATACTTAGAAATTTCCGATTTAAGAAAGTGGAGAGGGTAAAAAATTGTACTTTGGCACTTTTTCGATTTTCTTAAAATATAATCTTAAAACTTCGATTCTAAGGAGGGCAAAAACGGGTAAAAAGGAAAATGGGTACCTTTTTGTAACTATTACACTAAAGACTCCATAATCTCAAAATTTCACATTTAGGATACTTCATAAAAATTAACATCCCAGAGAAGGACATTTAGAATTTAAAATTATGTTTGGGTAAAAAGAGCTAAACAATGGGTAAAAGAGGGGTAAAATGATAATTTTTATATCTATTGAGATAAAAACTCGAATTTTTTTTTTTTAGTTCTTTATAGCATGTTTAAAGGAAAGGAATGAAACCAACATAAAACAAAATGGAACAGGGAATAGAATGGGGAACGAAATGAGATCTAGCCGCCATCATTTTTTTTAAGAACAAACAAATTTTTTTACTAAAATCTGTGATTTTAATCTAATACCCAATTCACACCTGAGGTGAAATCTCGTTTGAACAAGATTTCGATCATATGGTTGTGTATAAAATGATACAGACCATATGATCGAAATCTCGTTCCAACGAGATTTCACCTCAGGTGTGAATAGGCCTTTAGCTTTAAAATCTGAGTCTTATTTTATAAAAAAAGTTTAGTCTTATTGAATTTATATGAAAATGGTGTATTCACAGTTCGATACAGTGTTGCCAGATAAATAAAAAATTTAAATTTCCCAAAATATTTCGCAAATTCCTTCATTTAGGTACAAATTCTTATTTATTTCTTGAAGATCAAAAATATACTATTTTTAATAACACGTAAAATATGTCATCAAATCAATGGATTTGATCCGCATGGGTTAAAAATACTCTTTTCGTTATAACATATCGCAAAAAGTATATGGATTTTTTTTGCGAGGCGTCCGAATTTTTTCAAAAAAAAATGTACGAAATATGAAAATATATTCCATACTATTTGAGAACTATTAAGAAAAAAAAAACGTAAGAATCCAAAAAAAATTTGGGCCATTTGTAAATTTTTTAATAAAACATTCCCCGTTTTAGGGGACACATCCCCTTATCTGGCAACACTGATACATAATTTAATAGTTCAGTGATAAATGAGCCAACAATTAGCTATAATTTAGTAAAATATACTTATGTTTTGTGCAAAGGCAGATGTTTAAAGTAGTTTACAGTAGCTGTTTATACCCTACATCAAAAAACATATGAGTACGATACGTTTGTCATTCCTTACGTAACACATTAATATATTAATCAGAGACCAGATCAAGTTATTGTATATTTGATCCTTAATCGAGTTAAAGTCGATCTAAGGATTTTGTCTGCACCTCGGTATGTTCGTATATGTCCGTCACTTAGTTCTGTCATGTTCTCTTTAATCTTCTTAAACGAAACGAGGTCGTAGGCCGTATTGTGTATTATTGTATTGGACAGTTTAATATGGTTAGCGTGCAAAATTTAACGAGAGGAAAAAAAGTTTCCACTTTAAAACTGACATCACTTCTGAAAAAAGTAAATTTTCTTTAAGGATTTTATAAATGTTGTAAAAATTTTACTGCCAGAAGAAATTCATAGTGTTAGACTTAGACCAAGGGGATTAGAATTGTAAATTTTTCACATTCCGCCCCGTTTTGTGGGCATGGCCATAATCAAATTATATAATGATAAATGTTAAAGGATGGATCCTCGTTAATTTTATTTTTACTCAAAATATAATGGAGGGCTATATATGTTTCGGCACAACCGAACATAATACTCTCTACTTGTTTTTTGGTGAATTTAGTATATTTTGTATGTGTATAATAAAATTAAATGTTTTAGTAGCCCAATGTTGCAATTTAATTAAAAATTTTAAAGATAACAAAAAATTATAGTTCGTCATACATAATATCCGATGTATTAAATTTTTGTATACATAAGCCAATTGGCAATTTAACATTTTTCTCATAGGGTTCATCATTTGTTATACTAAATTGTTGCTTATTTAACAGAGAATTTTTATAAAAAAGGTAAAATTGTCGAATCACAATCTATGATTCTGCATATTCTTTAGAAAATTTTTGCTCAGAATCTGAGTTTAATTTTTTTTAGAAAATTTTTGCTCAGAATCTGAGTTTAATTTTATTTAGAAAATTTTTGCTCAGAATCTGAGTTTAAATTTTCTATAGAAAATTTTTGCTCAGAATCTGAGTTTAAACTTTTGCTCAGAATCTGAGTTTAAACTTTTGCTCAGAATCTGAGTTTAAATTTTCTATAGAAAATTTTTGCTCAGAATCTGAGTTTAAATTTTTTTTAGAAAGTTTTTGCTCAGAATCTGAGTTTAAATTTTCTATAGAAAATTTTTGCTCAGAATCTGAGCTTAAATTTTCTATAGAAAACTTTTGCTCAGACT
This sequence comes from Pegoplata infirma, assembly GCA_963921195.1. Taxonomy (NCBI): domain Eukaryota; kingdom Metazoa; phylum Arthropoda; class Insecta; order Diptera; family Anthomyiidae; genus Pegoplata; species Pegoplata infirma. Next base: position 233,965,922 of record OY992537.1, read on the forward strand.
CTGAGTTTAAATTTTTTATAGAAAATTTTTGCTCAGAATCTGAGTTTAAATTTTCTATAGAAAATTTTTATCCAGAATCTTAGTTTAAATTTTCTATAGAAAATTTTTGCTCAGAATCTGAGTTTAAATTTTCTATAGAAAATTTTTGCTCAGAATCTGAGTTTAAATTTTCTATAGAAAATTTTTGCTCAGAATCTGAGTTTAAATTTTCTATAGAAAATTTTTGCTCAGAATCTGAGTTTAAATTTTCTATAGAAAATTTTTGCTCAGAATCTGAGTTTAAATTTTCTATAGAAAATTTTTGCTCAGAATCTGAGTTTAAATTTTCTATAGAAAATTTTTGCTCAGAATCTGAGTTTAAATTTTCTATAGAAAATTTTTGTTTAGAATCTGAGTTTAAATTTGCTATAGAAAATTTTTGCTCAGAATCTGAGCTTAAATTTTCTATAGAAAATTTTTGCTCAGAATCTGAGTTTAAATTTTCTATAGAAAATTTTTGCTCAGAATCTGAGTTTAAATTTTCTATAGAAAATTTTTGCTCAGAATCTGAGTTTAAATTTTCTATAGAAAATTTTTGCTCAGAATCTGAGTTTAAATTTTCTATAGAAAATTTTTGCTCAGAATCTGAGTTTAAATTTTCTATAGAAAATTTTTGCTCAGAATCTGAGTTTAAATTTTCTATAGAAAATTTTTGCTCAGAATCTGAGTTTAAATTTTCTATAGAAAATTTTTGCTTAGAATCTGAGTTTAAATTTTCTATAGAAAATTTTTGCTCAGAATCTGAGTTTAAATTTTCTATAGAAAATTTTTGCTCAGAATCTGAGTTTAAATTTTCTATAGAAAATTTTTGCTCAGAATCTGAGTTTAAATTTTCTATAGAAAATTTTTGCTGAGAATCTGAGTTTAAATTTTTCTATAGAAAATTTTTGCTCAGAATCTGAGTTTAAATTTTCTATAGAAAATTTTTGCTCAGAATCTGAGTTTAAATTTTCTATAGAAAATTTTTGCTCAGAATCTGAGTTTAAATTTTCTATAGAAAATTTTTGCTCAGAATCTGAGTTTCAATTTTCTATAGAAAATTTTTGGTCAGAATCTGAGTTTCAATTTTCTATAGAAAATTTTTGCTCAGAATCTGAGTTTCAATTTTCTATAGAAAATTTTTGCTCAGATTCTGAGTTTCAATTTTCTATAGAAAATTTTTGCTCAGAATCTGAGTTAAAATTTTCCATAGAAAATGTTTGCTTAGAATAGTTTAAATTTTCTATAGAAAATTTTTGCTCAGAATCAGAGTTTAAATTTTCTATAGAAAATTTTTGCTCAGAATCTGAGTTTAAATTTTCTATAGAAAATTTTTGCTCAGAATCTGAGTTTAAATTTTCTATAGAAAATTTTTGCTCAGAATCTGAGTTTAAATTTTCTATAGAAAATTTTTGCTCAGAATCTTAGTTTAAATTTTCTATAGAAAATTTTTGCTCAGAATCTGAGTTTAAATTTTCTATAGAAAATTTTTGCTCAGAATCTGAGTTTAAATTTTCTATAGAAAATTTTTGCTCAGAATCTGAGTTTAAATTTTCTATAGAAAATTTTTGCTCAGAATCTGAGTTTAAATTTTCTATAGAAAATTTTTGCTCAGAATCTGAGTTTAAATTTTCTATAGAAAATTTTTGCTCAGAATCTGAGTTTAAATTTTCTATAGAAAATTTTTGCTCAAAATCTGAGTTTATATTTTCTATAGAAAATTTTAGCTCAAAAACTGAGTTTAAATTTTCTATAGAAAATTTTTGCTTAGCATCAAGTTTAAATTTTCTATACAAAATTTTTGCTCAGAATCTGAGTTTAAATTTGCATAGAATTTTTCTATTTTATTGAAAACGAAATTCGATTACTATTTAAAGCACAAGATTTTATTGAGTTCAAGAATTGATAACGCCAGAGGGTTCGAAAATCTATGGACTTATTACATTCAAATAAACTAGAAATTATGAATTCAGTATATATTTGATTGACATGATACAAGAGGATGTTAAAAATCAAAAATTTTGTTTTAAAGCGGGACGCTTCAAGAGATTATTTAAAAAATATACTGCTGTGTCATAAAAATAGAAAAGTAAACAGTGTTTTAATTGAATTAAATAAAATAGTTAAATAAAAAATAAAACTTTTCTTAATTAGAATTACAATTTTTAATTCAGACTAGTAAGCTATATCCGGTAAAGCCCTTGGACATTTATATATTTCTCTTTGATATATATAAGGAATATCGTTGAGCACAGCGATAACTCTTATTTTAAAAATCCATTTCTAGCACTTGAAGTTTGTGTCCTAAAATTTTGGAATAAAAATCTAAGAAGATACCTTAAATTTATGTAAAACAAAAAAAAAACTCATCTACTATTTGTTTTTTTAAAATATGTTTTTTTATTATTCTTAAATATACATTTCTTTTAAAATGGAATAATACGTATCATTAATATAAAGAAAAACCTTAACAAATTCTATGAATTTTTTGAGCATAATAGGTGGGAAATTTCAATTATATAAATTTTTTTAATAAAAAAAAATAAAAATAATAATATGGAATGGAATACAAATTTTATTATGAATAAAATGATTTTAAAACAGTATAAAAATATAATTAAAAGAAAGAATGAAAAAACATGCAAAAAAAACTTATAAATATATGATTACAATTAAAATTAAAAGGTTAATAAAACAATTTAGCACAAAATATAACAATAAAAATACTGTAGAAAAATTTAAAACATTTTAAGAAGCTCTACTTCAATTCCTTTAAATAGAAAGAAATTGCTTTATTAACCTTAAGAAATGTGTAAGGGTAACAAAAAAATAAACCGTATTTTTTTTAGAAAGTAAAACCACCCTCAGGTGCTTTTGATTGTGCCGTATTGAATTCTAGCGCACCATTAACTTCTTGTGGAGCCAACTCAGATTCAGCACCATCACCGCTACTAAAGTAGGCATCAACAATGGCAAAGGCTTTTTTGTAAACCTCTTCATTTTCATGCTGTTGTAAATTCTCCAACTTATCCAAACCACCCATTTCTTCAACCATAAGACAAAGATTTTCTGTGCCACCCAATTTTTCGGCCAAAGCGAATAGATTCGATAAACCAGTCAACACAACCTTAATCGTACGTGGATCCTTGGCATCAAGTAAATCACAGAATGGTTTCAATATTTGATATTTTTCAATTAGATCAATAATCTGTTCGGGGGTTCCTGAAGTGGTGGTGTTAGTAACAGCCCAGGCAGCTTCTTTTTGCGATTTAAAATCACCCTTTTCCAAGACTTTACGTATATGAACAAAAATTTCTGCAAGTACAATATAGAAAGAAAATAAAATTCAAATAAAAATGTCTTCTACTAGTGTTAAAAGTGAGGGAAAAGTGCTGAAGTAGTGTAAGTTTCACACAAGCGGAAATGAAGGTGTTTGTTAAAAAAAAATAGATGGGTAAATTGAAATTTGAACAATTGTTACAATTGAAAAAGCATTTAAAGGAAGTACTTTTAAATTACAAAACAGACTTAAATGACCCTCTTACTACTAAAGACATTCTGTTTTATATATATATATATATATTTTTACAGTATTAGGATTTGTAATTAGAATGTTTCTATATAAATTTTCTCCAAGTTTCTAAATTGCCTAAAATTTTGTTAAAATTTTGAGCGAAATATTGTCTGAGCAATAATTTCAGATTCAAAAATTTTCTATAAAAAATTTTATCTCAAATTCTGACCAAAAATTTTCTATAAAAAATTTCAACTCAGATTCTAAGCAAAAATTTTCAAAAAAAATTTCAACTCAGATTCTGAGCAAAAATTTTCAATAGAAAATTTCAACTGAGATACAGAGCAAAAATTTTCTATAAAAAATTTTGGCTCAGATTCTGAGCAACATTCGATTATAAGAAATTTCAACTCTGATTTTTAGCAAAAGTTTTCTATAAAAAAAATTCAACTCAGATTCTGAGCAAACATATTTTTTTAAAAAATTTCAACTCAAATTCCGAACAAAAATTTTCCATAAAAAATTTTAACTAGATTTTGAAGAAACATTTTTCTCAAAAATTTTAACTCAGATTCTGAGCAAACGTTTTTTATAAAAAAATTCAACTTAGATTAGATGATCAAAAATTTTGTATACAAAATTTCAACTCAAGTTCAACTCTGATTCTAAGCAAAAATTTTCTATAATAATTTCAAGAAAATTCTGGGCAACAATTTTCTAAAAAAATTTTCTATAAAAATTTTAAATCAGATTCTGAGCGAAAACTTAATATAAAAAATTTCAACACAAATTCTGAGCAAATATTTTCTATAAAAAATTTCAACTCAAATTCTAAGCCAAAATTTTTTTTATAAAAAATTTCAACTCAGATGCTAAACCAAAAAATTTTGTATAAAAAATTTCAACTCGGATTCTGAGCAATAGTTTTCTATAAAAAATTTAACTCAGATTCTGAGCAAAAATTTTCTATAAAAAGTTCTAACTCAGATTCTGAGGAAAAATTTTCCATAAATAATTTCAAATCAGACTCTGAGCAAAAATTTTCTATAAAAAATTTCAAATAAGATTCTGAGCAAAAATTTTTAACTCAGATTTGAGCAAAAATTTTTAATAAATAATTTCAACTCAAATTTTGAGGGAAAAATTTTTTATAAAAAAATTTCAACTCAAATTCTGAGGAAAAATTTTCTATAAAAGATTTCAACTCATATGCTAAACAAAAAATTTCTATAAAAAATTTAGACTCAGATTCTGTGCAAAATTTGTTTATAAAAAATTTCAACTCGGATTCTGAGCAATAGTTTCCTATAAAAAATTTTAACTCAGATTCTGAGCAACAATTTTCTATAAATAATTTTAACTCAGATTCTGAGCAACAATTTTCTATAAAAAATTCTAACTCAGATTCGGAACAAAAATTTTCTATAAAAAATTCTAACTTAGATTTCGAGCAAAAATTTTCTATAAAAAAATTCAAATCGGATTCTGAGGAAAAATTTTCTATAAAAAATTTCAACTAAGATTCTGAGCAAACTTTTTAACTCAGATTTTGAGCAAATATTTTGGGCAAATAATTCCACCTCAGATTTTGAGTAAAAATTTTTAATAAAAAAATTTCAACTCAAATTCTGAGGAAAAATTTTTTATAAAAAAATTTCAACTCAAATTCTGAGGAAAAATTTTCTATAAAAAATTTCAACTCAGAACTGTGCAAAAGTTTTTCTATAAAAAAAATTTCAACTCAGATTCAGAACAAAATTTGTTTATAAAAAAAAAAATTCAAATCAGATGCTCAGCAAAAATTTTTTTAATATTCAGATTTTGAGCAAAAAATTTCAACTCGGATTCTGAGCAAAAATTTTCAGTAAAAAATTTCAAATAAAGAATTTTCAATAAAAAATTTCAACTCGGATTCTGATTAAAAATTTTCTATAAAAAATTTGAACTCAGACTCTGAGCAAAAATTTTCTACAAAAAACTTCAACTGAGATTCTGATCAAAAATTTTTGATTAAAAATTAAAACTCAAATTTTGAGCAAAAATTTTCTGTAAAAAATTTCAACTCAGATTCTGAGCAAAATTTTTTTATAAAAATTTTTTTTATAAAAAAAATTTCTACTCAGATTCTAAGCCTCAGATTTCTATAGAAAATTCAACTCAGATTTCTATAGAAAATTTTAACTCAGATTCATAGCAAATTTTTTCTATAAAAAATTTCAACTCAGATTCTGAGCAAACATTTTCTATAAAAATTTTCAACTCAGAGTCTGAGCAAACATTTTCTATAAAAAATTTTAACTCCGAGCAAAAATTTTTTATAAAAAATTTAAAATTTTAGATCATGTGCAAAAATTTTTTATAAAGAGGATTCTAGGATTCTAAGCAAAAGTTTTCTATAAAAAAAATTTCAACACAGATTCAAAGCAAAATTTATAAAAAAAAATTCAACTCAGATTCTGATCAAAAATTTTTGATTAAAAATTAAAACTCAAATTTTGAGCAAAAATTTTCTGTAAAAAATTTCAACTCAGATTCTGAGCAAAATTTTTTTATAAAAATTTTTTTTATAAAAAAAATTTCTACTCAGATTCTAAGCCTCAGATTTCTATAGAAAATTCAACTCAGATTTCTATAGAAAATTTTAACTCAGATTCATAGCAAATTTTTTCTATAAAAAATTTCAACTCAGATTCTGAGCAAACATTTTCTATAAAAATTTTCAACTCAGAGTCTGAGCAAACATTTTCTATAAAAAATTTTAACTCCGAGCAAAAATTTTTTATAAAAAATTTAAAATTTTAGATCATGTGCAAAAATTTTTTATAAAAAATTTAAACTAGGATTCTAAGCAAAAGTTTTCTATTAAAAATTTCAACTCAGATTCTGAGCAAAAATTTTCTGTAAACAATTTCACCTCAGAATTTGAGCAAAAATTTTTGATAGAAAAATTTCTGAGCAAAAATTTGTTATAAAAAAATTTTCAAATCAAATTCATATATGAATTTGAGAAAAAATTTCAACTCAGATTCTGAGCAAAAATTTTTTATAACAAATTTCAACTCAGATTCTGAGCAAATTTTTACTATAAAAAAATTTCAACTTAGATTCCAAGCAAAAATTTTCTATCAAAAATTTAGGCTCAGATTCTGAGCAAAAATTTTCTGTAAAAAATTTCAACTCAGATTTAAGCAAAAATTTTCAATAAAAAATTTCAACTCAGATTCTGATAAAAAATTTTCAACTCAGATTCTGAGCAAAAATTTTATATAAAAAATTTTAACTCAGATTCTGATAAAAAAATTTCAACTCAGATTCTGAGCAAAAATTTTATATAAAAAATTTTAACTTACAGAAAGTTTCTCTCGATTTTAAGCACAATTGTCAATAGCATAATCAAATACTGTTTTCTCATACTAATGGCAATTGAAATTTATATGTAATTATTGAAAAAGGACTAAAAAATAAAATTGATGTGAAAGTTAAATGTAAGTGAAAAAGCAATTAAAATAATAAAGTAAATTTACCAGACGGAGGAGTAGAAAATGGAAGTCAAGTATTTATAAAAAAAGTAGAAAACGAGTAGTTTGATTGAAAAATTGAAAAAAAAAAAAATCTTTAAACAAAAAATTAAAGTTTTTTTTCAAAAAACTTTTTGTTTAACTTACCCGCATCAATAACAGCTTGTATTTGTTTTTGATTTCCGGCTGTTATATTACTTATAGTCCAGGCAGCTTCCTTTACAATATTATTCTTTGAATGTTGCAATAAAATACCCAACTTAGGTAAACCGCCAGCAGCAATTACGGCATCAGTCTAAAAAAAAATATACGGAGGGTTTGATATGATAAAGAAAATTTATAAAAATAAAAAAAAATAAAATTAAATTGATAAGAGAATAAGAAAATAAAATAAGAAAATGTAGAAAATATGCTTATTCCATTTTCTATTTGCTATTTAATAAAATTAAACAGAAAGGAAAGAAAAAAAAAATACTCCCAACTAATGGAAAAAAAATAGAACGTACTCACGAGGCAGAAAAACTGCAAAGTAATTTAAACAAATTGAAGTGGCAATGATAAAAACTTAAGATGTATCTTCTTATACGTATGTACGTACTACTGTGCGTACTTTGAACAAAGGTAAAAATTTCATTAACATTTGAAATTATAGAAAATAAGGTGCCAATAATGGTTTAGAATTGAAGATGAAGAAAATGCAAATGCGTATGATGATGATACGAATGACAACGTGTTAGAAATGTATATTTCTTATTTTAAATTGTCATCATCACTATTCAACGGCAATGGAAAAATTAGCACAGTAAGCAGTATGGCCGTAAGTAAGCAGTATGACAGGTGTAGTTTTAGTTAAAAAAAAAATAAAACTATTAACGGTATTAGCTTTTAAAGATAAAACTGTAACATGCTTTTAAAACAGAAAAAAATCCTTGTCTTAACATTTCAAAACTTTGCAAATGTTTCTTAGTTTTCTATATAGTTTTGTGTTGTTTTTTAATTTTTTAATGTTATATTATAATTTTTTTTTAATTTTCAATGAAAATTTTTAAATTTTAGTTGTTTTTTTTTTAAGTAAGTTTAAAAAATAATCCAAATTCTGCAATGAATTTTTTAATAAAAGAATACAAGTTATTTCTATATCAATATATTCCGAACTTAGTTTTTATTTCCATCCTGGAAACTTTAATTTACGATATTTTTTCTTTTTATTTCCAAATTGTATATAAGGTCACGGTCACACCTCTGATTAATTTCAGAAGTCATTTACAAATAAATTTTGCATACTAAGTGTACCAAAAAACAAAGGAAACACTAATCCTACTAAATTTCTTTTAACTTCTGTCACTTCACATCTTTTTCATATTCTTTGTGAGTGAAAAATATTCATTTTTGTAAATTTTGCAAGTTGTTAAAAACCATGACGTTGATATTTTTTCAGCCTATTCATTTTTTTTTGTCCTTTGAAAGCAAATACCATCTTTACTATCTTTGCGTCATGATGTTTTTTTTTTCTCAAGTATTGAGAAAAAATATGCCTGTGTTGAAGAAGAATATTTCTTTATCACGACTATTCAACACTAATGCTACCCCCCAACACTAATGCTTAAGCCGCCATTAATTTGCAATGCAAATTTTTTTGTTTTTGTATTCTTCAGGCATAGAAAAATGGATGGCATATTTTGTTCTTTAGATAGTTGGAAATATGTAAAAAAAAATTTGGATAATTTTGAGGAATGAAATTAAAAATTTAGGAAAATTTTATTTTGAAATATTAGACGATTCTGGGGAGATTTTAGAAACAATTTTTTGAAGAGTATCTTGAGCTCCTTAATATCTAAAAGATATTTCCTTATATTGGTAGAGTAGAGTTTCTACAATTCGTCCAGGCTCAACAGCTAAAAACTCTTTTAAACTCCCTTTAACACTATCACCAGCAAACAACACGTTTTTTTAACATTAAAGTAAGTGTTAATGCACTAAGTGTCAGTGCTATTGTTTTGAAAAACAAGTCAGGAGTAGAAAAAAGTAGTGAAAATGTAGATGAGATGATGATGAAAATAGCAAGCAAGTATATAGCACATCTTGAAAGTTATAATTTTTCATAAATTTACAAATTTGCCTAATAAATGTAATTTAGTGATGAAAAGCGCATTTGTAGAAATTTGTAAGCATTTTACAAAAATTATGCCACCAAGAGGAAAACTTAATATAAGTAGGCAGTACAAAGGGAAGGTTTCGTAAGAACAAAATAAATATCAAACAAGTAGAAAAGTTAAATTCGTCTTTGCCGAATCTATGAATACCCTCCACAATGCCCTTTTAAGTGATAATAAATTTTCTAACATGAAAAAATAACATTTTTGATTAGAAATATTTTATTTTGTGTAAAAAAACTATTTTTTAAGTAATTTTTCAAAAAAAAAAATAATTTACAAAATTTTTTTTGAGTGTAAAATTTTTTTGAGTTTAAATTTTTTTTGAGTTTAAAATTTTTTTGAGTTTAAATTTTTTTTTCGAGTTAATTTTTTTTTTAAATTTTTTTGTAAAAATATTTTTTAGTGACAAAAATACGTTGTAAAATATTTTTGTGACTTACCAATGTTTTTTAAAACATGTTTAACGGGTTTTCATTTCAACACGTGAATTTAAGGTGAAACTAACCTGAAATTCACGGTTTTGCTAATAACTTTTGAACCACTGTACCGATTTGGAATTCAATACGACCAGGCCAGAGGAACGACAAATATTTGTGCCAAGCTTCATCATACTCAGAATTGCCTTTCGAAAGTTATAGTCTATTTTATCTCGTAAATTCACGAAAACCCTTGCCGAAATTCAATCTTTTGCTCATAACTTTTGAACCACTGGACCGATTTCACTGGATTGCAATACCAGCCTGACCAGGTAAATGCCCAACATTTACCTTGGGAATTAGAAAATTTTGAGATGTCCAATTTTTCCGGTCACGGGATAAGTGTTTTTGCGATTGTTATAAATCCGGTTTTCACCTGTCACGGGATAAGCCTTTTAAGACATTTTAGTGATATGTCCCATTTTACCAGCAACGGAATAGGTGTTTTTGTATCTACCGAAACTTTTTTCTTAAAGGGTCGCAAAAAATTCTTTTGTTAAAGGGAAACTTCCCTTGTCTTCTAAGAGGGAAACTTTCCTTTTTAGTACATATTTTCAAAAATGTTTTCATTCATTATACAAAACAAAAAAAGATGACTGACAAACTAATATCGCAGTCTTCGCTGATGAATAAGAAAGTGATATGCTTACGTTTTCAATCATATTTTTCTTTTAAGTTTTTTTTTGTATGATAAATAAGATAATATGGTTAAGCTCAAAAGAAACAAAAGTTACTTTTGAAGTTTTCGTTTTCTTAAGCAAAAGTTTAATATGCAATATTTTCAAGATATTATAAAGAAATTTTCATATTTATGAAAAACTACTTTAGATGCTTGTACAAAATATAGGATTTCAAAGAGTTTCATGTGTAACAATGTTTATTAAGATGTTTTGAAAGTTTTGTTAAAGAATTTATATCACAAAATTTATAAGATATTAAAGTTTAAAATTAAAATACTTTTTTGGGGGGAAAAAAAGGAGATAAATAACAGAATCACAATGAAGCAGTGTTGCAGTGAACTGCCGCAGAGTATCAAAAGATAACATACAATTTCTTAGTTTTGCTTTGACAGACTGAAGCAGCTCAATGCCGCACTACTTCATTGCTTTAATTAAACTAATGCAAATATAAATTTTATTTTATGTTGATTTTAAAAAGTTTTTTCTCATGAAGTCTAAAGCTTAACGAAAGTAGTGTTAAAATGTATGAGAATTTATGTAAAGTTTAAAATTTCACAATACTTTCTAAACAAAATTATTAAATTTCAATTTAATTTGTTAACATCCTTTTTAACATGTTTTTTCGTTTTTTATGTTGCTTTCTGTAACCCACAAAATTTTTCAAAATTTTGTGGGAAACAATACAAAAATTAATTACTTTTCACATTTTTTTTTGTTCATTAAATGCTTTCACTCACCTGTTGATCTGTACCCGTAACAATATTACCAACACTACGTAAAGCTGGTACAATTATAGCAGGTTCATCAGTGCCTAACAAAGCCACTAAACGTGGCACTGCACCAGTGTCAACAACAGCTTGTATCTTATTGTTTTCATCATCGGTAACATACGACAGAGCCCAGCAGGCATCAGCCAACACTTGAATATCTGTACCACACAATAGTTGTGACAACACGGGTAAAATACGTATAATTTCATCAAATGGTGGTGAAGGATTCTTATTACGACACAGATTGGACATTAACCAAACAATGTTGCGCAAAAACGAGAGGGGTGTTTCATTATTAATCAAACATAAAATCCCCTCAATAACATTATTTTGTATAACAATATCACGAGCAGCAGCACCATCACCGGCAATGTTGCCCAAAGCCCATACAGCCTGTTCGGCTAAATTGATATTTTTCGATTGTAGCAAAGCAATAAAATGTGGGACAGCATTGTTTTCAATAACACAACGTGTTTGTTCCGATGTACCAGAGGCAATGTTCGTTAAAGCCCAGGCAGCTTCAAATTGAAGAAGAGCACTAAAAAAAATGAAAATAGGAGATGTAGAAATAAAAGTTAACAAAAACAAGTGAAAGAGTTAAATTCAGATGTGCCAAAACTTTTATACCCTCTAAAAGGGTAGTAAAATTAAAAAGAAATACAGGGCTTTTTTTGTATGGGAATCGTAAGGGGACGTTGGTGGCACCTTACCCCTTGCGATAAATATAAACAAATTTATTTATTATGATTTTTTCACCAATGTAATACAATTTTATCATTATTTATATTTACGACCACAAAAAGGGTCAGACCAAAAAAAAAATTTCGTATTCCCTAGGTCCAATGCAGTGGACATAGCGGAGAAAACCTAGCGGAAACACATTAAAAATGTTTTTTAGATGTTGGTTTAGTTCTTCGAAGGGAACTTTTTCCCCGGAGTACGATTTTGCCAAACTTAACCAGCGACCATATTACAAATTTGACAAGGACAATTAAGGGTACACTTTAACCCCGCGGAACAGGGCAGGGCACCCACCGATTGTCCTAAAACTTGCATATGGGAATCAGGGGAGAAAAATAAGAGTTACCTGTTTTTTTTAGCTACCCAATCTCAAATTTAATAATATAAAAACAAGTGATCTTTCTAGGAAATCCGAACCAGCAGTAATTTCGCCAAACGAAAAAAAAATACGGTTCAGTTAATTTTTAATAAAGATCATTATATAAGAACTTAAGCAGAATTTGGAAACGACCGATACGCCATTGAATAGGTCTTCAAAAAACCTTTCGATCTGTATAAAATGTTCAAATTTTCAAGAAATGTGAAAGTCGTCAAAAAAAAAACGCAACATATTCCGTTCCCCCCCAGCAGCTAAGAAAAAACAGGTAACTCGAATTTTCCTCCTATCTCTCCCATATGCAAGTTTAAGGACAATCGGTGGGTGCCCTACGAAAGACCTTCCTCGTAAGTGGAGGGTATAAAAATAGGTACGGTAAAAACATTTTGAGTTTTTATACTACAGCGTCTTTAGAGCGTTTGGAAAATAGTACTTCCAAAGTGCTTTATTTTTTTGTACCATCATAAATTTCTGCCTATGTTGTTACAGATAGGAATAATATTTTTTATAAGTATGTAACATTTTAAGCAATATAACTAAAATCTTTGCTTGTCAAAACTAAAAAAATAATTTAAAAATTTACAGAGAAGAACCCCAACGGCCCCAATTTTAAAATTAAGTCAATATTAAAGCGGAAAGCCTTATCCTACCAAAATGAAAATAAAACAAGTAAGAAAGTTATAGTCGGTCAAGACCGACCATATGATACCCTACTCCAGTGTTTTCCGGAAAATGGGTTCCAAGTCCAAACATGGACCGATTGGGTCTGTCTTTTGTTAGATCTTTATTTGATGTAGAAAACACACACAGATCAAATTTTAGTGGAATTGGTTAATTTTTTTGTCAGACCGATTTACCTGAACATCGGTCGAAATTTTTGAATGGGGGACTAAGTCCAAAAATGGTCCAAAAATATTCCGATTTGATTAGGTTACTAAAGTACACGTTTAACACCTAAAAATAAAATTTTTAAATTTTTAATATTTATTTTTTGAGGGAGTTATGTGAATATCGGGAGGGTGGTTTGTATGGGGACTACCAGAAGGACTGACTTGATTCCTTTGAAATTTGGAATGGTGATTTGTGTATACAAAATTTGATTACCTGCTAAATTTCACAGCGATATTTATTATAATACGGTTATAAGTGTCATTTAAGCTAAATCCAAAGGGGGCGTTTGTATGGGGGCTTTGTCTTAACATGAACCGATTTTCTCAAATTTCAATTCAAAAGATGCTTAAGTTTCAAATTTCAAGTCAATTGATTGAAAATTGCGTATCGTGCTTAAACCGATAGATGGACAGACGGACGGATATCGCTAAATCGACTCAAAAAGTTATTCTGAGTCGATCGGTATACTTAAAGGTAGGTCTAGGACCAATATTTCGGGTAGTTACAACCATCAGCACAAACTCATTATACCCTGTACCACAGAGTGGTGTAGGGTATAAAAATGGAAAACAATTTTTTGGTTTTAATTAGAGATGGGCACATGAGCAGATTAGAGCGTGATTCGCGTGATCACGCGTGAGTGTGACTGAATTCAATTTTACTCACGTGATTGTGAGTTTGCGTGAGTGAGTGTGCGTGAGTCGATTTTTTTGCGTGTGCAAAAAATTTTAAAATTTGGCTTAACTTAAGATTTCATCCCAAAAAAAAAAAACAAAAATGTAAAATTTGGCTGAACTTTAAATTTTGCTGAAAATTTTAAAAGATTTTTTCAAATTTTAGTTTTTGAAATTTTTTTTTTATGAATAAAAGTTTCGTGAGTGTGATTCAACGTCAGTGTGAGTGAAGCTTGCGTGAGTGCACGTGAGTGTGAGTTGTTTTAAATTTACTCACGTGATTGTGAGTGAGTGTGAGTAGAAAAAATATGCTCGTGAGTGTGCGTGATTTAGAAATTCCTGTCGTGAGCGTGAGTGAGTGTGAGTCAAAAATCACTCACGCGCCCATCTCTAGTTTTAATGGAAAATTTTTAGGGCAAAACTTTAACCCTTCAGCGGCACTGGTTAATATTGTCCGATTTGGCAAAAAATTTAATCTTAACAGTTTTGATACCAAAACGAACCCCATGGATCAAGGAAATTTGAAGTCATTCGTGTCACCCAAATGGATATCCTCCACAATGTTGAAAAGATTATTCCAAACATCTGATAAAAGAACATAATTTTGAGAAAAAAACTTTCCGCTTAAAAAAAATGTTTGGTAAAAAAATCCGCAAAAACAGTATGTTAGGTTATGTTGAAAGTAGAACAATTTTTTATACCCTCTATAAAAAATATTCGACAAATTTTAAAAAATTTTCCAAGTTCTGAAAAAGTTTTTGAACATTTTCGAAGTCCCTGACACAAATTTTTGCATTATTTGTCATTATTTTTTTTTTTTGCTTTTTGAAGTTAAAAATAAAATATGTTTTAAGAACAAAATGTAAAACTCCCCGACACAAATTTTATTGGGCCAAGTTTGTTTTGAAAGATCTCAACATAGAGAAACATAGAGGCGAAGGTGAAAGAAAAAATAATATCACTATCTTTTTCTAATTTCTCACACGTACGTTGTGGATGTGAATTCAAAACACAATACATGTTTACAAGTCGTACTTTGTCAACAAATACATGTATACAAGTTGTACTTTGACAACTCAATTTTTGACGCCTTCGCCTCTATGTTTCTCTATGGATCTTAAGTTTGTGATAGGTCATTTGGGTCCGTGTGACATATCACCTGACCTATCAAGGACGGGTCACTTTTCTGCAGAGTTGTGAAAATAACAATTTTTAACACTCAAGTGGTAATTCTTTGAAAAGTCGTCCTCTTAAGTATTTTAAGATATTTGAGTAATATGTCACGTTTTTACCAGTCACGGGATAGGTAATTTCGGATCGACAAACATCCTATTTCTTGCAGAGTGTTTTATAGATATGGTCATCTCTGCGTCATATTTTGGCCGTTTTCAACAGACAGGATCATAAATATTTATTTCATGTTGTCTTATTAAAATTTATACCCTTTACCATTAAGTGGAGGGCATATTTGGGACCTGAGTTATTCTGTTCAGAACAAATTTGTTTTTTGATTAATTAAACCAAGTTTAACAGAGATCGCAAAAATTCGGCACGACCAAACGATGTGCCTCAGGCCTTTCTTCGGTCTGCGGAAAGCACGATGCAGTCCAAACGAAACAGAGGCTGGTGATTGGAACGAATATGTCTGTTGGTCAAAGGAGGGTTAGGTTAGTAAGCGGACAAAGTCGGACCTGGAGAAAAAAAAAAATCCACTTTTAAGAACTTAAACATCTGAAAACTTCCATTTCGTGGGCTTGAAAATATTCGTCTGCGACTAATTTGCACACACAAATTCTTTGAAGACTAACTGGGGGTTAAAATGAAACAATTCCAGTATTTAAGAAACTGGTGGTTATTATAGTATCCACTTGGCTTAAAAGGAAAAAAAAAACATTTGTGTATTTTTTAAACTTACTTTTCAAAATTCTGGAGAAATCTTATACAAATGGGTACAATTCCATGACCAATCATTAAATCTATAGGAGGATTACGTTCTCTGGACAACATTTTACGTGCAGCTTGCATTCCAATGAATTGTCTTTCAGGTTCTGAACTGTGCATGGCAGCCACAATTTCATCAACAGTCATTTGTGTGGGAGATTGTCCATTAGACTCTTTAAGCGGAGATGTTATGTCTTCCTCATTGATGTTACGTCTCTTAAACATTTGATCCTCCTTTTTGGATTTACGTAATTCCACGGTAACCTCATGGCGACGCAGGCGAGATTCCTTTAAAACGGATGAAGCAATTTTAAGGTATGAAAAGCAATAAATTTAAATAAACAACTTACATTTGTGTTAATAGAGTTGCTTTTGTAGGCACCTTGTCTGGTAGCTTCCATTTTACTCATAGCAGATTAAGGATAAAATAAATTCTAGAAAATTCAAAAATGAAGAATATTAGAAAAACTTAACCTCAAATTTTTTGCACACAACAGGAGAAAATGGTCTCCTTATACAACAACAACAACGCACAAGGATAAAAAGAACAAAAGAAAATGATCAAGACAGTACAAAAAGAATTATAGACAAAAATTCACAAGAACTTGAAAATTAAATTAAACTAATTTTAAATTCACAAAATTTACACATTAAAATAGTAAAAACTTACATTTTCTTTTGCAACAAAAAAATTATAAATTTGTATTTATCCTTTTTTTTGTAGATAACACTTTATAAAATATTTTGTTTTGCAATTCTTGTCTAAATTTCAAAGTATTTTTCACTTAATACTTTATCTTTTTTGTTAACAAAAAAAAATTATTTTGCCAATATTGATGCGTGTGATTTTGCCCGCTCTGCAAAAAAATACCGTTTAAAAATTTTAAATTTGTGTTTTTCTGTATAATCACTTTGCCTTTTTTGAAACCTGTTGTTATTGTTGTTTTTTTGCAAAAATATAAAAACTAAAAAACACATTTCTAGCTCTGTTTCTTTCTAACATTTTAAAATCCCTTTTAGACACTGTTTCGTGTAAAAGAGAAAGAAATATAATTTGAAAAAATGATAGCAAAAACAAAAGAAAACGAAATATGAAAAGAGAATGACAAAAAGGCGGAAAAACATACAGAGTTGTATTTTCCTATTGTGAATAATGAATTGATCAATTCGGCCTAAAAGTATGCAATTTTAAATTTTTATTCGTATTAAGGATACTCACATCATTTTGCTATAAAAATTATATTAAGAACCAAATTTTGTAAAACGCAACGCGCTTTGTCACTTCGCATGATGATTTTTCTATTTTGTAAAACGTGGGTGCTGAACTGCTGTTTTTTTGTGTTGATTAACGTGTTTTAAATGCGTGAATTTTTTTTAACAATTTCCCTATAATTCCTCGCGTTGCCAATTTTTATACCCTACACCACTCTGTGGTACAGGGTATAGTGAGTTTGTGCTGATGTTTGTAACTACCCGAAATATTGGTCCTAGACCTACCTTCAAGTATACCGATCGATTCAGAATTACTTTTTGAGTCGATTTGGTGATGTCCGTCCGTCCGTCTGTCCATCTATCGGTATAAGCACGATACAGGTCGCAATTTTTAATCAATATACTTGAAATTTGAAACTAAAGCATCTTTTGGCCCAAGGACGAAGCCTATTGAAATTTGAGAAAATCGGTCTATGTTAAGACCTAGCCCCCTTTGGATTCGGCTTAAATGACTCTAACAACCGTATTATAATAGATAGCACTTTGAAATTCAACAGGTAATCAAATTTTTTATGCAAAAATCACCATTCCAAATTTCAAAGCAATCGGGCCAGTCCTTCTGGTAGTCCCCATACAAACCACCTTCCCGATATTCACATAATTCCATTTTTTTTTTTTTTTTTTTTTGACCAACACTCAGGGGATGCCCCCTATAAATGCAATGCATTGTGTATAGATCAGGAAATATAGGTGTGGGAAGGAGGAAAGAGGGAGTAGTATTTATGGATATTTGACTTGAATCTGCTAATGTTATATGTGTCAGGAAAAACGTGGGCGGGAAGTCTGATCCACATACGTATAGTTCGGCCAAAGAAGGAATTCTCTCTATAGTGTGTTGTGCGGTCCGTTGTCCAATCAAAAACAAACGGATGAGCTCTGCTAGATATACGCGTATTTCGATTAAATACACGCACCTCCGGAATGAGGTTACCTATCTCAGCAGAACACTTTCCGTGGAAAAATCGATAGAACAAGCACACGCAACCCACATTTCGACGATGCTCCAAGGAATTAATATAATCAGATGTAACCCCAGTCCCTATTAGCATTAAAGCTCTTCTCTGTACGCAGTCAAGTAATTCCAATGCTGAGGTTGAAGCACCTGCCCATACATGAGAGTTATATTCCATTTTAGGTCGGATATAGGTGGTATAGACTGTTAGGAGATCAGCTGGAGTGAAATATCTCCTACAACGTTTCCCCCATATAAAAATTTTTGACCAATATTCAGTTAAATCGGTCTATGGACAAAAAAATAAACCAATTCTACTAAAATTTGATCTGTGTGTGTTTTCTACACCAATTAAAGATCTAACAAAAGACAGATCCAATCAGTCCATGTTTGGACTTGGGACCCATTTTCCGGAAAACACTGGTGTAGTGTATCATATGGTCGGTCTTGACCGACTATAACTTTCTTACTTGTTTTTATATGGAATTTGACAGATTTTTCCCGTGAACTCGAACAGAATACTATGCTTTAAGCTTAGTAAGTTGTTTTTCACGTAAAAAATTTTGAAACCCCCAAAATCGTATTAAAAACGAAAACTTTTAAATATTAGAAGAAAGAAACAATCATAACAAACCTTAAATGTACATTTTATTGCAAAACTTAAGCGGATTTTATAGAAAAATTATAATTAAAAAAAAGAAAAAAAAATATACATATATCTTTTTTTAAAAAAACATAAATGCTACGAAAAATTAACAAAAAAAATCAACAACTTTAGACAATTATAAGAAAGCAACGATCATAACAAAACTGAAACGTGTCTTTTGCACGGCAATTTAAATTGTCTTGTATAATAAAAATGAATGAAAACTTTTTTTTAACAATTTCCCTATAATTCCTCGCGTTGCCAAAATTATTTTTTTTTATAGGAGTTTTACAGATTTTTCCCCGTGAAATCGAACAGAATACTATGCTTTAAGCTAAGTAAGTTGTTTTTCACGTAAACAATTTTGAAACGCCCAAAATCGTATTAAAAACTATTAAAAGCGGAAACTTTTAAATATTAGACGAAAGAAACAATGATAACAAACCTTAAATGTCAATTTTATTGCAAAATTTATGCGGTTTTATATACTTTTAATCAGTTTAAACGATATCCCCACTATAAAAAAATATTTTTTTTATATGGAGTTTGACATGAAAAACATTTCACTACATGAAAAATATACATATATTTTTAAAAAATAAGGACTTATAATTAAAAAAAAAAACGAAAAAATATATACAATTTTTGTAAAAAAAACATAAATGCTACGAAAAATTAACATAAAAATTGAACGACTGAACTGAAAGATCAAAATTAATGCCCTAATTTTGAGAAACGCAACGCGCAGCGTTGTAAAAATTTCAATGCAATTAAGTGTTGCAACAAAAAAAAAATTACACAAACAACGCGGCGCGTTGCGTTTTACAAAATTGAAGCTGAATGAACGAAAAAACCTAAAAGAGCTAAAATGAAGGAACTATATAAACCGTTCAGTTAAGTGAATAGTTCAATTGAACTATCAACGAAATGCACTATTTGTTGGCATAATTATGCAGAGTTGCATTTCGTCTATTGTGAATGATTAAAAATATTTAAAATGCCCTAAAAGTATGCTACACTTTTCAAAATATGTTACTGGTAATGCAGGGTTTTCAAAGCCGGTATCTAATGGTGCTCACACGTTTAATTTACTAACCCCCAGTTTCTGTATGACGAACGGTATATAGAAACTGGGGCAAATGTCTGAACCAATGGTTCTCAAACGGTAGGTCGCGACCCCCTAGGGGGCCACGGAAGCATTTCTAGGGGGTTGCGAAAAGTTTAGTAAATATCATGCTAAAATTATTAAAATAAAATATACAAGCAAAGCATATTTTTTTGGAAATTGCTGAGTTATCCAAATAAAAAAATACATGGCTACGTTAGGATCTGCCAATGTACGCATATTTTTAACTTATCAGTGGGCTTCAAAAAAGTCTGGAAAAGATATAATTTAATTTACCCCCTTTTTCCGTTCCTTACACCGAATAATCCATGTCCGTGTGGATCTGATGTTACGTACTACTTATATGCATGCCAAAATCACAATTTTACTATAATTCATTTAATTTTTCGTCCAAAGTTTAAGAATTTTAAATCCGACAACTTTAGAATATGCTCCATCTTCAATACTATTAACTTGGCCATTTTCAGCTACATAGCTCGTTGGGGCAATGTTTAAAAAGCACAGTTTTTAAATCTGACTACTTCAGAATATGATTGCCAGGACTACATACTATCAGCATCCTTGCTCAATTGGTGACTTTTAAAACAGCTAAAATGTTAAAAAACTGTGTTGAAAAAAATCGGCCCATGTTAGGATCTAGCCCCCATACAAACGTCCCCTTTAAATTTGGCAAAAACTACTCTTAAATCCGTATTATAATAAGTATGCTTTCGAAATTAAGCAGGTAAAAGCATTTAAAAATAATCATTGCAAATTTTACAGAAAACGGACCAGTTCTACTTGTATTCCCCAGGGATCCAATCAGTTCATATTTGGATTTGAGACCAATTTTTGGGAAAACTTGGTGTAGAGCATAATATGGTCGGTCTTTACCGACTTTAATTTTCTCACTTGTTGGGGGGTCGCGAGATATTTGAAATATTGAAAAGGGGTCGCGATGCAAAAGTTAGTGAGAAGCTCTGGTCTGAACAGAGCAAGAACGGCGAGGACGATTGTCAACCCACAAGGACAATGGACGTCAAAAATTGTCGTTGCGTATTCAATATTCTAACACATTGCCAAGAGATATATGAAATATAGTTTTAGTTTTTAAGATATTTTACATTTAAAATGTCGAAGAATATTATCCCTTTAATAAATCTTAAATTTATTTCATTTCTCTAATTAAACTTTGATACAAACTCTTTCCGTTTCTAATTTTTTCCCCCCACATTCAAATCCACATTTAAATCTCTTCCACATACGCAAACACTCACATTCCAACAAATTTACGTATTTCAAGTTAAACATCCGTTTGCAATGACCTTGTCAAAGCAAATGGACCAGTTTCATAAAAATGTTATCAGTTTTATAACATATAAAAAGTACAACAATGGAAAATGACTACAACGAAATGGCAGAAAAACCAACATACATCAGCAGAAAATAAAGGAAAATTCTTATCAATAGTAACACACAACAAAAGAGTTGCAAAAAAAAAAGTTAAAACAAATGAGAAAGAAAGTAATTTGAGAAATGAATTGTGGATGGTAATTATATGAGAGACAAAATTTGAGAGAGAAGGATTTAAAAAATAAGAGTATACTTTAGGGAGGAATAACAGGGTGTTTCAGATATATATTTTTTTAACACACACACACAGACAAAAATAAGCAACATGTATTATACTAAGTTGCTGAATGTTGGTGAGTTTTTTTTATGAACTTTAACTTTGTTAAAATTTGTAAGTTTTTTTTTAAGCCTAAAAGTACAATGTTATGCTAAATGAAAAATTCGTTAAGGTAGACTATAAAAATTTTGTTAAGTATTATCATAGAAATCATAATATAAATCAAAATGATTTTTTAAATACTCTTGTATTAAAAAAATCATTTTGGATTTTTTTTATTTCTATGACTGTTACCAAATTTCTATGAATATAGTAACTAGTAAACAAATTTTCTAATATTTCCTTTCCAACTGACCTGCCATAACATATAATGCAAATAAAGTGAAAACTGATATGTTTTATATTTGTAAGGAATTGAAATTGGTTGCTCAGTAATCATTATTACAATGCACATAGGGGCAAAATGGGATGTTTTATGGCATCAATTAAACCGCTGGATTTTTGTAGTCGATATGCCCACCGTTTTAAAGAGCGCAGCTTTTCGATTAAATTTATGTAAAAACATGTAAGACTTTCTCTTCAAAATTGCGAAAAAATGCGCAAAAACGAAAAAAAAAAAAAAATAGTTTGTTTGAAGTATAAAATTTTGTAAATTTTTATGTTAATATATAGACATAGCTATCGCTAAAATAAGTAAGTATTAGAATTACATACATATGAAGTATTCCACACCAAATGTTCCACTAAAAAAGTTATATCGTATAAATTTAAAATTTGAAAAAAAAACTATTATCAATTTATTTTTGGAAGTTGGGATTAAAATCGGTCATGAAGACGTTGATGGAGGTGTCTGGGGATACCTTCTTCCTCGCAATAGGTATTTACAAATTGATTAAGTATGATATCTATGCTAAAATAGTACAATTTTATCAAATTTATATATTATTTTCATAGCCACGCCCCAAAAATTGGGCTGGATAATATAAATGGCATATGCTACTCCACTTATTTATTTGGTAGGTCAAGGAACTTCTTGTCATAAAAATTTTTGATGTGTTGAACAAATGTAAGAAAACCCTCTAAAAATCGTGTTTCCCAAGATTTTTTTTTAATTCTTTAAGAGGAAGCTTTTTTCACCTGGTCCGATTTTGCCCATTTTGGAACTTAATCAGCCTATGACCAATAGATATATTCATGCTAAGTTTAAGGGGTCTAGCATTTTTGGTTTGGACTGCATGTGGTTTATTAGTAAAAAAAAGTCATATTTTTAATGTACAGTTTCACAAAGCGGGCGCTTTTCGTGCAAGTTTCTATGACTGATTCTAGTAAAGAATTATACCACTTACCACTGTATAAAAATATCTAAGGATAATGTAGGATAAGTCTTGACTTTTTGACCTTTAAACTTATGTTTTAAAAATCGTCATAAAAAGGATGTTCTTTGAACGGCTATAACTTCTCTAATATTCAATGCAATTTGGTCAGAATGAATGAAAATAATTTGCAACATTTATTATTTGTTTACCTTTCATTTTGAATTTTCAACTTAAGACTATTTAAAATATTTTTTTTGTTTTTTTGAACTTTTACTAAATTTAACACAGTGCCAAGAAACGGAAAATGGATAAATCAAAAAAGGAAAAATGCAGTCAAGCGTAGAAAAGTATAGGCTTTCGATATAAAATAACAATGTTAGCAAAATCGCTTTTTTAAAAAATGAATTGTTGCCAAGAAGCCCCATATAGCTGCTCCTATGTGCAATGCCTTAAAGTATGATTGTTAATAATTTCTGTTTGTCTTGTGTTTTCCTAAACGCCTATGTATTTTATTACACATTGCATACCTTTGGGGGCCATAATAAATCACTGAATATTACATATTTTATGGGTTTTGATTTTAATTTAAATGCTAAAATCAAATAAAACATGTAAGGCTATTTTATATGAGCTATTAACTAAAGGAGACTATTTAAAATGACATTATAGATATGGAAACAATTTTTTTAAAGTTGAGGAGAAGTTGACATTTAAATAGACTTTGATTTTCGATAAGTTTTTCATACCGTTATTAACTCATCGAAATATCGACCACATAAAGTATACATGGTGATTCAGTCACGACCCGCCGAACTTCACCAGCACATTCCTTGGCTCATTTCATGAAAAAATGTCCACTACGGCCATCCCCGAAAATGCAAGTGTGCGAAATGACAGCGGTTGAAAAATTTTCGGTTTGGGGGTCGAAGGGTAGTAGGGTAAAATTGCTAATTTCTGAAACAGTTATCTGATTTTTTTGTTTCTGGGCTGTTGGAAAGGTCTTTCTGACACCTTTTCAGAATCAATAACAAAACAAGTAGAAAAGTTAAATTCGACTTAGCCGAAACTATGAATACCCTCCACAATGCAATTTTTAAGTGATAGACAATTTTGTAACGTGAAAAAATAACAGTTTTGGTCAGAAATATTTTATTTTGTGTAAAAAAACTTTTTTTTAGTAATTTTTGAACAAAAAAAAAAGAATTTACTCATTTTTTTTGAGTGTAAAATTTTTTTTGAGTGTATTTTTTTTTTTTGTTTTAGTGTAAAAATATTTTTGAGTGACAAAAATACCTTGTAAAATATTTTTGTGACTTACAAATGTTTTTAAAACATGTTTAACGGGTTTTCAACACGTGAATTTAAGGTGAAACTAATCTGAAATTTACGGTTTTGATAATAACTTTTGAACCACTGGACCGATTTGGCTGAAATTTAAAACGAACCGGACCAGAGGATCGGCAAATATATATGCCACACTTCATCACCCTCAGAATTGCCGTTCGAAAGTTACCGTGTGTTTTATCTCGTAAATTCCAAAAAAACCCCTGCCGAAATTCACTCATTTGCTTATAACTTTTGAACCACTGGACCAATTTCGCTGGATTGCAATGCACCTGACCAAATAAATGTCCAACATATATGCCAAAATTCAGGAGCCTCCGTAAAGTCTTTCAAAAGTAAGCGTGTTTTCAACAGACAGACAGACGGACGGACGGGCGGACATCGCTAGATCGTCTTAAAATCGATCGAGGATCATGAATATATGTACTTTATGGGGTCCTAGACCAATATTTCGAGGTGTTACAAACGGAATGACAAACTTATATATACCCTCTATCACTAGAGTGGAGGGTATACAAATTAAAAAAAGTGAAATCTCCGATATACAGAGCTTTTTAAAAAGAGAGAGCTTTTACTTAGATTTAATACATTTATACTTTAGATTTAAATTTTATTTTTAGACTTAAAATCAATTTTTTATAATTTTTCATGTAGTTAAATTAACTGTTTATTTATAAACATTGTCAAGTAGAAATTTGTAACCGATTATGGCCTTTTGGCTAGGTTATAGAAAACAATAAATTAAATTAAAATTAAAAATTAAAAGTTGGGAAAAAAGAGATAGGAATCGAAATCGAACAGAGTACTATGCTTAAACATTTGTTTTTCTCAAAATTTTTTTTTTCACGCCATTGCACTGTGGGCCAGCATCCCTGAAATTTGGCCATAAATAGACCGCTTAACCTATATGTCAAAAAAGTATTACATATGGGTGTTAAAGGATCGCTGATCACGATTCTGGAAAAAAAATTGAAAATTCAAAATGGCGGATTCAATATGGCGACAAATAAAATAAAATATAAATTTTTTTTCTATGTTGTCTGATTTTAACGGTTTTTCGGATGCCAAATCTGATTTCAGAATCAGATATTCAAAATAGCGGATCCAATATGGCGGACAAGATATTTAAATTATTGATTAATATCACTAGGAAATGATTGCGTAACACGAATACGAACTCAGACTTTTTGAAATCAATATGGCGGATCCAAAATGTAGGACATAGTATTTAAAAAAAAATTACAATGTATACATTCCTTAGTTTTTATAAAACCATCTTTTTGCTTTTATCAGAAAATTTTAATAAAATATTTCTCTTTTAAATGCGTCAAAATTTTAATATATCCAGTGGGACATTTAAGAGAGAACTCTTTTATTTCCAGTTAGCATTTGCCATCCTAAATGTACAAATAATGCTACTAGCTTACAATTTCACAAAAAATATTTAAAAATATGCCCGCCAAAATATGACCGCTTAAATGCGTTCACATTTATAATGATTAGCACTACAGATGGACGCTGGTCAAGTGACTCAATTTTTTTGTTCATGAGTGATAAGTGAGTGAGACATTTTTTGTGTGAGTGATTCGCAGTGAGTTCCATTTTTTTGCGTGAGTCAAAATTATTTAATTGTATTGATATATGCCCCCTTAAATGCGTTCCTAGTTTTAGTTTTAGCACTAGAGATGGACCCTGGTCAGGCGAATCACGAGTGATCGAAAGTGAGCGTGTCTTAACTTTTTTGTTCGTGAGTGACAAGTGAGTGAGACATTTTTTGCGTGAGTGATTCGTATTGAGTGCCATTTTTTTGCGTGAGTCAAAATTATATAAGTGTATTACTTTAGTTTTACAATTTTTTCGTGTTTAAAATGTTTAGCGTGAGTTACGCGTGAGTCACACGTGAGTGGTGTTTTGCTTACTCACTTAAATAGTGAGTAAGTGTGAGAAAAAAAACGATTAAGAAAGTAATTTTTTTTTTTGCGTGAGCGTGAGTGAACGTAAGTTAAAAGTCACTCACGCCAATGTTGTCAAAGTGGGAAATTTTTTATTAGGAATCAATACAAACAAAAACATCAAAAAATTTTTGAAGTTCCATTTTAGGGCATTTCTAAACGCCATATTTTAGTTTATTGCCTCTATGTCAAAAGATTATGAACGGTTGCACAGGGTCGCAAAAATGTGAATAGAATACACTGTTAGAGATAGATTGTAATTCAAGTTTTGTCAATATCGTTTGGACTTTTTTGGACTTTGGTGTTGAAAAAAGGCGGATTTCAACAAAAGTATGAATTTCCATAATGTATTAAAAAAAATATATACTTTTAACTTTGTTTTTGGCAGTTTATCTTATGTGTTGGACTAACAGGTATGTCTTTAGGAGAACTTCGCAGAAAATTTTAAAAAATATTGTGTTGAAGTACAAAAAAAAAAATTATTTGTTTCATGAATAAAAAAAATCTCTAACTTTAACTTTAACCTCATGCAAAAAAAAAACTTTAAGCTACAGTAAAAAGATATTTAAGATGCACAAAATTCAAGATGTTGACATTCTGAAAAAATATTTTTAAATATGTGTTGCCTTACAGACCTTATTGGCCAAAAAATGGAAATCCTGGCCCAAAGTGCACCGGGGTAAAATATCAAAACAAAATTTAAAATTGATCGAACGGTTTTCGATATGTCGCTTTTCAAAATTTTTAAAAAATTACCGTTTTTTCCCGCGTTCAAGAATTAAAAAAAAAAAAATTCAAAATTTAAAATTTTGTTTGCGAAAATCCTTTAAAAAAAATTTACATATCTTTTTTTTAACAATTTAATAAAATCTTTTTTTTGCCCCTAACCTAAATATTACATCAACTATAACAACAATTTTTTTCTAATAGTACTTTAAGGCTATACATTTTCTAAGAAATTGAAGTATACTTTAAGGAGGAAAAAACAAAATTAAAATACTTTACATTAACATAAAACTTAAGTCATAACAAGGTTATTGATAACAACATCAATATCTTCATGATACTTTCAAACATATGTAAAAGTACTTCTATAATGCAATAATTGTTAAGAGTCTTTATAATATTTGAAGTCTACTTGTTAAATATACGAGAAAACAAAAATTCTACATAAAAAACTTGAAACAAATTTTAATAGGAAATCAATAAAATGAAAGTACTGCCAACATTCTTAAATAAATTCTAAAGAATTTTTTGTCTACATAAAAACTATAAACAATTTTCATAATTTAAATTCTTTGAAAAGCCCTCAAGTAATTTTATTTTGTCTACTATTTTTATTTAGGGGTTTTAAATTTTTTTCTATTGGTCTCTCTCTCTCACACACTTACATAGTTATTTAAACTTAACATACTTTTGTGATACTTTAAAATTATATTGAATAAAGCATACTTTTGAGGTGCGGTAATTTAAGTAAAATACTTTTAAAATATTAAATTATAATTCTTAGAAATCTAACCTCTTATAAAAAAGTTTTTTTTTTAGTGTTTTTCTTCTTACGGTTTATTTTCTTTACTACGGTTTCAATCATTTTTTTAAGAAATTCTTTTTAAAATTTTATTTTTAAATAAAAATTTTTTTGAAAAAATTCTTTTGTTATTGTCAACCTGTGTTAAACTCAGTTTACTAAAAGAAAATCCCCAACATATTTTTTTTTTCTTTTTATTTCTATTCAACTCATTTGTAGACTTGTTTTTGTGCGTTTTCTTTTTTAGTTTAGAGTGACCTTAACTTAAGCTAGAAAAAAGTTAAATTCTGCCTTGCCGATTATATTAATACTCTTCACAATGTAAAAAAAAATATTGCTAAAAATTAATTTAAAATGAAATGTATGAAAAACAAGTAAAAAATGTATCAAAAACAAAATGTTTGAAAATTTCAGCGAAAAAAAAAAATTTCGTTCATAACTTTTGAACGGTTGAACCGATATCGCTGAAGTGCAATAACAAACTTTTCGGGGCAACAACAAGTAAATATGTTGAGTACACTCAAAATAAATTCTCTGTCCAATCAGCAGAAAAATCTGCTGAAAATACACCCATTTTGAGCCATATGAGAAATCTGCTGATTTTAGCAGACACGGTTTGCTAAATATCTGTCATAAGAGGTGAATAAATACCCTAGTAAAAATATTATGCTAATTTTACTAAATAGATCTAATTTGATCCGTAAAATGGTTGTATCAAATAATATCTAATTGTATTACTTTAGATCAAAAAATATAAAAATTGATACAATTTGATCCTGAATTTGGTCAAATCTAATTAGATCAAATTGATCTTATAATATCTATTTTTATATAATATGATGAGCAAAACCAAAATACGAATCTAATCATATATGAAGCAATATCTAACCATATAAAGTGGATCAACCGTATCAAAGTGATAGATAAAATTTTATATAAATTTATACGGAAGCATATTAACTCATATAAGATTGTATCAAATTATATATGATTAGACCAGAAAATTTTTACTCGGGTATAACAATAAAAAAAAAAAAAAAAACATACGGCGCCAGCCAGCATCGAACTCGCCACCTTCCGATTTGAAAGCACACTTCTTAACCACTACGCTACGGAAGCTTATACTTTTATCTGGCGTTTTAGTTATTAAACATGTGTGACATTTTACTATGTTTATACTGATTTTGTTTGCTGAATTTCATTATTTTGTTAAGAAATTTTTTTATATAAAAAAAAAAAGCAGAACAGATTGTCAGCAGATTGCTCTGCTGAACTTAACCTGCCTAGGAATATAAGACATATTCGTGCCAAACTTCGAAAGCCTAGATCTTTTATTTTGGACTGTATCTTGTCCTCTACAGACGGACAGACGGACGGACAGACGAACGGACGGACGGACATGGCTAGAATGTCTTAGAATCGATCACTGATCAATAATATATATACCTTATGGGGTCATAGACCGATATTTCGATGCGTTACACACGGAATGACAAAGTGAGTAATATTTTTCTGTTATGATTTTATATTTATTATGGTTAATTGCTACAATTTAAATTCATATCAAAAAAAATATATTTTGAGTAGCTCGAGGTTAATTTTCTTTTCTATGGGATAAAAGACAAAACTTGAGATAGGAAAAAGGTCTTAGAATCTGAAACTTTTTTTTAACGAAAATCGTCTCGGTATCTGAGTCTTTTTCTGTACAAAAAATGTTTTAGAATCTGAAACTTTTTCTATAAAAATGCCTGCGAATTTTGTACTCTTGCCCAAAACATTAAATCATGATAATGTTTTACGGAAGATTTGGGTGTACTTGCCAAAGCAAAGTTTTTTTTAGAAAAAATAATGTTATATTACTTTGCTATTCCATGCAAAACGAACTGAAATATCAGTCGAGGACCCCATTAAAAAACCAAAAGAGCTGTACATTTCGTAAGTGAATGCAAAAATAAGTGCAAAAAAGTGTTTTTACATTTTGGAGAGTATAAAAGATTCGGCACCAAAGAATATACCACTCTCACTTGTTTTATATACATTTGATAAACAAATGGAAAATTTTTATGTGAAAAGCTTAGACTTGGTGAAAAAGTAGTTTTGGTAAAAAAAAATGATTTTTTTCACGAAAAACAAAATTATGTTAAAAAAATTTAATGAACCCAACATTTTTGGTGAACAAAAATTTTGATGAATTTTTTTGATGAAAAGAAAAATTTTTTGATGTAAAAAAAATTGATGAAAAAAAATATGAAAAAAAAAATTTTTGGTAAAAAAAAAATTGATAATAAAAAATTTTATAAAAAAATTTGATGAAAAAAAAATTTGATGAAAACAAAAATTAATGAAAAAAAATTTATGAAAAAACAAAAAAATTGATGAAAAAAAATTTTGATGAAAAAAAAATTTTTTTGATGAAAAAGAAAATTAATGAAAAAAAAAATTGAAAAAAATAAATTGATAACAAAAAGAAATTTTGGAAAAAAAAAATTTTGATAAAAAAAACTTTAATAAAAAAAAAAAATTGATGAAAAAAAAAAAAATTTGATGTAAAAAAAAATTTATGAAAAAAAAAATTTTTTTTGTTGAAAAATAATTATGTTACTTTTTATTCACCAGCTGGTGAAAAACGGTTTTATTCACCACGAGGTGAATTATTATCCAAGTTACAAACCCAAGTTATTAAAATTTTTGGTTTTAAGAAAATGAAAATAGTAATTCTTGTTTTCTTTTTCGTTAATTGTTAGCTTATATAGTCAAACTGAGGTGGCGTCCTGCAACTTTTATAAAATTAGACACCAGCCTAAAAACATTATAATGTTAAAAAAATGTCTCTGATTTTGAAACTTTTTCTATGGGAAAAGTGTCTGAGAATATAAGACTTTTTGCATACGAAGAATGTCTTAGAATCAAAGACTTTTTCTGTATGATAAATGTCTCAGAATCTGACTCTTTTTCAATACGAAAAATGTCTCAGAATCTGACACTTTTTCTATAAGAAAACTGTCATAAAATCTGAGATTTTTTCTATACGAGAAATGTCTCAGAATCTGAAACTTTTTCTATACGAAAAATGTATCAGAATCTGAGACTTATTCTACACGAAAAGTGTCTAAGAATCTGACACCTTTTCTATAAAAAAAAATGTCTCTGAAAAGTGTCTCAGAATTTGAGATTATTTCTATACAAAAAATATTAATGGTTAAAACGGTTTTTTATTTAATTTTGGACTGTATCATGTCTTTCATTCATGGAACGTCTTAGAATCGGTCATGGCACAATAATATATATGGGACATTCCATGCCAAATCGAATAATTTAAATAATTGGATACTTTGAACATTTTTTTTTAGATTTTTCCATTTTTTTTTCCATTTTTTGGAACACTTAGAAAACTCTTTTGTGGTAAATTTTTTTAATGACCCGTTTCAAAGATATCGAATTTTCAAAATTTCGGAGCTTGTTCCTTAACTCAAAATTTGTTTAATCATAACTTTTTCAATAATTGTTTCTTCTTCTTCTGTCATCCTTCTCTTCCGTTGGAGCATAGGACATAATTGTTTCAAATCCAAAAAAAAAATTCTTAAAAGTGTTTTAGTATGCGATTTTGAAGTTTTAAAAATAAAACCTCATTTTTGTACTCTTTCTTTAATTTTACAAATTTTTGATCGTGTTTTTCCAAACAAATTAATACTATATCTCCAATTTCTAAGGCGGTTCCCATACAAAATGACATATTTTAAAATCTGCTCCAAGCGCTCTAACTGCCTAAACAGTGCCCCTAGAGCAGTCAAATATATGACCGACTCACAATATTTTTTTAATCCAAAGTTTTTCTCAGCACACCTACCCTCTTTACGATCGTTAACGATAATTCACATCGAATTGAAATTTTACACTTTTAAAAGAAACCTGTGGGGGTGTTCTGTAATTTATGCGAAAAGTTTTCGCATCGAAAAGTATGAAACAAAAAATTCCATCGTTTCTCGATTCTGGAAAAAAAGCTGTTTCTGTATATCAATGCGAAAACGGCAGCATTTTTATTGGAATATTCCAAATCAGCTGTCAAAAAGGTAAACAAGGCGAGAAAACAATAAAAATCACAACAAAAAAAAAAACGCAATTTCACAATTTTTTAAACAACACTCGTAACATTGGCAAACAAAAATGAAATAATAAATTAAATTAATAAAAATGATGTGTA
Organism: Pegoplata infirma; assembly: GCA_963921195.1. NCBI lineage: Eukaryota > Metazoa > Arthropoda > Insecta > Diptera > Anthomyiidae > Pegoplata > Pegoplata infirma. Next base: position 233,997,623 of record OY992537.1, read on the forward strand.
GTATATCATTAATAATATTAGTTGATAGTATTTTCTTGAAAAAAATATTGTTTTTTATTTATTATAACTCAAAAGTTGATTAATTTACGAAATATCGCACCATTTTTAAATGTGAGTGATTTTGACACTTCAACTTCAAAAGTTTTCGATCAATTAGTTTACAGAAACAGTTTTTCTCGCATCTTTCCAATAATTTTGAAAAAAATCATATTTGACAGAAAGTTTCCGCATAACAAAATTACAGAAACAGTCGAATGCGAAAAGTCAGGTTTTGTGCCGATTCACGATGTTTCTGTTTCGTTTTTCATATTCCATGCGAGAAATCTTTCGATTCGAGAGTTATAGAACACCGCTACTGGTCACTCTAATATCTTATATGAGGCATTCCACACCAAATGTCCAGCGAAAAAAAACATGTGTACCGTAAAATTCTGAATAGGTGGTATGGATAGCCCTATATGGAGCTTAGAAAATTGCGTTTTTGGTTTTTCAATTTTTCAAAATCTGGGCTTAGGAGGCGTGGTCAAATATTGGAAAAATGGTCAAATTTGTGGCGAATTGCCTTGATTAAATATTTATCACATTAAAACGGAATGCGCCACAATCTCAAAAATTAACAGTCTTCTATAGTTTTGTATGGGCTATCGACTAAAATTTTTTTTTTTTGGAAAATTTTCAGAACCCGTTCTGAAATTTTCCATTTTTTAAAAAAGTCAATTTATCAAAAATCCGGCCACTTTTTTTTTTCTTTTTTATTTATTTTTTTAAAAGTTTAGATGTTTGTCCATTCACACAAAAAAAATCAGAAACACGTTCATCTTTTTTTTCGAGAAAATCGCATTTGAACTTTAAATTTCATAACAATTTAGTAATTTGCTTGTATTTTTTTGTGGCAACAGAGCGTATGACGAATATTTATGCAATTAATATTACTCATTCGCAACTTTAAAACAAAGAAATACAAGCAAATAAAAAAATTGTTATGAAATTTAAAGTTCAAATGCGATTTTCTCGAAAAAAAAGATGAACGTGTTTCTGATTTTTTTTGTGTGGATGGAAAAACATCTACAATTTTTAAAAAATAAATAAAAAAGAAAAACAAAAGTGGCCGGATTTTTGATAAATTGACTTTTTTAAAAAATGGAAAATTTCAGAACGGGTTCTGAAAATTTTCCACAAAAAAAAATTTTAATCGATAGCCCATACAAAACTATATAAGAACGAAAATTTTTGACATTGTGGTGCATTCCGTTTTAATGTGATAAATATTTAATCAAGGCAACTCGCCACGAATTTGACCATTTTTCCAATATTTGACCACGCCTCCTAAGCCCAGTTTTTGAAAAATTGAAAAACCAAAAACGCAATTTTCTTAGTTACATATAGGGCTATCCAAACAACATATTCAGAAATTTACGGGACACATGTTTTTCTGTAGCGGGACATTTGGTGTGGAATGCCTCATATGTCTATTAAGCAATATACCTTCCATTATTTATTTTATATTTGTTAGTGAGATTCCTTTTGATTTATTTTTTTTTTTAATCCTTTTTCAACATCTTTAAGTTTATGAGGGTGCATATCCATATACAATAGAAAAACTTTCTATTAATGAAAGACGATATGAGTTTTTCATAAGGTGTTTTTTAGATTATTAAACTGCCAACGTTTTTTTTAGTTTATTTGGGATTCTAAAGCTAGGAAATAAAAAACAATTAAAAATAAAATTGTCATAAGGTCAAATGCTAGATTTTTTTAGTGTATACATTGGGGCGTCTCTCATTTTATCGAAGTTAAAATTCAAAAACACATTTTTACAATATTTTTGAATCATAAGGATTAAAATGCTTAAAACCTCTGCCCATCACTGGAATGCAACAACTTAAAAAGCTAGACAAAAGTTAAGCACCAGGGAAAAAATAATTTCCCCTTAAAGAACTAAAACAACCGCGGGAAAACCTGATTTTTTACACTTTTATGCCAGAAGATATTCAAAGTTCCGCACTTGAACTAAACAAATTAGAAAATCGACTTTATTTGGCCCGCCCCTTTTGTGGGCGTGGAAAAAAATATTTTTAACTGTGTTTCTTTATCGCGATTGGGAAGGTGTGTACGCCACGATAAATTGCAATTTCAACATAAAAGAATCTAAAAAAATTTGAAAATTTCCTTTTGAATTCCAATGTTGAGACAATTTCCTGAAAATGGGCGCATTTGGTGAAATTGGTAAAAATAAAAATTATTTTTTTTAAAGGATATTTGTTTTTGTTTTCGAATTCAAATTTTCAGTAAATAAGGCTCACTCTGTTGTACATCCACATAATACACTCTTAGGCCTTATGGAAGCTTTTGGATATGCATGGATGATTTTAAATTGCATGGGAAGTTATTAAATGAATCCCTGTAGTATATGTGTGCTTTCAGGCAATATATTAAATACTAACCTTGAAAAGATTAAAACAAATTGTATGAATAAACTGAAAATTATAAAGGTATAATGATTTAAATTTAAAAATAGTAACATAATTGGGGGATTTTACACTTTTTGTTTAGCTGAATTGATGAATAGAACTAAAAGTAGTAATACAATTGAGAGATTTCGAAGTATTTATTTAGAAATTGTGTTATTTTGAGGATTTTACCTAGCTGAATTGTAATTTTTTTCGTTAAAGTTTATGAAATCGTATTTGAAATTTCAAAAAGTTTAAAAAATGTTAATATTATATAAATAAAGTTTTGCTGAATTGCTGTTTTTATGATTTTAAAATAGATTCAGGTCTTATTATGATATAACAAATAATATACAAAGGGCTTTTGTAAAGTTTTTAGTTGTAAATTTCCTGTGTTAATAAAAGCCTAGCTAAATATAGTCCATATAAGCTGAATACGATTGTTTTGTAAAAATGAGTGGCATTATTTTATTAAAAGCTTGCTGAATAAAATTTTTTATTAGAAAAAATAAAATATGTTCCTTTAGTTAAACATTAATTCGAATTGTATTACCTGTGGCTGAATAAACAATTTTTTTTCATAATTTAGTCAAATCATGCATGAATAATTTAAAGAGTTTAAGAAGGTACGTTTTTACACAATACCAAGCTTTGCTGAATTATAGTTTTCGTATGAATGGTTAAAAATAATTGAAATCGCATTACCCGTGGCTGAATAAACATTTTTTTTTTTAAATTAGTCAAATCATGCATGAATAATTCAAAAAGTTTAAAAAGGTACGTTTTTACACAAAGCCAAGCTTTGCTGAATTATTGTTTTCGTAGCTGAATGTTCAAAGAATGATTTTAAAATAAATCCAGATCTTTTTATAATAAAAAAACTTCAAACAAACAGCTTTCATAAAGTTTTACATTTTAATGCTTTGAAATTTCCATAGCTTAAAATAGCTTGCTGAATATATTTCGTAGAAGCTTTTTTATAAAAAAAATAAATGTGTTCCTTTAAATGTCAACAAAATAAGTCAAATCATTCATAAATAACTTGAAGAGTTTAAGAAGGTACGTTTTTACACAATACCAAGCTTTACTGAATTATAGTTTTCGTAGCTGAATGGTTAACAATAATTGAAATCGCATTACCCGTGGTTGAATAAACAAATTTTTATCTAAAATTAGTCAAATCATGTATAAATAATTCAAAAAGTTTAAAAACGTACGTTTTTACAAAAAACTAAGCTTTGCTGAATTATAGTTTTCGTAGCTGAAAGAATGATTTTGAAATAAATCCAGATCTTTTTTTAATAAAAAAGACTTCAAACAAACAGCTTTTCTTAAAGTTTTACATTTTAATGCATTAAAACTTCCAGAGCTAAAAAAGCTTGCTGAATATATTACGTAGAAGCTGTATAACATTTTTTTTTTATAAAAAAAATAAATGTGTTCCTTAAAATGTCAAGAACGTTTTTTTGAATTTGGATAATATTTCTATTTCCACAAAAAATCGCTGAATAAAATTTTTATTACTAGCGGAATTTTACTTACAGTTTTGCTAAGTGGCAAATTTTGTCAATATATGTACAAACTAAAAAAAATATGAACTAAAAGTAGGAAAGTTTTCGTAGCTGATTGATTAAAAAAAATTTAGAATTGTTTTTTCGACAGTATTGTCTTACCCGCGATTCAAAAAATTAATGTTAATCTTAAATTAATCAAATCATTAATAAATAATTCAAAAAGTTTAAAAGTATAAGTTCTTTCAAGAAATCAAGTTTTGCTGAATTTAAAAATTTATCTAAATCAGAGTAGATCTACACAAAATTGATCTAAATCTTTTCATAACAAAAAAATTAGTCGAAGTCAATAATAATAGTTCAAAATTTCAATGCATTGAAATTTTCAGAGTCTAGGAACTTGCTGAATATATTCTATATTAGCTGAATAAAATTTGTTTATACTCCAAACAAAATCAAGTCTTGCTGAATTGTAGTTTTTACAGCTGAATTGCAAAACAATGACTTAACTTTATCTAAATCTTTTAACAATAAAAAACATCAAACAAATTGCTTAAAAAAGTAATAAATTTTAAGAAATTTCCAGGAAATTTCCAGAGCTTATAAAAAGCTTGCTGAATATAATCTATATCAGCTAAATATATTTTTTTTGTAAAAAAAAAAATAATAAGCTGCTTTAAAAAACCAACAAAGTTTTGCTATTCACTAATAAATTCGCTGAAAAATATTTTTTTTTTTAATTACAGTTTTGCTGAATAGCAAATTTTGTTAATAAACAAACTAAAAACAAATTTATCAAATTATAAATGAATAATTCAAAAATTTTAAAAAGAAATATTTTACAAAACAACCAAGTCTGGTTAAATTGTCTTTTTTATAGCTGAATACTAAAACAATGACTTTAATCTTTATCTTGATACTTTTACAATAAAGAACATCAAACAAATTGCTTAATAAGGTATTAAATTTTAAGGCATGGAAATTTCTAGAGTTTATAAAGAGCTTGCTGAATATAGTCTATATCAGCTGAATATAATTTTCTTGTGGAAAAAAATAATAAGCTGCTTTAAAATGTCAACAAAGTTTTGCTGAATTTGAATAATCTTTCTGTATTTACTAATACATACGCTGAAAAATATTTTTGTTCCTAAATTACTAGCACTTTCTTTACAGTTTTACTAAATAGTTAATTTTGTTAATAACAAATTAAAAATAAAATATATTAACTAAAAATAGGAATGTAAGTTAAAAAAAAATGTATAATAGTTTTCATAGCTCGATAGTTAAAAGATAATTGGATTTTTTTATAGCTGAATTGCATTACTCGTGGCTGAATAAACAAGTTTTTATCAAATAATAAATTTATAATTGAAAAAGTTTAAAAATATACATTCTTTAAAAAACCAGGTTTTGCTGAATTGTATTTTTCGTAGCTGAACAATTAAAACCAATATTTTAAAATATATCTAAATCTTTTCAAATACAAAAATCATTTAAAGTCAATGAAATTTTAAATTTCGATTCCTTGAAATTTCCAATTTATATGAAAAACTTGCTGAATATAATTAACAAAAGCTAAATAATATTTTTTTACAAAAAAATATAAATAAAATTTTTTGCTGAATTTAGATTATCTTTAGTTATCCATTTATAAATTTGCGGAATAAATTTTTCCCTCTATAACTAATTTATATCCCAATAGTTTTGCTAAATGACAATACAAATAAAAACACTAAAGTTTTCAATATTTTTCGTACATTTTTTTTATTTCAATTAATAACTAGCGTTTTCAAAAAATAAAGAATTTTAAATACCTAAATAACTAAACAAAAAAGGGGCAATCATAATCTGGCATCAATTGTGATGTTATCATCACAAAAATAGGTACCTAAGCAGACTTTTTAACATCTTTGTTGTCTGATTCTTTTTGATCTTCAGTAACTGGTGCTGGAGCAACAGATGTGTTGGCGCTGGAGGATGAAGGTTGAGCTTCAGATTTAATTTGTTGTTGTTGGTTAGAAGATTCTTCTGCTTGCTTTGCTGATGCTTGTTGTTCAGTGGGTGCAGAACGAGCTTCTACAATATCGGAATCGTTTTCATTATTTTGTTGTTGTTGTTGGGGATGGGTCAATTGTTGTTGGGGAATTTCGTATTGGGGATAGGGAGGGAATTGTTGATTGTCGGGATATTCCTGTTGTGGCTGTTGTTGCTCTTGAGCCAATTGTTGTTGTTGTTGCTGTTGAATAAATTGTTGAGTCTGTTGAGCGAATTGTTGCTGTTGTTGAGCAAACTGTTCTTGTTGTTGCTGGGCAAATTGTTGTTGTTGTTGGGCAAATTGTTCTTGTTGTTGCTGAGCAAATTGTTGTTGTTGGTTAGCGAATTGTTCTTGCTGTTGTTGTTGGGTTTCTGGATATTCTACGGGTGTGGGTTCATTAGTAGGTTGTTCAGGCGCTTGTGGTTGTTCAGGTGCTTCAGCTTGTTGGGGTTCTTGAGCTTGAACTTCAGGGGTTTGCTGTTGTACTTCTACTTGTTGATGATGTTGTTGCTGTTGTACAGCAATTGGAGAGTTGAAGTAAGATAATTGTTGTTGCAAAGGCAATTGATGGAATTGTTGGACTGGAGCGGAAGCCAAATAAGAAGTACGTACAAATGGACTAGAATGTACCACTGGACCGGCTGAGTAAGTTTTGACAACAGGAGCTGCATGTACTAAAGGTGTGGAATGATATGATTTGAAAACTGGAGCGGCATGAACTACTGGTGCAGAGGAGTAGGTTTGGTAAACTGGAGAAGAATGAACTACTGGAGCAGCGGAATAAGTTTTGAAAACTGGAGCTGCATGTACTACAGGGGCGGCAGCATAGGTTTTTACAAGAGGAGCAGCGTGTACTACAGGGGCGGCACCATAGGTTTTAACAAGAGGAGCTGCGTGTACTACTGGAGCGGCGGCGAAAGTTTTATAAATAGGGGCCGCATGGACAACTGGAGTAACTACAGCAGTTTTAGCAATAACTGGAGCAGCAGCAACGACAGTCTTGGCTACAATAGGATCACGTTGAACAACAGCATTGAAACCATTAACATCATCAGCAGTATAAGTCACGGTGCGTTTATAACCATCAGCATCGACAACGCTGTAAGAGCCAGCAACATTACCACCATCACGTGTTTCTACTTGATTCTTGATATCACCAGTTACCGAATCATGAACACCATATGAAAAGTCATATTGTGGATGGGGATCAATTTCTTCAGTCTTAGCAACAGCAACAGGAGCGGCATGTACTACGGGGGTAGCCGCTACTACAGGTGCTGACTTGACAATAGCTGTAGGAGCAGCAGCAGCGTAAGTACTAATAAAAGGATTGTAAGCATAGGTGTGAACGCCAGCCATACACGAGCCAGACAAGGCTAATAAGCCAATAAAGGTAATGAACTGAAAAAAAAAACAAAATTTCCATTAAAAAAAATTTCTAAAACATTAGCAATCTAAATTTAATAACCAACTGACAACTTATTCAAGTATATTGCAGGTACTTTTCAAAAATACCTTTTTTAAGTTTAAACACAGAAGATAAACTTGTTGCTTCAACCAAGCATACTGCAGTTAATTCCATTAACCATTAGCTGAATTAGCAAATAACTTAAAAAATTTATAACTTTATTTCTGTGAAACTGTATTGGAACCTTCATAAAAACAGTAGCCTAATAAAAGATAAGTATGGAGAGTTTTTGCGAAATTTAAGCTGCAATATCTATGAAACTTGTATCTTAATTTCAAAAATACCTTTCGACATATTCAAAACTATGATGCTTTTAAGTTTTTACATTAAAGCTATATTTGTTGCTTCATTAGCCAACATTGCGATAGCTCAGCACAAGCATAATGCAATTGAAGTCCATAAACAATTAGCTGAATTAGCAAATAACTTAGAAAATTTGTAACTTTGTTTCTGTGAAACTGTATTGGAACCTTTATTAAGCATGAAAACAGTAGCCTAATAAAAGATAAGTATGGAGAAATTTTGCGAAATTTAAGCTGAAATATCCACGAAACTTGCATCTTTATTCCAAAAATACCTTTCAACGTATTCAAAACTATAAGTTTTTACACTGCACCTGTATTTGTTGCTTCATTTGCCAACATTACTTTAGCTTATCACAAGTACAATGCAGTTGAATTCCATAAACAATTAGCTGAATTATGACATAACTTAGAAAATGTGTAACTTTTTTCTGTGAAACTGTATTGGATCCCTAATTAAGCATCAAACAGTAGCCTGCTACAAAATAACTATGGAACAAATTTTCGAAATTTTACCTGCAATGCTCCAGAATATTGCAGCAATACTTTAAAAAAAATACTTCAATGTATTCAAAACTATGAAATTTTCAAGTTTTTACACTGAAGCAGTATTTGTTGCTTCATTAGCCAACATTACAATACCTAAACACAAGCATAATCCAGTTGAATTCCATAAACCATTAGCAGTATTAGCACAATACTTAGAAAATTTGTTAATTTTTTTCTGTGAAACTGTATTGGAACCTTCATAAAGCATCAAAACAGTAGCACAATACAAGATAGTTACGGATTTTTTTTTAGAAAATTTGTGACAATAATCATTATTTCATATATTCACAAAAATTACAAAAAAAAAAAATGGGTGAAAGCGGAAAAAGTCAAAATTATTTTTTTAAGTATTAAGTAAGCTAAACTGTTGCTTAATACAAAAATTTTACAGCTGAATTGATATAAATTGGAAAAAAGGATAACCATTTCTATTTGTAAAGGAATATCTTGTGTTCTATAAGAGATTTTTCAAGCTGAATTGGATGAAATTGTTGCTGACTTGATAAAAGTTGTTCAGAAGTATTAGAAATAATCATAGTTTGTTATAAAGTAACAATATTATAGCTGAATTGAAGACTATTTTAGCTGAATTAGGAGAAATTGGGAAAATGTGTTTAGTATTTGATGCTGAATATGTAAAACATTAGCTGAATTGATGTTAACCAAGATATAATTTTTTTTTTATAAAATAATGGAATAATACAGTTGAATTGGAAAAAAGTTGTAGCTAAGTAAGCAATGATCGAACAAAATACCGATCTAATCTATATTTTTATAAATTTTAGTATAAAGCCTATAGCTGAATACAAGATAATTGTCAAATTCACTAAAAATAATTTTTAAAATAGATTTTTTCATTATTAAGTATTAAAACTGCAATTGAATAAAATAAAATTGTTGCTGAATTGTTGAAAACTGGAAAATGTGTTAAATATTTATCGCTGAATATCTAAAAACACAGCTGAATTGAATAACTTTCAAAATTTCAACTTATTCAATAAATGGTATTGATAAATTAATGTCAACAAGAAAATGAGCTAAATATTTACAAAAAAAGTATATGTTTTTAATTCTTTTTTCAAAACAAAACTGTAGCTGAATACACAAATATTATTGCTGAATTAATGTTTAATGCAAAATATGCAAAATATTTATAAGTTGTTAATAATATATTGTAGCTGAATTGAAAAATGTTGTAGCTGAATTAGAAGAAGCTGTAAAAAATGACGATGCTACCGTTTGTAAATAATTTTTCGTAGAAAAACTAGTCCTAAATGCAAGATGTAGCTGAATATCAAAACTTTAGCTGATATAAATTTTGCAACTGAACTAAAAAATGTGAATGCTAAATTTACAAGAGCTGAACAAAATTGTTACTGAATAAGTGTAAACTGGGCAATGTGTTAAATTGCAGTTAAAATTATTATTTTTTAATTTTTAATAGAAGCACCGTAGCAGAAATTAAAGGAATTCATGCTGAATGGATTTTAAATAAAAAATACGCAAAGTACATGTAAGTTGCTACTAGAATATTGCAGCAGAATTGAAAAACTTTGTGGCTGAGTAAGCAAAAGCTACACAGAATGAAGATTTTAACGATTTTCATTTACTTTTAGTAGAAAAACTTTTGCTGAATACTACAGAAACGTTGCTGAATTTTTGAACCTTAGCTGAATTGGTATAAACAGAAAACTATGTTAAATATATTTTTATTACAAATAGATTATTGTACCGGATTAAAAAACAAAATAGTTGAATTAGCAGAAGTTTGACAAAATGCCGACTTAACTTTTATTTTTATAATTTTAAGTAGAATAACTTTAGCTGAATTTAAGATAATAATCGAATTTACTAAAAATTTTATCTACAATTACTTTTTTTTCATTATTAAGCATTAAAAACAATTGCTTAATAAAATAATATTGTATTAAAATATTGCAAACTGGAAAATGTGTTAAGTATTTGTAGATATTCAGCTACTGAATATTGACTGAATTTGAAGTGAAAAAACTGTAGCTGAATATAAAGTTAACTGTCTAATTCAGTAAAAATGATTTTTAAATTTGAATTTTTTCATTATCAAATATAAAAAGTTGCAGCTGAATAAAATAATGCTGTGGCTGAATTATTGAAAACTGGAAAACATGTAAAATTTTTGTAGCTGAATATGTAAAATCTTAGCTGAATTGATGTATGGAGATCAATATGTAAATTATTTTTTTATCTTTTAATAAAATAATATAGAGGACCAAAAAATGTTAAAGCTGAATTTACAAACCCAGGACAAAATAACGATTAAAATTGAAATAACGATTAACTTTATTATTTTAAGTGAGAAAGCTGTAGCTAAATACAAATTAAAGGTCGTATTCGCTAAAAATTATTTAAAAAATTGATTATTTCATTATTAAGTATCAAAAACAGTACTTGAATAAATTAATATAGTTGCTGAATTATTGAAAACTGGAAAACATATTAAATATTTTAAGCTGAGTATCTAAAAACTTAGCTGAATTGATGTAAACAGGATAGTACGTAAAATACTTTTTATCTATTATTAGAAAAATTAAGCTGAAATGTTAAATTTTTTAGCTGAATTAGCCTAAGCTGGACAAAATGGTAATGTTAATATTAATTGTTTAGTTTTTAGAAGAAAAACTGTAGCTGAATACACGATAATAGTCGAGTTCAAATATTTTTTTAAATTGATTTTGTTTTATCATAAAGTGTGGAAACAGTAGCTAAATAACAATACTGTAGCTGAATTATGGAAAACGGGAAAATTTGCTAAAATTTGTTTGCTGAATATCGTTAATATTAGCTGAATTGATGCTAGCAGAGAAATATGTAAGTTAATTTTTATCTCGTAAAATAATAATGCAGTTAAATAGCTGAGTTAGACCAATCTGGACAAAATTACATCTGGCAATGTTATTATTAATTTTATAGTTTTTAGAAGAAAAATTTTAGCTGAATACATGATAGTAGTCGAATTGAAATTGATTTTTTCATCATTAAGTATTTGATAACTCCAACTGAAAAACATAATACAGTAGCTGAATTATTGGAAACTGCAAAATATGTTTAATATTTGTTGCTGAATATCGTATATCTCAGCTGAATTGATGTTAACAGAGAAATATGTAAATTATTTTTTATTTCTAAATAAAAAAATGCAGCTGAATTGAATTTAATTGTAGCTGAATTAGCCCCAGCTTTACAAATTGACCATGTTATTTTTAATTTTATAGTTTTTAGTAAAAAACCTGTAGCTGAATACAATATAATCTCCGAATTCACAAAAAATTCTTTCAGAAATTGATTTTTCCATTATTCATTAGTTAAATAAAAAATTAGTTGTGCTGAGTTATTGAACACTAGAAAATATGTTAAATATTTGTTGCTTAATATGTAACACCTTAGCTGAATTGATTTATTCTTAAACATTTGTATCACTTTTTGGGTTTTTATTAATTTTTAGTCACTTTAGGATTCAATTTGATTTTTGCTTTAATGTTTTTTTTATGTGTTTTTAATCTTTATATCCCTTTAGTGTTTTAAGGACTTACTTTGCTTGCCATTGTTTTTCAATTAAATCAAATACACGCTACGATATTTTTTTTTAGAATTTTTCTTTATACACTCTATATATCCCGATATAAAACTGACAGCTAACTGCTGTTAAATATTTGATATTGTTACGATGACAACTGACAATTGTGTTGTGATGCTGTCAACATGACGGCTCAACAGTTTTATACAATTTTTTTTTCTGCTGAAATATGCTTATTGTACATAAGCTTGGGGTTGGCTTATTCAAAAACAGAAACAAAAAAGCTAGTTTAGCAGAGGAAAAAATGCGAGCGGTTTTTTTAATTAAAGTACAAGAAATAGGCGACAAAGAAAAGAACGAAGAAGTACTATTTTTTTTTTTTTGTTTCAAAATAAAAGAATTAGCAAGAAGTTTTACACATGCCACCTACACTATGGTTAAATTTGGTGTACACTCAACAAAAAAAAAAAAAAACGAATCGTGTGTCAAACAATGACATTAAGTCCAGAGGGGCGTATGTTTATTATTGTTGTTGTTATTTTAAATATGACAGTTCATTTAAAAAATTATAAAAAAAAATTATAAATATAAACCAGTTATTTTTTTCTATCAAACAATTGTAAATTGACAATTAAGCTCTTAAATTGAACACTTTTTTTTATAAAAAAAAGATCATTATTATAATTTTTTTTGTTAACTTTATTTAATTTTAATTGTTTGTTATAATTTTTTAGGCCTAAACTTACAAACAATATATTATTAAATTTAAGCCTTAACAATAAATCTGTTGAGTTTTATTAATTGTCAACCACAATTATTTATTGATTAACATTAAATATTGATACTGTATGCATATAAATTTCATTGATAAATTATTATTTTTTGTAAAACTTAAAAAAAAATTGCATCATATTTTAAATATTTGCTAAAAATTTGCGTAAATAAATTGTAAAAATTTATTACCAAATGTATTGAAGGTATTTTTTTAAATATTTTTTTTTATTCATCACTTTTATTTTCAATACATTGCACTTGAACTGTTGTAAATAGTCCATGTATAATAATATTTTGTGCTATTTTTGTTAAATTGTTTTGTTATTTATTTCTTGTATATATTTGACAGCTGTCATCGCCACCTTAAGATATTTTTTTTCTTCTTTTTTTGTATATTTTTACAATAGGTATTAAGTCAATTTTTTTTATATAGTTTTGCATTGTCACTACCTTAGTTTGTTAGTTTTGAAAATATTTTGGTAGTAGAGGGATTTTTTTTGTTATATTTTTTAAGTTGAAGTAAAGCTACCTTCAAAGTATTTATAGATAAAAAATATTATGAGATGAATTTAAAGATGTTCAATATCATGGATTTAAAAAAAAATAACTTAAATATATGTAGGAATGCAACTTTAAGACCTCCCAAGTAAAATAAAAATATATTTACCGTTATTGTTAGTATGATACATCTTTATTACCGTTAATGTTAGTACTACAAATGATACATACATCTTTATCATGGTCAATACCCTGCAAAAATAAATCGAGATTTTGGCGACACAGCATCTTTTTATAGCTTACCGAAGCGCATCCAAAGAGCGCTCTTGAGGATGCAGTAAAAGTAAGGGGAAGATTAAGATTTTTTGTATAAAACTTACAACAACGGTCTGGGAGTCAATCCCGCCAAAACCGAACTCGTCTTGTTCACGAAAAAGACTAAGATATACAGGTTTGTCCTTCCCAAATTAGATGGAATCACCCTGGAGCTATCCAATGAGGCGAAATACCTGGGTGTGATCCTGGACTCAAGCTTTCTTGGAAAAGAACCCCTGTGTTTCTTTTCCAAGAAAGCTTGAAAGGATGAAAAAGTCGTTGTGTGCTTTTTACACCTGCAGAAGAACTTTCGGGAGAAGGTGGGGTTTAAAACCGTATATCATACACTGGATGTATGGTGCGATAATAAGACCAATACTTTCCTATGGTGCCCTTGTGTGGTGGAAAGCAGTGGATAAGAAATCATATCTCTGCAATCTACAGAATGTACAACGACTGGCGTGTGCGGGTATCACTGGTGCTATTAGATCAGCACCCCAGGCCGGTTTGGAAGTGATACTAAACATTCAGCCCGTGGATATTTACGTCAAGAGCACAGCAGCAAAATCGGCGCTCAGGTTAAGAGAGTCGCAAATGCTTAAGCAACACTCTTGGGGACACCCGACTATATTAAGTACGGTGGGCGGGACGGAACTGGAACAGAGAACCGACTATATCTCACCACAGATGAACTTTGACAGAACATTCGAAGTCCAAATACAGACTAGGGAAGACTGGGCGGAAAACTCTGTTATTACAGAGAATGCGATCTCAATCTTTACGGACGGATCGAAGATGGAGTTGGGTACGGGTTCGGGAGTTTACTTTGAATGCCTCGAAATTGGGGTCTCATTGAGGCTTCCGGATAAGTGTAGTGTTTTCCAGGCTGAGGTGCTTGCAATTGACAAAGCCACGCAGTTAATTATGACAAGGGATCTTCGTCCTTGCGTCATTAACATTTTCGTGGATAGTCTTGCAGCTCTGAAGGCCTTAGGGTCAAATACTGTAAAATCGGGAATAGTTTTGAATTGTATACAATCGCTTCGTCGAATCAGTCAGCACACAATCAAGCTAATCTGGGTCCCAGGCCATAGTGGGGTCGCTGGGAACGAATTGGCTGATGAATGTGCGAGGAATGGCTCTGAATCGGTGGGGGAACGTGTAGAACCTGACATCTCGGTTCCTATAGTGGAATTGATGAACAAAATTGATTGGATATCTGAAAATAGGATGAAGGATAGGTGTATATCACTGACTACGTGCAGGGTATCTAGAATCCTGTGGCCACTGCTGAATCCTAAGAGGAAAAAAAGTCTACTTACCTTGGGCAAACGGACGGTTAGCCTATTAGTTGGAGTACTTACAGGACACTGTATGATTGGCCAAATGGCCGTGCGTATGGGAATTTCTGATAGGGACTATTGTAGAAGCTGTGGGCATTGGCGTAGATAGCCCTGTCTGGGGGGGGCTTAGCCCCCCCCAGAATAATTTTAGCCCCCCCAGAATTTGAATCATTCACAATTTTTTTAATAATTTAATGATTTCATTAATTTTTGCAACAATAAATAATAATATGTAATGAGTCTTCAGGACTCGTTATGATTATTCAATGAGCCTTAAGGACTCGTAATGATTATTATATAAGATCTAATAGTTTTTCCCAATGAAAAATAGTCTGAATTATTGAAAAAGTTTTTATATGAATCTGATGTTTTTGTCAGTAATAGAAACTTTACCGAATCTTAGGGTTTTACCTTCAGGAAAACATTTTAACTTCGTTGATTTAAAAAAGTTTCTAAATTCTAAGGGGTTTTTATAGACAAAAGTTATTGAAAGAAAGAGTCTGAGAATTTTGACTAATAATCATCAACTTTTTCAATCATCAGAACTTTTTCTTGAAAAAAATCATAGTAATCTAATGATTTTACTATAGGAAAAACATTAAAAATTGTTCATTCTCAAAACATATCTGGGAGTTCTAAATTTCTGAAAAATCTACAGAATCAAAATTTAAAAAAAAAAAAATATGAATTTTTAACCGCTTTCGGGGGGCATTCGTTTCTAGGACACCTAGACGCATGTTAAAGGGAACGCTTCAGGAATAGGTCTGGGTTTTTCAATAAAAAAAAAAAAATACAAAAAAATTAAAAAAAATCTAGGGGGGCTTTAGCCCCCCCCAGAAATGTTGGCTTCCTACGCCAATGGCTGTGGGGAAGTGGAGGAAGAGGAGTCAGTGAAGCACTTGCTATGCGAATGTCCGGGTCTAATGAGGAGCCGCCTTAAGCATTTGGGGCAAAGATTTTTCGATGACCTGGACTGCCTAAGCGGTGTCTCATTGACGTCTCTAGCGTAATACCTCAGGGAAACGGGGTGGTTTAAAAAGTAGAACTTTGAATCAAGGGGGGAGAGGGAAAATATGATTAGGGGAATCACAATGGGCCTTATGGCCTCCGAGTGAACTTGCCAAATGGCGAGCGCCCATCCAACCTAACCTAACCTACTACATGTTAGTTGTTCGTATGCTTTACAGTAGTAAGTTGTTTTAGACTACAAAGTCGGCTGTTTTTATATGAAAAATATCAAACACCTATTTTGTTAGTAATTTTTTAAGTCGTTTTTTTTTTGAACAACTAACACAAAAGTACTGTTATGTAGTAACTGTTATTAAAAGCCGTTAACTTTATTTTTTTTAATCTCTGAAAAATTTTCTAATTTAAAATAAAAAAAAAAAAAATTTCTTTACTTTTATTTTTCAGAGCTTTAAAAAAAAAAAAAAAAGTTGGAAAACTTGGAAAAAATTTGGCCTTCAATTGTAAGGACACCTCGAAAATTTTGGTACATTCACCATAACCTACATATACAAAATGTTTAAATTCGGCTGCTGGTTGACGCATGTGAATAGAATTAATCCATAAATGGTATATTAACAAGTACAAACATATTTTTTTTCCAAAAAAAAAAAATTTTTTAGGGAACTTTTTTTTCATTAAAAAAAATTTTTTTTTCTCGAATTTTATTAAAAATGCCTACGAATTTTGTACTCTTGCCAAAAACATTAAATCATGATAATGTTTTGCTGAAGATTTGGGTGTACTTGCCAAATCAAAGATTTTTAGAAAAAATAATGTTATATTACTTTGGTATCCCATGCAAAACGAATCGAAATATCAGTCGAGGACCCCATTAAAAAACCAAAAGAGCTGTACATTTCGTAAGTGAGTGCAAAAATAAGTAAAAAAAAGTGTTTTTACATTTTGGAGAGTATAAAAGATTCGGCACCAAAGAATATAACACTCTCAGCTGTTTTATGTACATATGATAAACAAATGGAAAATTTTTATGCGAAAAGCTTAGACTTGGTGAAAAAGTAGTTTTGGTAAAAAAAAATTATTTTTTTTTACTAAAAACATAATTATGTTAAAACAAGTAAAAAAGTTAAATTCGGCCTTGCCGAATGTAGTGATGCCCTCCACAGTTTCTAAAAGATTATTGCAAAAACTTTATTTAAAAATAAATTACTTTTGAAATTTTTTTTTTTTTTTTTTAAATTTCCGCGAAAAAAAAATTTGGTAAAAAAAATCCGCGAATTTTTCTTTTTTTGTCCAAAAATATGTTTGTACTTGTTTAAATGCCATTTGGTGTTTAATTATGTTCACATAAGTCAACCAGCGCCGAATTAAAGCATTTTCTATTTTTAGGTTATGTTGTATGTACTAAAATTTTGGAGGTATCCTTACATTTTCGTTCATAACTTTTGAACCTCTGAACCGATATCGCTTAAATGCAATACCAAACTTCTAGGGAGAACTTCCAATATATATGTTTAATAACAGTCACCTCTGTTTTGTATTTTGGACGTGATCACATTTTCCACAGACAGACGGACATTGCTAGAATGTCTTTAAATCGATCGGGCATCATGAATATATATACTTTATGGGATCCCAGACCGATAATTCGATGAGTTACAAACGGAATGAAAAACTTTTATATACTCTCTATCACTAAGTGGAGGGTATAATATCACTAAGTAATTGTAAGTGGAGGGTATACAAAATTAAATGAACTGAAAATTTTTGGTGAAAAAAAATTTTGATGAAAAAAAGTTTTTGATGATTTTTTTTTGATGAAAAGAACAATTTTTTGATTTAAAAAAAATTGATGAAAAAAAATATGAAAAAAAACTTTTTGGTGAGAAAAAAATTGATAATAAAAAATTTGATAAACAAATTTGATGAAAAAAATATGATAAAAAAAAATTTATGAAAAAAAAATTTTGATAAAAAAAAAATTGATGAAAAAAAATTGATGAAAAAAAAATGATGAAAAAAAAAATTTGATGAAAAAAAAAAATTGATGGAAAAAAAATTTTATGAAAAAAAAAATTGATAAAAAAAATATAATTTATGAAAAAAAAATTTGATAAAAAAAAAGTTTGATAAAAAAATAAAAATTGATGAAAAAAAAATTTATGAAAAAAATTTTATGAAAAAAATTTATGAAAAAACAAGTTTGATGAATTAATGAAAAAAAAAAAAAATTGATAAAAAAAAAATTATGAAAAAAATTATGAAAAAAAGTGTGATGAAAAAAAATTTATGAAAAAAAAATTTGATGAAAAAAAAGTTTGATGAAAAAAAAAATGATGAAAAAAAAAAAATTTGATGGAAAAAAAATTGATGAAAAAAAAAAAAAAAAAATGAAAAAAAAAAATGATGAAAAAATAAAAATTTGATGAAAAAAAAAATTTTTTTGGTTGAAAAATAATTTTGTTACTTTTTATTCACCAGCTGGTGAAAAACGGTTTTATTAACCACGAGGTGAATTATTATCCAAGTTACAAACCCAAGTTATTAAAATTTTTGGTTTTAAGAAAATGAAAATAGTAATTCTTGTTTTCTTTTTCGTTAATTGTTAGCTTATATGTATAGTCAAACTGAGGTGGCGTCCTGCCTTACTTGTTGTTACTCTTTCCAAATTTTCCCGACATTTTCAGAATTTTTTAAAACTTTGTAGCATTTTATTTTCTTAAATATGTTCGAATTTTTATAAAATATTCCTTTCCATTTCTGTTTTTTTTCTTTTAATTTTTGTTAATTTTCTTACAATTTTCAGAATTTTTAACTTTTGAATCTTTAAAAAGTTGAAAAATTTTCAAAAATATGTCTTACTGCACACAATAGGTGTGTTCCAGAACTTTCCGGGTAAAGTTCGGTAAAATGAGAGAAAATCAAAGAACCTCTCACGATACCACAAAAATGTGCAAAAGTACGGGAACGCTAAAAACCACATTTCAAGCCCAAAATAATAGAAAATGTAAACAAACCAATAACGCTAAAATATTTTCGTAAGAAAAATTACTTTAAACAAGTAAACAAATTGTAAAAGTTTATTTTAATAACAAATTATCTTTTTTTGTATTGAAATAACAAATTTCCTTGGTTTAGTTCTTTATTTTATTTAAATTTCCAATTTAGCTTCACAAAAAATATCAGCTGTTTTTTCAACATCTGACTGTTACCAATTTACCCGAAAAAAAAGTGCGGGTAAGTTCGGTAAAATGAGAAAGTAATTTCTTCTCTCAAAAACTCTCTCATTTACCCAATTTTTGCGTACGGGAACGCTTTTCGGGCTGGTTTGGGTACCCGCGGGCACCCGCGGTAACGTTCTGGAACAGACCTAATATTTGACAGTTTTCCTTGTTTTTTTAATAAAAATTTGTGAATGAAATTTAAATTTTTTTTTGTAATTTTACAAATTTCCAAAAATCTATTAAATTCACGAAAATTCCTGGTAAGTATTATTTTGCCAAAAAAGTAGTTAATTTACAATTTTTTTGGTAAAAAACATGTAAAATTACAAGAATTTCTTGTCAAATAGGAGGTAGCAAAAAATAAAAATTACTAGTTTTTCTTGCCATTTTACAAGGTTTAAGGATCAAGTATGTTTTACTCATCAAAAACTATGTTAATTTTCCTGAAAATCAGAAAAGACGCCTTAGGATACCTTCCTCTAAAGTGATGGGTAAAAACAAAAAAATATATAGGAAGTAATTAATTCAGCAGGATTTTTAGTATGCTTTTTATTTGTTATATTTTAAATGACATTAAAAGTCCTTTCTCTTTTATTTTTTTTGTATAATTCGATTATATGGTTTTTACCTTTACTCATTAAACCAATTCAAAATTTAAATATGTTTGTATAATTTTCAAGTTCAAGCATTTACATGCATGCCTTCCACTCATCAGCAAAAAAAATGTGAACGCATTATTTTGCAGTCACATATTGAAATTTTAATCTCTGTATTTTTTTTTACGAACAGTCGTGTTTAGATTTTTAAAATTTTTTAAACAAGACACGAGCCCATGGTTTTGAACAATTTTAGTATTACTTTTCTGTGTTTTTTATACATATATTTTTTTTAAAATATATTTGAATGAAAAACAGTAGAATCTGGATAACTAAATTATAAAATTTACTACAAAATTTTAGCTATTTTTGCCCTGAAGATGATCCTCTTTTAAGCCACAAAATGTTATTAACATTTTTTTTGTATGCATTAAAGCAATGGTTCCCAACCTTTGATTCTCGCCCCACTGGGGGAGCAATTTGAAGGCTCCAGGGGGCAGCGAGAATATTTTCAAAATATATTTTTAGTAAAATTATCTACAAAAACAATTTTTTAGCAAAATTAACTACAAAAATGTTGTTAATTGTTTTTAATGTTTACTAAAAACTTAGTTCAAATGCTTAGTTTACAAAAACTTTGATAAACCAGCAGTAATTTTTCATTAGAAACAAAAATTAGGTATAAATTAGTGTAGGGGGACAAGGCAATTTTTTAAACTAAAAAGTGTGGCTTGGCGGAAAAAAAAGTTGGGAACCATTGAATTAAAGTTTTTTTATAGCATCTAGAAAAAATTATATAAAAATGGTGTTTTTCTAGAAATTTATAAGGATGATCACTCAAAACTGCTATTTTCGCTCTAGAACCTCTAGTTAAGCAAAAAAATGATATTGTCACAAATTTCAGATATTTTCGCTCCAGAACCTCTAGTTAATCAACAACGAGAAATTAAAGTAATTTTAAAAAACTTTTGTATTTTTGGAAATTTATAGCGGCGATCCCCAATTTTAGTTATTTTCGCTTCAGCTTCTTTCATAAGCCAAAAATAGCATATTTAGCTAAGCCACAAAATTTCATATAAAAATATTTTGAAATTTTTAAGGATGATCTCCAAACTCAGCTCTTTTCGCTCTTTTTAAGCCATAAATTGCAATTTAAGTTTTATTTTGAAAAACTGGATATTTGGAAATCTATGGGAATGATCCTCAATTACAGAAAATTATGCTCTAGCACCTCTAGTTAAGCTTCAAAATTTTTAGAAAAAAATAATCTTCATATGATGAAAAATAATCTTCATATGATGAATTTTTTTTGAAAATTTTTATGGATAATCTCCAACATCATCTATTTTCTCTCTATCACCTCTAGTTAAGCCATAAAATGCAGTTAAAGTTTTATTTTGAAAAATTTATATTAAAATGGAGTTTTGGATATTTATTGGGAAGATCATCAATTTCAGATATTTTTGCTTTAGCATCTCTAGCTATGCCACAAAATTTTAAGTAAAAATAATCTTCATATGATGAAAAAAATACTCTTCTTATGATTAATTTTTGGAAAATTTATGTGGATAATCTCCAAAATCAGCTATTTTCTCTCTATCACCTCTAGTTAAGCCCTAAAATGCAATTAAATGATCCTCAATTTCAGATATTATTGCTCTAGCACATCTAGTTAAGCCACAAATTAAAAAAAAAATTTATATAAATTAAGTTATAATAAAATTTTTGTTCAACGCATTTGACGGATTTTTTGATCATATGACGGATTTTTTAAAAATTTATACGGATAATCCCCAAAATCAGCTATTTTCTCTCTATCACCTCTATTTAAGCCATAAAATACAATTAAAGTTTTATTTTAAAATGGAGTTTTGGAAATTAATAAGGATGATCCTCAATTTCAGATATTTTTGCTTTAGCCCTTCTAGTTAAGCCACAAAATTAAAAAAAAAATAATATAAATTGTGTTACAATGAAATTTTTTTAACGCATTTGAAAATCATATGAAGATGAATTTTATGAAAATTTATATGGATAATCCCCAAAATCAGCTATTTTTTCTCTATCACCTCTAGTTAAGCCATAAAATGCAAATAAAGCTTTATATTGAAAAATTTATATTAAAATGGAGTTTTGGAAATTTAAAGCGATGATCCTCAATTTCAGATATTTGCTCTCTATCACCTGTAGTTAAGCCATAGAATGCAATTAAAGTTTTATTGCGAAAAATTTATTTTAAAATGGAGTTTTGGAAATTTATAGGGAGGATCCTCAATTTCCGATATTTTTGATTTAATATCTCTAGTTAAGCCACAAAATTTTTAGAAAAAAATTATATAAAATTTTTGTTTAACGCAACTGAAAATCATATGACGATGAATCAGATATTTTCTCTCTATCAGCTCTAGTTAAGCAATAAAAAAATGTAATTTAAGTTAATTTTAAAAAATTTATATTAAAATGGAGTTTTGGATAATTATAGAGATGATCCCTAATTTAAGATATTTTTGCTCTAGCTCCTCTGGTTAAGCCACAACATTTTTAGAAAAAAATAATATAAATTGAATTATATTAAAATTTTTGTTTAACGCAACTGAAAATCATATGAATTTGCATATTTTGAAAATTTATATGGATGACTTTAAAATTCAGCTAGTTTCGGTCTATCACCTCTATTTAAGCCATAAAATGCAAATAAAGTTTTATTTTGAAAAATTTATATTAAAATGGCGTTTTGGAAATTTATAGGGATGATCGTCAATTTCAGATATTTTTGGTCTAGCACCGCTAGTATAGCCACAACATTTTTCGAAAACATTTGGTAATCACATTAAGAATTTTTTAAAAATTTAAATGGATAATCCATAAAATCAGCTATTTTCTCATTATCAGCTCTAGTAAAGATGAATTTTTTGGAAATTTATATGGATAATCCCTAAAATCAGCTATTTTCTCTCTATCACCTCTAGAAAAAAATAATGTAAATTGAGTTAAAGTAAAATTTTTGTTTAGAGCATTTGAAAATTTAAATGGCTAATCCTCAAAATCAGCTATTTTCTCTCCATCACCTCTAGTTAAGCCATAAGATGCAATTAAAGTTTTATTTTGAAAAATTCATATTAAAATGGAGTTTTGGATATTTACAGGGATGATCCTCAATTTCAGATATTTTTGCTCTAGCCCCTCTAGTTAAGCCACAACATATCAAAATTTAAATTTACCGGAGAGTTGTTTTATAACGGATCTTTGGAGAACCCATCCTCTATTCCGAAAAAAATTGTAAAAATTTTTCTGGACTCAAAAATATTTTGGAAAATTTGTTTCTTGGACAAAAATTTTTTTCCAAACTTTTGTTTTTTGCATTTTAGGTAAGAAAAAAAATTAAACAAGTAAAAAAGTTAAATTCGGCCTTGCCGAATGTAGTGATACCCTCCACAATTTCAAAAAGATTATTGCAAACAACTTTATTTAAAAGGAAATTACTTAAAAAAAAAAATTGAAAAAAAAATTCCGCGAAAAAAAAATTTTGGTAAAAAAAAAATCCGCGATTTTTTTCTTTTTTTTGTCAAAAAATATGTTCGTACTTGTTTAAATACCATTTGGTGTTCAATTATGTTAACATATGTCAACCAGAAGCCGAATTAAAGCATTTTGTATTTTTAGGTTATGTTGAATTTACTGAAATTTTTGAGGTGTGCTTACATTTTCGTTCATAACTTTTGAACCGCTGAACCGATATCGCTCAAATGCAATACCAAACTTCTCGGGAGAACTTCCAATATATATGTTAAGTTTCAGTCATCTCTGTGCAATATTTTGTCCGCGAGAACATTTTCCACAGACAGACAGACAGATAGACGGACATCGCTAGAATGTCTTAAAATCGATCGGGCATCATGAATATATATACTTTATGGGGTCCCAGACCGATATTTCGATTAGTTACAAACGGAATGACAAACTTATATATACCCTCTATCACTAAGTGGAGGGTATAAAAAAATATTTTTCTTTTCATTTAAATGATTTTACGGGTTTCACTGTACTTGACCATAATTATTTATACGCACTTTCAATTTCATGTTTACCATCATCAGACTTATACAAAAAATCACAAAAAAAAAACAAATTACATTAAAGTGCGTTGTTAATGACGTATTAATTTTTGGAACAATTGTCGCATACTTAATAATCTTTGGATTCTTAAAATTATTTTCAATTTGGTATTGATTACTCTTGAAGGTGACATATTTTTCTTTTATTTTTTTTTTGTTATTCCGTTGTTAAGGGATTTTATGTGGTTTTGGTTATTTTGTTGCTAATATAGTGATACGGCATGTTTTGTAACAATTCTAAGAATATCTGTATCATATTTGTTGGTCAATTGTATCAGGCTTCGAATTTATATTTGAAGTTAATTGTTATTATAGCCTTGGGATATTATTGTTAATATGTAAACAACAAATTAATTGTAAATGATATAATGCGACACAATTGAGATTACAATGAATTGATATTAAGTTGCGTAAAAAACAAAATTCGCAGCTTCCGGTTACTTTATTTAAAAAAGAACATAAAAAAATTCCAAGAACCCTCATTGGTGGCTTCTGTATAAATCACCATATTCTACACCACTTACAGATTTTAGTCGAAGATATCAATGGTTAATAATTCAAAGATTCCACTTGTAGCTCAAGGATTCCATTTGTAATTCGAATATTTCATTTGTAGCTCGAATTTTCTATTTGTAATTCGAAAATTCTAATTGTAATTCGAAGATTTTAAGCGATATCGGTTCGAAAATGTAAGAACACAAATGTTGGTATATTCTACATAACCTAAAAATACAAAATGCTTTCATTCTGCTACTGGTTGT
This sequence comes from Pegoplata infirma, assembly GCA_963921195.1. NCBI lineage: Eukaryota > Metazoa > Arthropoda > Insecta > Diptera > Anthomyiidae > Pegoplata > Pegoplata infirma. The sequence goes on from OY992537.1 coordinate 234,022,083, forward strand.
CATATGTGGATACCGAAAGGTATTTAAAGTACAAACATATTTTTGTACCCCAACAAATTTTTTTATAAATTAATTTCTTTTACCATTTTTTTTACCTCAAAAGTTTTTTCGCGAGATTTTTACTAAATTTTTTTTGGCGTAATTTTTTTTTCAATTTGTTAGAATATACTCAAGAAATACCGTTATGAGGGGGAGTTAGGGAGTTAATAGGTTCCTCAAAAAATGTCTCTTAATGTTTTCTATAAAGTTGCTGAACATACCCTACACCTGCAAGAACAGGCCAAAGCTGGGAAACTTTAACCGCCTCTAAAATAAAATTCAGATGTGATCTTTCAAAACGCCGACACACGTATATTTTTTTTTTCTCATCTACCAGAATAAATCGTCGGAGCCCCGTAATTTTGTAAAAAGTTTGCAACTGTTGCACAGTGTTATTTAAATATTCAAACCATTTTTGTTGTTGTTGATTTTTTTTAATTTGATTTTAAAAAAACTCAATTAAATATTAATTCAGCTTCCTTGATTAAATACATGTTTTCATGTAAAGTACATATTCCTATTTCGGTAAAAATACGTTTGATGGATTAATATCAGGCGCCGTTTTGACACATATGACGTTTTTGGTTCATTTGATTTTATTGACATAATAATAAGAAGTTAACAACTACATGAACAAAAAATATTTATATAATTTTTCAACAGCAAACGTTGATATTATTTTTGTACATAGAATAAAATTTTACACTCAAAATAAATAAACAGTAGAAAAAAAATAAGTGAGATATATAATACACTTTACAATGTTAAGAAATATTTTCAAGAAAACTCTTTTCAGTGGAAATTTAAAAAAATTTTAACAGTCTCAAAAAAATAAATTTGGAAAATTTGTTGTAATTTTTTTTTGGGGGTTTTTGCGTATAAGCAGCTCACTAAAAATGTATTTAAACAAAAAAATCTTTATCTCAATTTTTGCAAATGTTTAAGACCTAGTGAATTTTTGGCTGTGTGGATTTTTTTATGCATTTTTTCTTTTGCTGAATTAACGACTCCCTAGCTGAATTGAACTCCTCATACCTGAATTGCAAATTAAATGTGACTATAGTATTTGAAACCAGTTTCTATATCAATAACTTATATTTTTTTTTAAAGGGCCTGTATTCCCTGTATCTTCCATTTTTACGAAAATGGCTTTAATAATGGCTATAATAAAACGGCCCTCATTATGGTGTAAAATTCAGAACAAAAATATTTGTTTTTGCTATTTTTTTTGCATTTTTAGTTTTCTCTATCTTACACAATTAATTTTTCTGAATGCAAAACCCTCTATCTTTTCAAATAATTAATTTATAGATATTTTTTGGAAAAATTTCTTCTTAGTTTTCATACTAATTTTTGCATGCAGAACATGAATTTGTCAACAAAATTCTAGAACCACGATTTTGGTCCACTTATGGTAATTTTTGCTGAAAATTTTTGTTTGACTTTTTTTAAAAATATTGCTTCAAATTTGAATGTCTTGTGTAGATTATAAAAAAAAATAATCTTAAAAATCGCGATGCTGATCAGCATCTGTGGACCAAAATCCCGGTTATTAATTTTTTTTACTATTTTTTTTTTAAATTTATTATAATTATATAACCAAATAATTATATCAATATAGAAACTTTAAAGAATTTCATTTACTTAATTTGATTTAAAAAGATTCCCTATTAATATTTTTTTAACGTTTGCTGAATTGAAGTTCTCCAATCTGAACTTCAAAATAAATGCATAACAAGTATAAAAAAAACTTCTCTATCAAAATAGAAACATTAAACCACTTATAACATTTGCTGAATTAAATTTGTCGTAGCTGAATCAAAGTATTCACAGCTGAATTGTAGATTAAATGCAACAATATAAGACCATTTTAAGCATTTGCTGAATTTAAACTTTCATTACTGAATTGAAGTTATCATTTCTTCTCTTTAGGCCATATGTAGCTGTAATGTCGAAGACAGGTAAACAAAACTCCAATTGGATTCGGCATAGACGAATTTAACACTCTGCTTGTTTCTTGTACTTTTATTAAACAAATGGAACAATAAGAAGTTCCAACTTAATGAAAAAGTAGTTGTGGTGAAAAAAAAATTGAAAAAAAAATTGATAAAAAATCTATGAAAAATAAAAATGTTGACTAAAAATTTTTTTAATGAAAAAATTTTATGAAAAAAAATTTTGAAAAAAAAATTAAAAAAAAAAAAAATTTGGAAAAAAAATTTTTCTAAAAAAAAATTTAATGAAAAAATGTTTTGATGAAAAAACCAAAAATTTAATGAAATTGCCTGTACTCTTGCCCAAAAAATTAAATCATGATAATGTTTTGCGGAAGATTTTGGTGTACTTGCCAAATCAAAGTTTTTTTTAGAAAAAATAATGTTATATTACTTTGCTATTCCATGTAAAACGAATTAAAATATCAGTCGAGGACCCCATTAAAAAACCAAAAGAGCTGTACATTTCGTAAGTGAGTGCAAAAATAATGCAAAAAAATGTTTTTACATTTTGGAGAGTATAAAAGATTCGGCACCAAAGAATATAACACTCTCACTTGTTTTATGTACATTTGATACACAAATGGAAAATTTTTATGCGAAAAGCTTAGACTTGGTAAAAAAAGTAGTTTTGGTAAAAAAAATTATTTTTTTTTTCACGAAAAACAAAATTATGTTAAAAAAAATTTAATGAACCCAAAATTTTTGGTGAAAAAAAATTTTGATGAAAAAAAGTTTTTGATGAAGAGAAAACTTTTTTGATGTAAAAAAAAATATGAAAAAAAAAAATTTTATGAGGAAAAAATTGATAATAAAAAATTTGATGAAAAAAATATGATAAAAAAAAATTGATGAAAAAAAAATTTGATGAAAAAAAAATTGATGAAAAAAAAAATTTGATGAAAAAAAAATTTGGTGAAAAAAAAATTTGGTGAAAAAAAATTGATTGATTATAAAAAAAAAAATTTATAAAAAAAAATGATAAGAAAACAGTTTGATGAAAAAAATTGTTTTGATGGAAAAAAAATTTGATAAAAAAAAAAATTGATGAAAAAAAATGGTGAAAAATAAATTTGATGAAAAATTTTTTTTTTTTTTAAAAATAATTATGTTACTTGTTATTCACCAGCTGGTGAATTATTATCCAAGTTATAAACCCAAGTTATTAAAATTTTTGGTTTTAAGAAAATGAAAATAGTAATTCTTCTTTTCTTTTTCGTTAATTGTTAGCTTATATACTCAAACTGAGGTGGCGTCCTTCAACTTTTTTAAAATTAGACACCTGCCTAAAAACATTATCATGTTAAAAAAAAAACTTGAGACAAACTTTTATTTAAAATGAATTTGAGCCAAACCCGATAATTTTAACACGTAGAGCTCTTTAATCAAAGTTTTATGTTTTAAGAAACTTTTCTCAAAAACTCTAAACTTTGATCGAAGGGCGCCATGGGTTGAAATGGTCTGATTTCGCTCAAATTAAGTTCAAATGAAAGTTTGTCTTAAGCTCTATAAAATAGTTAATAAAAAAATATTTTGTAATTTTTTTTTTAATTTAATGAACGTAGGAAAATCCGCCATTTTTGGAAATTTGATGACAAATTTCTAATAGCGATATTGCGAAAACCGCTCTACCGATATTAGATTTTTTTTTGATATACATACGTATTCAGCATGCCTTAATTAATTAAAAAATGTACCACAAAATGTTTATATAATTATTTTTAATTTTTCAAAATCTAAAATTTATGCGGAAATTTTTCAAAACTCCCAAATCGAAGGTCACCACGGGTTAAAATTATCGGTTTTGGCTTAAGCTCTACACTCAAAAAATTATGTTAGTAAAATCAACTGAAAATGTCAGTTAAAATAACTACTTTGTAAGTTGTTTTGGGGCCAACTACTTTTTCAGTTAAATCAACTAACAATGTTAGTTATTTTAACTGACAAAAAACAACTGACTTATGTAGTAAAAACTACTAACATTTGTAGTTAAAACAACTATAATGTAGTAAAAATAAAAAAAAAAAAATTTATATTTTTTTCAGAAAAAAAATGAAGACCAAATTTTTTCCAAGTTTTTTAAAAAAAAAAGTTGTGAAAAATAAAAACACGATTTTTTTTTTTTTTTTGAAAAAACTTTGAAAATTTTTCAGAGATAAAAAATAAAATTAACTACTTTAAATAACTGTTACTACATTACAGTACTTTTTTGTTAGTTATTCAAAAAAAAAAAACGACTTAAAATAACTAACAGAAATAGTTGTTTGATATTTTTCATACAAAAATAACTGACTTTGTAGTTGAAAACAACTAACTACTGTAAAATATACAAACAACTTACATGTAGGAACTTACATTATTCTCTGAGTGTATGAAACGCTCAAGGGAAAGAAATTTAGAGATTTTTTTTTTTAATTTCTTGAACGTGGGAAAAAACCACAATTTGTTGCAAATTTCAGATAGCAATATCTCGAAAATCGTTCGACCGACTTATAAATTATTTGATATTTGTGTTCAGCTCATCAAAATTAATATGATAAATATGATATGTCGCAAGACAGTTTTTTTTTTTAATTTTCAAAAATCTATAACTTTGATCGCCAGACGCCACGAGATAATTTATGAGATTGTCGTCAAATTAGTACCACGTAAGTTTTGGCCTAAAACAATTCAAATTTTGCAGGTCTACTATACCACAGGGTGGTGTAGGGTAAAAAATGTATAAAACTTTGGGAAAATCTGGAAAATTTTAAAAGTATCAGTTAAATTTTAATAATTAGGAAAAAAGGCAGGTGAATTCAGAAAAGGATAAAAAAGTCCTAAAAAAAAACATACACATGGTTTGCAAGAGTTCTGTTTATTTTACTAACAATTTTTGTTGGTTGTATAGACACAGCAGAAAAAACTACACTTTTTGGTTACAAAAAACAAATATTATTATAACACAGTATTATTAATGCCTTATCATGATCAATGACTTATTTTATAATAAATTCGATACGCCTCGTATATCTTGGCAACAGTAACAAAAAGAAAGAATAAGTGACTTTTGGTTATATTCAGAAAAGAACATTATTTGATTTGAAATCACTTCAAAATTAATTATTGTAAATTAAAAAAAAAAACATTTTGTTAAAGATTTAAAAAATGGCATAACAAACAGATCCTGTTAAAGAGATTATAAATTGTAAAAATAAAATGATTAATCAAAAATAATTTTTAAATGAATTGACCTTTTTTTTTTTATTATTCAAGGGGTGATCTAGCCCTAACGGCCGGCACTGCGACCCTTATGGGTCTTTTGTGCCAAGATCCATTAATCTAATTCAAACTCTGTTCAATGTTCCTAATGAACATTATAACAGAGGATGGAGAAGCTAGCTTTATATCCGCAGAATTAAGCAATTCTTTGTCTAAAAACCGTTTTCTGATCCTACATATTGCGACGCACTCACATAATATGTGTTGCGTTGTTTCTACTTCCTCAAGACAAAGTCGACACAAAGACGATGCACAAAGGTTTAAATTATGCAAGTGATAATTTACCTTATAATGCCCGGTGAGAAAACCTGTCAGTAACCTAATGTCACCTTTGGTGTGATTAAGTATACTTCCATATGATAATGGCGCGATTAGTGCTTTGGATTGGCGTAGACCTCCTGAATTTTCCCACAAGTTTAAGAAGTCGGTTCTTTCCAAACCCTTAATCATGTTCGAGAAGGTGGAGCAGTTTACCCCACAATAGGGTTCGGGTCCGGTCATAGGAGTAGCGGAGGCATTTCTAGCAAGCTCATCCGCTATCTCATTACCCTCAAAACCTCTATGACCAGGGATCCAAAATAGAGTAATTTTGTTTCTCCCGGCCAGCTGTTGAAGGGTATCAAAACATTCCAGTGTCAATTTGGATTTAAATTCCCAAGAAGACAACGCCTGAAGTGCTGCCTGGCTATCAGAGAAGATTGAAATATGAGTACCCTTCATACCCTTTGCAATATTAACTCTAGCGCATATTGCAATAGCCTGAATTTCAGCCTGAAAAACTGTAGGCCACCTACCCATTGGTTCGGAGATCCGCGTGTTAGGACCGTAGACACCAGCGCCAACTCCAGAGGACATTTTGGATCCGTCAGTATACCAGTTTAGGCTTCTAGTATCCACATATGGACCACCTTCATCCCACTCTGGTCTACTCGGTATCACGATCTCAAATTTCCTTCCAAAGCGAAGCACAGTGTTTATTCTATCCGTCGGCATATCTAGATTTTCCCTAATTCCTATTGAAGAAAGAATATTGGAGTGGCCGTTCGAGTTGCGAGGGTTAGAGTAATCGATATTCATTCTACGCGCAGCCATAGCTGCCGTAGATCTAATAAAGATGTCGAGAGGTGTGAGACCCAAAATGGCTTCTTGGGCCAACGTTGGGCAGGTTTTCATAGCACCCGTGATTAGAGTACAAGCCAGACGCTGTACCTTGCCTAGCCTTACGGTGGCATCCCTCTGCATAGTCTTCGGCCACCATACTATTGCAGCGTACGTCATGATCGGTCTTACAATCATCTTGTAGATCCACATGACCATTTTGGGGCTCAATCCCCAGGTCCTACCAACAATCCTATTCGCTGCCCATAATGCCGCAATAGCCTTTTTGATAGTGCCGTCTAAATGTGAATTCCAAGTAAGTTTCGTATCTAAGATAACTCCTAAATATTTAACCTCCTTAGAGAGTTGGATAATAGTATTCCCTACGGAAATTATACCTAAATTGAGATTTCTTCTCCTAGTAAACGGGACTATAATAGTCTTGTTAGGGTTAATGGAAAGACCCTGTTCAGTGCACCAGCCCATTATCAAACGTAGAGCGTTGCACATAATATCCGAGATGATATTGTCGAATTTACCAGTTACTATAACTACTAAATCGTCCGCGTAACCGATTGCTTGATAACCCATATTATCTAGCCTCTGAAGCAAGTCATCTATCACCAGGGACCATAGTAGTGGAGATAGGACGCCGCCCTGAGGACAGCCTTTAACGGCATTCACTGTGACTCGAGTGCAACCCATAGATGCGGTTATTTCCCTGCTCTCTAGCATGTTCTTAATCCATCTACATGTACCCTGATCTACACCTCTACACCGAAGTGCAGATTCAATGGAGTCATAACCAGTATTATCAAAGGCTCCCTCAATATCCAAAAAGGCACAAAGAGCTATTTCCTTGTCCTTATGGGCTTTTTCTATAACTGTCACCAGATGATGTAAAGCCGAATCAGTAGATTTGCCTTTTGCATATGCATACTGATTCCTGTGTAAAGGATATTGGTCCAAGTACGTAGATCTTAAGTGAATTGACCTTTTGTGAGGTGTTAATAAGATATTTGAGGACTTATTTTGTTGCAATCAAATTCAATTAAAATTTAAACATGTTTCAATAAACTTTTATCTCTAACCATCTGTGTATGCAAATGTATTCGTTTTATTTTTTATTTTTTTTAACTTTTTGAAATGCATTTTTTTTAATTTTAGATGTTTTTTTAAATTATGCTGTTTTTTTTTTAGTTATTATTCTGTTTGTGTTTTCAATTCAAGGCATGTTTGCTTTTGATGTTGTCCAATAAAAATGTCTCATAAACAGTTACTTTTAATTCAGTTTACACCAATTTAACAATTTTTGGAAAATTATGTATGTAGAATTTGTTTGGTTTTTGTTATCATCATAATATCATGACAATTGCTTTAATTCAAATACACTATTTGGTGCGTTACAATTAACAAATTGTATGAATGTTGTTGACTTGTTTCTTTTTTGTTGGTTTGTTCATTGATTATAAAGGTCATTGTTTACAATCGATTGATTATTGAAAATGGTTTTTAAAATAAAAGTATTTTAAATTAATTTTAACATTAAAAGCAAGTTTGTATGTTTTTGATGTCAATACAAATTTTAAAACGAGCCCAAAATTACAATTTTTTAAGATTCTTTTTTCTAGAGCTACAAAAGTTAAAATTTACCAGCATTTTAAATTTTAGAAATATATAAAATTTGTAATTTAAGAATTAAAACATTGTTTTGTGATGTTAAGCTAGAAAATATTAATATTTTGACAAATATTTTTGTGTAGCTGAATTGAGGCTTTCTTAGCTGAATTTTAAAACAAAGTACCTCAAATCAGTTTTTATATAAAAAATAAACTTTTTTATCTTTGCTGAATTTAAATTTCCAAAGCTTTTCATAGCTGAATTGCAAAATATATAGCACACAACAGTATCTTAAACAAATTTCTTTATTGTAATATAAACTTTGTATTGCTGAATTGTGGCTATTTTAGCGAAATTGTAAAAAAAACAAAAATTGTACCCAAAATAAGTTTTTCCATCAAAAATAAACTTTTTACCTTTGCTTAATTTAAACTTTCCTAGCTGAATTGAAGTTCGCATGGCTGAATTTTAAAAATAAAGGCAAAAAAAATATCTCTAACAAGTTTCTCTGTTATAATATAAACTTTAAACCATTTAAATTGCTCCTGCAAATAAATGTTTGTTGCTGAATTGTAAAATAAATGCAACAATAGTATCTTAAACATATTCTTATAATAAAAACACAAAATCATTATTTTACGTTTGCTGATTTAAAAGTTTCTTCGCTGAATTGAAGTTTTCATTGCTTAAATGCAAAATAAATGTAAAATTTGTATTCCAAGTTAAGTTTCTTTATCAAAAATTTTATTTAAACTATTATTTTTTAAATAATAAACTCACAACAATTGTATTATGTTCGCTGAATTCAAATTTCCCTTTCTGAATTGATTTTCTCTTAGCTGAATTGCTTAATAAATGCAACAATTTTCTATGTCGAAATATATACTTTAAAACATTTGAATTTTAATTTCCCTAGCTAAATTGATTGTCTAGTAGCTGAATTCTTAAATACATACAAAAATATAATCTTAAACAAGTTTCTAAAATAAAATGGAATCATTGAACAATTTTAAAGATTAGCTTATTGAAATATTCGTAGCTGAGTAGAATTTGTTTTAGATGAATTGCAAATTAAATGAATTTGTAGTACCGTTAACAAGTTTCTATGTAAAAATAAAAACTTATTTTTTTTTTATATTTTCTGAATTGAAAATTTCCCTGAATTTAAGTTTTCCTAGCTTGCAAAATAAATATATCTGTTGTATTTTAAGCATGCTTCTCTTTTAAAATTGATACTTTAAACCGTTTTAAATGCTTGCTGAATTATAATTTTTGTAGATAAATTGAAGTTTTTTTAGATGAATTATAAAGAAACTTTAAACCATTTAAAACGGTTGCTGAATGTAAATTTTTCTAGCTGAATTGAAGTTTTTTTTTTAGCTGAATTATACAATAATTGAAAACCAATTGTTTAAAATAAGCTCTTATTTTTAACATTTGCTGAATTTAAACAGTCTTAGTCTTAAAGTTATCTCAGCGGAACTGTTTAAAATCACAAAAATAGCTTCTTAAAGAAGTTTCTGTATTAAAATGTAAACTTTAAAAAATTGCTGAATTTAAATTTCCGTAGCAGAATTAAAGCTCTAAAAGCTGAATTGCATATTTTATGAAACAATTGTATCTTGAGCAGGTTTGCCTATTAGAACAGAACTATAATATACATTTTGTATCGTTTGCTGAATTGAAATTCTTATGCTAAATAACAAATTAAATGCAACCATAGTATCTTAAGGTTATTTCTCTTTTCAAATAAACGTTTTCTGATTCAATTTTAGTTCTTTGTTAAGCTAGTAGGGCCTAAATTTCTTCAATGTAAATAAAAGTCAATTTTAATTACAAGTTTACCCGACGTTTCGTCGATTTGTTGTCGACTTTTTCAATGATTTTGTCTATTTGAAAAATATATAAAAAACAATAAAAAAATAAGCACAATAATATTACACATAAATAGTTTTTTACTTACAAAATGAAATTATATCACATTAATTCAAATTTTCTAAGCTGAATTTTAGTTCTCATTGTAAATTTTTAGATAAATACAAAAAAGTCCTAATAAACCAGTTTCTATATCAATTTAATACTTTGAAACAATTGCCGAATTTGATATTCGTTGCTGAATTGAAGTTATCAAAGCTGAGTTACCAAATTAATGACAGCAACATTTTTTAAACAGCTTTTAGATCAAAACTTTAAACAATTTTTAACGTAGGCTGAATTCTAATTTTTTAGCTGAATTGAAGTTCTCACCCCTGAATAAAACTAATACAAAAAAATTATTTAAACTAATTTCCATATCAAAATGGAAACTTTTAAACATTTCCAAATTGTAAATAATTGTAGCTGAAATTAATAGGCATAGCTGAATAGCAAATTAAATGAAATAATAGCAGCTTAAGCGAGTTTCTCTATCAAACACAAACTTTAGTGTTGTTTTTCGTTTGCTAATCTTACATTTTCATAGCTGAATTGAAGTTTTAATAGCTGAATTGCAAATTAAATGCAACAATAATATCGTAAGGTAGTTTGTCTACAAAAATAATACCTTTAAACCTTTTGGAACGTGTCGTAATTTTAAAATATCTTTGCTGAATTAAAGTTATCATAGCTGAATTGCAAAATAAATACAAAAACAGTATCTTAAACAAAACTTTAAACAGTTTTAAACATATGATGAGTTTAAATTTTCGTAGCTGAATTGAAGTTCTTGCAGCTAAAGTACTAACTTAATTAAGTAATAGAAGCTTTAACAAGTTTCTCTATCAAAACGAACATTATGTGAAATATTTTCTCCATTATTCATAATATGGATAATGATTAGCTGAATTGCAATTTTCCTAACATACCCTTCATTGTAATCAAATAATCAAACAATCTTCATTAGCTGAATTGCTAATCTACTTTAACATTCCTTTTATGATTATTTGAAATTCCCCAAAAAGACAATTCAAAATTGTTGTAAACTATGTATAGAATTTTTATTATTTTTCTATAATTAGCATTCTTTTGATAAAGTTTAAACTAATTTATACCCCAAATAGATTTTCTTACATTTACAAACTTCTAAAGTTTGGAATTGAAAAAAAAAAAAAAACAAAATGGAGTAAAAACTAAAAGAAGAAAATGTTGTGTCTGATAAATGACAATTTGCTTTGACTGTTCACTTGATGTGTTGGTTAAATATTTTTTCTGTTTGTAATTTTTTTTTTGTATTTTTGGTTAAGTTCTAGTTGATTTTAGTTTAGTTTTTATCTACACAACTCTTTAGCAGCAATTCCCATCACTCTTTTGAACTAAGTTTAGTTACTACCAATCAAACAGCCAACGAACCAACAAACTGCAAGGATGGGAGGATGGTGGCGGTACAAATGGGCAATATTTGGTAGTACATTTATTTTGAAAAAATTTAAATTTTTTTAAGAGGGAGAAATTTTGATGGTACCATATTTTGAAATAAATGAGAGAAAGATTAAATTTGACTAAAATTCGTAAAGTTTTTTTTTTTAAATCTGACTAGAAAATTTTTATTTTATATTATTTTTATAAAACCCCAATGTCAATTTCACGGTTTTGCTCACAACTTCTGATCACCTGAACTAATTTCATATAAATGCTATACCTGACCAGGAGAACGACAAATATACACGGCAAGTTCAAGCAGCCTCAGAGTGGTCTTTTGAAAGTTAGCATGTGCTTAACAGACAGGCGGACGGACATAGCTAGGTCGACTTAAAATCGATCGAGGACCATGAATATATATACTTAATGGGGCTCTAGACCGATATTTCGAGGTGTTACAAAACGAATGACAAACTTATTTTTGGGAAGCAAAACATAATTGTTTTTCTTTGTTCCTAAAAGTATGCACTAATTTTTTACACAGTGGTATAGTGACAATTGACCTTTATTGCGGTTACAAAAAGTACATTTTAGTTAAGCACAATCTTTAAAATTCCATTTATCATCCTTGCTATTAAAACACATTTTTGTATTCCTTCCTAGCAGTTCTACAACTGGGACATTTATGCCTTTGCAATGCATTTGACAAGTTTTTAATTTGGTTTAGTCTCAAGTACTAACATTTGGCGTGAATAAGTTTGTAATTTTTCAAGGGAATAAATATATTTTATTTTTTGTGATTCTGTTATTCTACTCTCAACATTTGGTTTGTTAGTTTGTCGTTTTTTTTTTTGCACCGAAAACTTTGTTGCTTTCATGCAAGCAGCCTCAAATAAAATTGAAAATAATTTGAAATTAAATTCAAATTGTTAGAGATGAATTGTAGAAAAACAAGAATAGAAATCTTTAGAAAAACTTTTAACAATTAATTGGAATTTATGTTAAGAATTTTAAATAGTTCATTTTCTATTTAGAGTAAATATATCACATTTCTTTTTAGCCAAAACTTTCATATTAAATTTCCAGCAATTAATTATATGATTGTTTCTAGTATATTAAACTAATCGTTTTTCTTTAAATCAATTGTTTAACACTTAATATTACTTTTTATCCTTGAAATTGTTCAAGCTGTGTGTAATATATATATAAGTTTAGTTCTTCAGTTAATGCGTTTACTTTCTATGGTACTTAACAATGTTGTAAGTGTATCTTGCAGAAACACATACTTAATATGTAATCAATCATTGACAACAAATGTAGGTGATTTATTGAAAATTTATAAATTTGATATTTTTTTTCGTGATTTTTATATACAAATTTATTTGCGTGTCAATGAGATCAATAAATAACAAATTGTTACAAAAATAAAACAACTTTATTATACATAAGTGCAAATAACAACAAATTATTCAATTGGTATAATAACATTTTTAATTCAGCTGTGATAATTTGAATTTAACTACTTGCTTTTAACTTATGTATGACTTACTATAACATGCTTTTGCATTCAGTTGCGATAGTTTGTATTCAGCTATATTTTTTAAAACATAAAATATAAAAAAAATATTTATTCAGCTACTAAAATGCTTATTCAGCTTTAAAAAAATATAAACAAAATTTGCAATAATAATTTAATTATAAAATTTTGTATAATATAATATTACTAGCTATACCCGGTCCGCGTTGCTGGCCCTAACAAAAAAAAACAGTTTTATATTGCATCTTAATTAGTGTCGGACAAAATTAATGCACGGGTCCAGCTAGTAACCTTTGGTTCCACCCTGGGTTAGCACAATCTATAGAGAAATCTCAACAAAATCTGTTCAGCCGTTTTTGCGTGATTTCGAAACAGACATAACGTTAAGTATAGTACAAAGGGGCGTGTCATTTAACACATTTTTATCGAATCGTGACAGTCTAAAGTTCCATGCTGCATCCTCGATTAGTACTGTGCTGCAAATTCCATTGACATCAGTTTTGCCGTTTTTGTGTGATTGCGAAAGAGGAGGAAATAACTTTTTATTTATGAAAAACGGGAGTGAGATTTTATACCCTTTTGCTGAATCGCGATCTACATATCACCTACAGTTCCCGCTCGGTTAGTTCTATCAGTAGTGACAGATTTGGCTTATCCGTTTTCGCGTGATTTCAAAACAGGCAGATATAACGTTCAGTATAAAACAAAGGGGCGTGGCAATATACGCCTTTTTGTTCAATCGTGGTTTGTATAGTACAAAGGGCGTTGCAATTTTGATCCCTTTATCCAATAACGACCTTATATAACCTACATATACACTTGGTTAGCACTGTTTGTAGTGAAAATGTCAAGAGAATCGGTTCAGCTGTTTTTGCGTGATTGCGAAACAGGCAGACAACGTCCAGTAAAGTACAAAGGGGCGTGTCATTTTACGCCCCTTTTCCAATCGTAGTATAACATGTCCTATAGTTCCGCACTCGGTTTACACTATCAGTACTGAAAATTGAATTAAAATCGAATCAACAGTTTTTTCGTTATTGCGGAGCATACAGGAATAACATTCAATTCAATACAAAGGGGCATGTCATTTTACGCCCATTTGTCCGATCACGCTCTAATTTGGCACATAGTTAGTACTTGGTTAGTACTATTGTTTGTTTAAATTTCACCAAATCGGTCCATCCGTTTTTTTATATACATATAGATGTCATTAGTGGTGCAATGTAAAAATTCGATGTTGCCCACCCCTGCGCCCACTGGCTAAAAAGCATGGCATTTTACGCTTATTTGTCCGATCACGCTCTTATTTGGCATATAGTTAGTACTCGGTTAGTACTATCTTTGGTTTGAATTTCATCACAATCGGTTCATCCGTTTTGATAATATATAGATGTCATTAGTGGTGGAATGTAAAAAATTGATTTTGCCACGCCCCTCCGCCCACCGACAGAAAATCAAAAATCTGACCGCACAGTGTTACTCCCCAGGCTATTCTGAATATTCCCTGAAAATTTCATCAAGATCGGTCCAGCCGTTTTCGAGTCCATACGGAACATACATACACACACACATACATACACACATCCATTTTATATATATAGAAGATAGATAATATTCCAATTTAGCGATTGATAAAACTCAGCAATGTGTTTTTAATTGATTTAGCTGCTGTGATTTAATTTAGATACAAAAAATCATAATGTTTTACATTTGTAATGCATGTTTGAACGGGTTTTAGTTTTCTTATTAAATAAATCGCTAATTCAGCTAAAAAATTTTAAATTCAGCTGGCAAATTTTCAATTCTGCTGGCTTAAAATGAATGCGAAATATTGAAAAATAATAATTTTAATTTATTTTTATTAGTTTTTGCGATTCAGCTAGGCATATTTTAATTCAGCAGACTTTTTACTTTTGCTGAATTAGGTAAATTTTTAATTTTAAATTAAAAACATAATTTTTCTATAAGTTTTTCCAGTTTATTTTTTTAATTAATTCACCTGTCTATATATTATTGCTAAATTTGATCAATATTAAATTAAAAATTTCAAACTCCTTTTATTTAGTTTTAGAATATTTAATTCTGCTTTGCAATTATCATAATTCTTGCAGTATGTTTTTTGTATTTTCACAAAAAATTGATAAAACTCAACAATGTGTTTTAAATTGATTTAGCTGCTGTGCTTCAATTTAGATACATAAAATCATAATTTTTTACATATGCAATGCATTTTTAAACGGGTTTTAGTTTACTAATTAAATAAATCACTAATTCAGCTAACAAATTTTAAATTCAGCTCGCAAATTTTCAATAAAATTTATGCAAAATATTTAAAAAATAATAATTTTTATTTATTTTTAAAGGTTTTGCAATTCAGCTGGGCTTATTTCAATTCAGCAGGCCTGCTACTTTTGCTGAATTAGGTAAACTTTTAATTTTAAATTAAAAACATAATTTTTCTATAAGTTTTTCCAGTTTATTTTTTCAATTAATTAAACCGGCTATTTACTTTTGCTGAATTTGATAAATATTAAATATAAAATTTCAAACCTCTTTTATTTATTTTTAGAATATTTAATTCTTCTTTCCAATTATCATAATCCTTGCAATATGTTTTTTGTATTTTCAATAAAAAAAAATCATGATTAATATAAATATTTTATAGCAAAACGATAAAAAAATATTTTTTACACTTTTTGCAATCTTAAAACAAAAATTACACATTGTCAACAAAGTGCAAACTACTGCTGCTTGATGACTTACAAGGGGATATTATAAATGAATTGACACTCGATAAGCAAGAAACATGTGTAAACATATAGGCAGCAAAAAAAAAAAATATAAAAGACAGAAAGGAGAGGTAGAAGAGAAGGAAGTAAAAATTCAATACGAAAAATCTTTTATATTTACTGTGAATAATGTAAACACCTTAAATAACAACAAAAATGCTCAAATACGTACTTTGCAGTGCATATATCAAACACTTATGCTATGGCATGTAAAGCCTATATGTCGTAGCCTGCAAGGATATGTATATATGTAAACATTCATTGTCTATGTGTAAGAGATTTCTACTGATTTGTCTTTTGTACTTTAAAAGATTTAACCCTGAAATGCTTAAAACGTGTAAAAAAGGTATTTTAATCTCAAAAAATGTTTCTTTAATGTAAATAATTTGTAAATTTGGTAATTCAGCTAAGAAAATTTCAATTCAGCATATAAAATAAAATATTTTTTAAGGTAAAAATTTAAATTTTGGAGAATTAGCTAAGAAAATTCCAAATTCAATTAGGTTTACGTATTTTTAAAAAATAGAATATCTTAAATTATTTTTAACCACAAATAATTTTTAAATTTTGTAATTCATCTGAGGAAATTCTAATTCAGCTAGGTAAATAATTGATTAATACTGAATAAACTAGTTCGTTTTACATTATTTATGCACATCAGCTAACGAAATTCGAATTCAGCTACGTCAAAACTAACTTCCACAGCTGAATTACAAAAATGTATACATTAAAACTTATATAAATACATATTAATAAATTCTTTTAAAATGTTTTAAACTTTACTAGCTTTATTACAACAACGTATATAAATATGCTTTATAAATAAATTTTGAGCAATTCTTTGTAGTTGTATGCCAGCTGAATTATAATGTTCACAGATAAATTGCAAGAATGAGTGTATTTAAACTCAATCAACAAAGATATATTGTGCAATTATTTTTAGTTGTAAGCCATTTGTGTTATTGTTATTATTTATAGTAAGTCATTTGAATTATGTTTTCAGCTAAATTGCAGCAATTATTGAATGTGAAAAACATACGCTAAATTATAATTATATTATTATAAATTATAATTATATTATTATAAATTATAATTGTTTAAACTGAGTTACAGAAATTAAAAAGTTTTAAATAATTTTTATTGAAATATTTTCTAGCTGAATTGACCCTTTCCGGTTAAGTTTTTCTTTATTTATTTGCCGTTTTTGCTAGCTGATTTAAAAAAAAACTATATACTTTTATTTATATAAAGAAATGATGAGCAATTATTATTATTTGTAAGCCAGCTGAATTATATTTTTTAAGCTGAATTATAATTTTTGAGATGGATGATATTTTTACAGCTGAATTACAAGATATATATACTTAAACTTATTTAAATAAATTTTGAGCAATTATTTTTAGCTGTGAGCCAGCTAAATTATAATTTTTGAGCTGAATTATAATTTTTGAGCTGAAGGATATTTTTACAGCTGAATTACAAGATACATTTGCTTAAACTTATTTAAATAAATTTTGAGAAATTATTTTTAGTTGTAAGCTAGCTGAATTATAATTTTCACAGCTGAAATACTAAAATGTATATATTTATACTTATATAAAAAAACTTATCGCAAGTTGTAAACCAGCTGATTTAAAATGTTATAAGTTGGATCATCTATATTAAAAAAATATATATTTCGTATTTTTTTTGCCAGCTGAATTGAAAATATGATGATATCTAAACCTTTATATAGCAATTATTTTTTGTTGTTAGTTAGCTGAATTATAATTGTCACAGCTAAATAACAAAAGTGTATATATTAAAACTTTAATAAAGAAATTTTGAGCATATATTTTTAGTTGTCAGCCAGCTGAATTATTATTTTTCTTAGCAGAATGGTCTATACTAAAAAAAAAAATGTTTTGTATTTATTGCCAGCTGAATTGAAAATATGTAAGTTTTTAAACGTTTATAAAGCAATTTTGTGTAATTCTTTTTCGTTGCTAGTCAGCTGAATTCCAATTTTTTGAGCTGAATTATAGCTTTCACAGCTGAATAACAAATGTGTTTATATTTAATCTTATATAAGGAAATTTTGAGCAATTCTTTTCAATTAAATTAAAAAAATTGTATTTTGTATATGGGGGTTTTCGTGTCAACTGACACAACTTTTGAAACCGATATCTTCCGATCGGGATGAAATTTGCACCAAGGTTAGTCCTATTGGATAGTAGTTCAGACACAGTTTTTCAACGAGATCGGTCAAGAACTCTCTGAGTTAGAGGGGGTCGAAATTTGACATTTTGGCCAAAGAGGTGTTGATTCTCATCCATGTACCTTCTTACCTATTGTTTTTAGCAAAATGTGTCCCAAAGAGTTTAGATAGCTATTTCTTCAGTCTTTCGAAAAAAAAATATAAAAAAAATAAAAAAAAAATTTTTGATTTTTTTTCTTAAAAATCCAAAACTTTTTTGACTTTTTCTTTAAATTGGGCCCTTTTTTTTTTTGATTCAAAAGAAAGCTTAGGTGATTTCCTTTAAGAGCTTTGGGGTCGCTTAGTGGGATGCGAGTGGGATATCTATGAAAATTTTTTTTTTTTTACTTTGGAACACAAAAACCGGTTCTTCAATTTGCACTATTAGGCGTGGGATAGCTAACCAGTTTTCGATTTCGATCCGCGATACCCTCTAATTTTTTTAGGTTCGAAAAAGAAAGCACGAGCCAAAAAATGGGGGTGGTGGGGAGGGGCCATATGGCCCCTCATTGGGGTCAAAGTTGGGCGTAAAGAGGTAAAGAGGAGCAAATTTTATAAAAATGTCATTTTGTATGGGAGCCCCCTTAGGAAGTGGAAATAGGGTTAAGGTATGTTCAAGAAAAATGTTGGGGGCAGAAAATTATTGGAGATCGGTCTCACATTGCACCCCTCCAGGGGCGTTTCTAGGGGAGTTTTGGGGCTTTTTGAGGATTTCTACCTCTTTACGCCCAAATTTGACCCCAATGAGGGGCCATATGGCCCTTCCCCACCGCCCCCATTTTTTGGCTCGTGCTTTCTTTTTCGAACCTAAAAAAAATAGGGGGTATCGCGGATCGAAATCGAAAACTGGTTAGCTATCCCACGCCTAATAGTGCAAATTGAAGAACCGTTTTTTGTGTTCCAAAGTTAAAAAAAAATTTTTTTCATAGATATCCCACTCGCATCCCACTAAGCGACCCCACAGCTCTTAAAGGAAATCACCTAAGCTTTCTTTTGAATCAAAAAAAAAAGGGCCCAATTTGAGGAAAAAGTCAAAAAAGTTTTGGATTTTTAAGAAAAAAAATCAAAAATTTTTTTTTTATTTTTTTTATATTTTTTTTTCGAAAGACTGAAGAAATAGCTATCTAAACTCCTCAGGACACATTTTGCTAAAAGCAATAGGTAAGAAGTTACATGGATGAGAATCAACACCTCTTTGGCCAAAATGTCCAATTTCGACCCCCTCTAACTCAGAGAGTTCTTGACCGATCTCGTTAAAAAATTGTGTCTGAACTACTATCGAATAGGACTAACCTTGGTGCAAATTTCATCCCGATCGGAAGACATCGGTTTCAAAAGTTGTGTCAGTTGACACGAAAACCCCCATATTTATACAAAGAAATTATGTGCAATTTAGTTTAGTTGTAAGCTGAATTATAATTTTTTGAGCTGAATGGTCTAATAAAACTTTGCTTATAGTTTTTATATTTAAAATAGAAAATGCAATCTCTTTTGCACAGTTAATACTAAAACTTTCTCTATTTTTAATGTTTAAGTCCCACTACAATATTAAAAAAATTTGGAGTTTTCAGGGGTTAAAAAAATACAAAAAAACAGAAGTACAAACATACTGAAACAATAAAATGAAGCAAAAGAGAAATACTATAAAATCATGTCATGAATGTCTGTTTACTTAAAAACGGTAAATTTAAATCCTTTACAATAGCGACAACAAAAACAACAGGAACAAAAACATCAACAACCTCTACAACAACAAGTAGATATAAAATGGCAAATATGAACAAACAAACGAACAATAAGACTTGACTTAAGTTCTTCTCTTTCATCTCAACAGCCTAAAGGTATGCTACATGGAAATGGCAAAAAAAAAAGAGTTTATATAAATTATGCATGTACCCAAACATACATAACATATAGTATGGTTGATTTTCTTGGTTGACTGGTTGCTTGGGTTGCTGGAAAATGTTAAGTACTGGCAGCAGCAGCAACAATGGGAATAAAAAGTCAATGATGAACTTAACCATATGCTGAATATATATATGCCATCTCATAATCATCAACAATATTGTCATCATTAAAATCATCATTACTATCATTGACATTATCATCACTTTTCTTTTTAGGGACAGCAGGAGAATATCAACAATAGTATAAGAAGGAGGTTGAAGATTGGTATTATATATTGAAAAGTATTTTCATCAACAAAAGTGTAAGTAAATCTTGGAAAAATAATAAAAAAAAAACAACAAAATCTTTACATGAGAATGTGCTTTCTCATGTTAAAACTTTTAACTTTATTCTGATTTTTTTTTTAGTTGACGGGAGTAACGAGAATAGATAATGTATTTGAGTGCAAAAGTTTGTGTTTGATCAAATATGCTTTTAACAGTTTCTTTTTTCCGCGAATTTTTTTCGTTATTTTTTTTTTTTTCAAGATATTTTATTCAATTTCTGTTTTTTGTTGTTTTTAAGTAAATATAAGTGCAAATAGTTTGCATAATTTTAGGGTGAAATGGAAAATTTAACATAATTTATTAACATTTTTTTTTATTTAAGAAAATTACATTGTTTTTGTTGAAAACTGGTTTGTTTTCAAAGAATAAAAATGTATACTTAATATAAACTAGGGTGTTCCATATTTGTTCCATACTTCATTTGAAATTTAAATGAAATTAAGCCCTAAAAGCATGCAACAACATATATGATTAATAATTCAGATATTAACTATTTTATGGAAATTGCGTTAAAAATAATGGCCAATTATGAGTTCACAGAAAAAAATATTTGTCAATACACGAAATTCATAGTATTTATGAACAAATACATAAATATTATGAACTTTTTCATTAAATTTTTGAAAATTTTTGAAAATTTGGTGTGCAGATTCGTAATCTACGTCCCAAAAACTATTAGAAAAGTTGGTTCACAAGTCTGAGCATTTTTTGTTTGTCCTGCAAGTCCAATATTTTTGTGTGTTATTATCGACCCTAAAAAGCAACTTTCCCGACCCGACAATATCGAAATTTGGGAAAAGGCTCCATTTTTTCTTCACCCTAATAACCATTTTAAGTTTTTCTAATTTTCAATTTGTTATTTCTTGCATATATTATAATTTTAGCGAACTTTTAATATATGCAAGTTGCGCATGATCAAAAATATCCTTCACTTTCCGTGTTTTTTTTTTAATTTCCTGTTTAGATTTTCCAATTTTTTTATTAAT
This sequence comes from Pegoplata infirma, assembly GCA_963921195.1. Taxonomy (NCBI): domain Eukaryota; kingdom Metazoa; phylum Arthropoda; class Insecta; order Diptera; family Anthomyiidae; genus Pegoplata; species Pegoplata infirma. Next base: position 234,043,213 of record OY992537.1, read on the forward strand.
TGCTTCTAATATTTTTTCAATTTTTCTATCTTTTCAGAATTTTACTAAATTTTGTCTACTTTTTACCCTCCATCGCTATGGACCACCCGGTCTATGCGAGGAGTCTGAACTTCAGGCTCCACTATCCCTAACCTATACCCCTCCAACCGCAGTATGTCATTCTGTGTGTAACACATCGAAATATCTATGAATGTCCGTCCGTCTATGAATGCCCGTCCGTCTGAGAAAAGCACGTTGCAGTCCAGATTGAAAAAGCTAGACTCCTAAAGTTTGTCACGAATATGTCATATGGTCAGAGGCAGGTTAAGTTCGGAAATAAACAAAATCGCATTATGGGGAAAATTTTTCCCTTAAAGAATTAAACCAACCTCTAAAGACGCAACTTTTGTACTGTTTTTTTTTTGCAGTTTTGTTTAACAAATGAAACATTTTTATATCAGAATATGTTCAAAGTCCTGCACTTGGACCCAAGGTACTAAAAAATTTTTTTTGATGGGTCTTCAGATTTTTTTTTTATATTATAAACACAGATGCTCTATGGAGCCATTTAGACATTCCCATTTATAGTTTAATTAAATTCCAAAAACTCGCGATTTTATTCGCGATTTTCATTTTTTAAAAATCTTAAAAAATTTAAAAGGTGATGAAGTTTAAAAAGCTATAACTTCTTAAGCAAATGTTGGATTTTTATAATCTAAATTGTAATAAAAAGCTAAAGTCCTCTACTTTAAACATAAAAGTTAAAAAAATTGTGTCATTAAAAAAATTCATTCTAAATGCAAATGCATTTTTGGGGTGTATTTTCGTCAAATTTTACACATTTTGATTTTTTCCCCTCCAACAACAGTATGGGGTAGAGTGTCCCTTATTTTGGAAATGTTGAGACGGTACCCCCTCATTTTTTTCCTTTTGACTAAAAAATAACTCAGGAAAAATTTTACGCCCCTACGACCACGCCTTCCCTACGCGACGGGGCCGTAAAGAGCGGGGCCTTAAAAATCATTTTTCCATACAAAGCAAAAATTTTTTTTTTTGATTTTAAATTTTTTTGTTATTAACTATAATATTACTTGGTTAGCTTATTCACGACACATGTGTGGACCCTAATGGGACCTAACTTTGGATCCAAAAAAGTTAGCATTCCCGAAAATTTTAAAATGCTTATATCTCGGTAAATATTGCCGACACAACAAAAAGTCCAAAAGAATTTTTGTAGCTCTCAACACGTAAAACAAGACCGCAAAATAACCAAAAGCTCTCCGATTAATATTTTTAAAGTTATCGAGTTTTTTAATTCTCAAGACCCCAGTGATCCCCTAAAATCACGTATCTTAAAAACTAAGCAAGGTAGAGCGAAACGGACACAAATTTTGGATCAAAAACAATGACGATTTTTAAGGAACCCAACTAGGTCTAGTTCCATCGGGGTCTGGACCTATTGGGTCCGAACCCAATGGGGTCCTCAAATGTGTGTGAACTAAGTTAAAAAAAAAATCAGTTAACTAATTATTGGCAAAACATTTTTGCTAACTTTAGCAAAAAAATTGTGGGTTCAAAATCAGCAAATTTTTTTGTAGGTTTACAAGCTTTTTTTGCTAACATTACAGTTTTTTTTTGAGTGTAAGACATTCTAGCGATGTCCGTCTGTTCGTCCGTCCGTCTGTCCATCTGTCCGTCTGTCCGTCTGTCCATCTTTTCGTCTGTCCATCTTTTCGTCTGTTCGTCTGTCCGTCTGTCCGTCTGTCCGTCTGTCCGTCTGTCCGTCTGTCCGTCTGTCCGTCTGTCCGTCTGTCCGTCTGTCCATCTGTCCGTCTGTCCGTCTGTCCGTCTGTCCGTCTGTCCGTCTGTCCGTCTGTCCGTCTGTCCGTCTGTCCGTCTGTCCGTCTGTCCGTCTGTCCGTCTGTCCGTCTGTCCGTCTGTCCGTCTGTCCGTCTGTCCGTCTGTCCGTCTGTCCGTCTGTCCGTCTGTCCGTCTGTCCGTCTGTCCGTCTGTCCGTCTGTCCGTCTGTCCGTCTGTCCGTCTGTCCGTCTGTCCGTCTGTCCGTCTGTCCGTCTGTCCGTCTGTCCGTCTGTCCGTCTGTCCGTCTGTCCGTCTGTCCGTCTGTCCGTCTGTCCGTCTGTCCGTCTGTCCGTCTGTCCGTCTGTCCGTCTGTCCGTCTGTCCGTCTGTCCGTCTGTCCGTCTGTCCGTCTGTCCGTCTGTCCGTCTGTCCGTCTGTCCGTCTGTCCGTCTGTCCGTCTGTCCGTCTGTCCGTCTGTCCATCTGTCCGTCTGTCCGTCTGTCCGTCTGTCCGTCTGTCCGTCTGTCCGTCTGTCCGTCTGTCCGTCTGTCCGTCTGTCCGTCTGTCCGTCTGTCCGTCTGTCCGTCTGTCCGTCTGTCCGTCTGTCCGTCTGTCCGTCTGTCCGTCTGTCCGTCTGTCCGTCTGTCCGTCTGTGCGTCTGTCCATCTGTCCGTCTGTCCGTCTATCCGTCTGTCCGTCGTCCGTCTGTCCGTCTGTAGTTAACACGTTGCAGTCCAAGATAAAAGAGCTAGACTTCCGACATTTGGCACGAATATATCTTATGTTCCTAGCCAGGTTAAGTTCGTAAATGAGCAAAAAGGGGGAAAAAAGTTTCCCCTTGAAGAACTAAACCAACCTCTGAAAAATGCCACATTTTTACATAATTTTTTGTGTTTTTGTTTTACAAATGCAACATTTTTATTCTTCAAGAAGTTCAAAGTCCTGCATTTGGACCCAGAGATTTTGAAAATGTCGTTTTTTTCGGTCCGCCCCCTTTTATGGGCCTGGAATATTTTTTTTTAAATAATGATAAACTTGTATTTCTTTAGTGCAAAATGCATAAATGAATTTTTAAACACATATTCGGGAGGAAATTTGCCCCCCACAATAACCTCTACCGACCCCCCCCCCCCCCACAAAAAAAATAAAACGCCCTTGCATTTTTTTTTATTTTTTTTTGCATGTTGGAGGGTATAAAAGATTCGGCACAGCCGAATTTAACACTCATACTTGTTTTTAGTTAACATATTATTAAAGTACAACATTACATTTTTACAAACAAATTCAGTCGTCATTTTCATTGGACACAAAGGTTTTCTATTCTTAATAAATTTTTTTTTTAAATTTTGCACATTATTTTTCCATACAAAAATTAAAAAAAGATAGATTTCTAAATTGTAAATGTTTTCTAAATTGTTTTTCAATGTATTTTTGAAGAACCATGAAAATAAGAACTACACAGAATAGGTTGATCTTAAGATAATTTCCCCATTTTATTAATATTACTTCAGTAAAAATATATATATAATAATAATTTGATCCAATGATCAGTTTTTTATTTATTCTTCCAATTTTTATTTACAACTTATTTTAAATAATTTTAACCTAACCGAGAACTGGTAACAATGACCGTCGTCTCGTTGTAGCGAAATCGACCAAGGGTTTTGGTGGGAATCGAACCCACGACCCCCTGTTTCATAGGCTAGCACGCTACCAACTAGCCTACAGGGGCCCCCTTTCAGCCTACAGGGGCCCCCTTTACTTCAGTATATGGTGCGTATAATTTATTATATTGTTATTTATGTATTAATAATACGCACCTGTAAACTAAAGTATGATAAACTAAAAAAAAAAAAATATCATAAAATCTATTTCATCGATCTCTTTTTATTTTTATATTAAAAAAAATAATATAAATCATGATAAATTTTTTTTAAAATTTTTTGTGTTAATTTGTTACACTTCGAAGGGTACACAAATCTCGTTAAAGGTATGAAGCGGGTTTAAAGAAATTTTTTAAAAAAGCCAAGCATATCTAAGGGAAAATATTTAGTTGCCCGAAACAAGTCATTAAAGTTTCGCGCGACTAAGACCAACAAAAAAATTTGGAAAAAAATTAAAAATTTATAAAATCCCTCAATTTTTTTTTAAAGCGAATTTCAACTACTATTTCTATTAATTTACTTCCTAAAATGTTCGGTATTAAAATTTCATAATATACATAATTTCCTGGTAATACTCTAAATTAAACACGATGAAAAATATATCACTTTTCTATTAAAACAAACAATATTACACAAAAAATCACAAAATAAATCTGAGCTTAAATAACAACAAGAGTGATTTTCTATTATGTTTTAAAAAATAGATTTATTTCATTATATTTCTGGTATATCAGAATATTTTGCCATCATTTATATACATATATTCCCCCAAAAACTATGATAATCTGCAACGTATTAAAATTAAGCCTTATCTTCACGACCATTTTTAGAAAAAAATTTGAAATTGTTACTAGAAAACTAATTATTTTTTAAAGCATAAGTCTAGGCGGTGTGAATTTTTTTTAAACTTCAAATACTTTCATATGACTCCTTAAATGTTTTAAAACCTGTTCGAATTTTTGGTACCGTGATAATTAGGCTTTACTAGCAATGCATATACTGTAATTGTATATAGTATATGAAAAATTTATGGTTTTTCTAAACAATATTTTTGTTATTTATTTAGCTTATAGTCGTATTTTATAAAAGGTACTTTGTCAAAATTGCTAACAAGCTTAGGCTTTTGGATGGAACAATAAACACAGTAAAGTGTTGCTAAGTAACAGTTTGTATTTCATTTATGCTATGTTCCAAAAAATATTTAAAGTAGATTTATGTATATTAAGCTAAAATTGCAAGAATACAAGGCAGTGATATGGAGCTGTTTCATGCATTAATCAAGACATCATTTTAAGAAAATTTCAAAAATGTTTTATAAAATTGAGGAGAGAGTAATGTTTTACAGTAATTTGACAAAAAACATTAAAAAAAACGGATTTAAGAAAGAGAAAGCACACTTTTGAGGTATAGAGTTTATGCATAATTTGAAGCATACTTTTAGGATTTTTTTTAAGCATTATGATATTATGGTATTATACTTACATTACGATTTTATTTTACTAAACCAGAAACAAGAACAAAATATTGTAATTTTTTAAGAAATGCATATATTTTTGTTAATTCATGTAAAATTTTTCAATTCAGCTAAAGAAACTTGTATACATCTGAAAAAAATAGTAACACAAAAAATGAATTCCTTTAATATTATGCAAGTACTTAGAAGTGTCCTACTGCAGACCATCTAAAAGTATTTGAAATTTAGCCCCTATCCATTCCTAAACATTCCTCTAAATTCTCCATAATTTTATTATTCTTAAAATAGAACAAGTAACAAACTGCAAAACTTTTTTGGCTTTATGTCATTTTCACTTTATCATAAACCAAAATAGCAACAAAAAAATTTACTCGTTTACGCATAGAACCAAAAAAAACTATGACTTTTATTTACATACACGTACACATAAAATGCACGTTCGAAAATTGGTTTAAAGTTAGTTTTCTATTTTTTTAAATACCCTATGAACAAGCATTATTAGTTTGTAAAATAGTATGCCAAAAGGAGATATTTTTGAAAAGCCAAACTTTCAGACTTATAAAAATAAACAAATTTAACGAAATATTGTAATATAAATTAAAATTTAACAAATTCAGCTATAGAAATCAAATTTTTTATCCATTCAGCTGCAAAAAATATAATTCAGCTGTAAGATATTTTTAGTTTGTTTTGATATAAACAATTCAGCTATTGATATTTAAATTCAGCTGTCCAAATTTACATTCATCTAACATTAATCTAAAAAAAAAAACATATTTGAATAAAAGTTAACCAATTCAGATGTTAAACATGTAAAATATAAAAAATATCCATTTACTTGCAAAACATACAATTCAGCTGTAAGATATTTTTAGTTTGTTTTGATTAAGGCAATTCAGCTAGGCCCTAAGCTCCTTATGGCAACTAAAGGAACCAAAATATAAAAAATATGAGAAATTATTAATAATTTATCAATTCAGCAATAGAAATCAAAATGTTTATCCATTTACCTGTAAAACATACAAATTAGCTGTAAGATAATTTTAGTTTGTTTTGATTAAGGCAATTCAGCGAAGCCCTATGCTACTTATAGGAACTAAAGGAACCAATATATATAACGCAGCTCGTGATATTTAAGTTCAGCTGTCCAAATTTACATTCAGTCATGTCCGGGACTGATGAAACGTCGTCTTAAGTACTTTGGACAACGATTTTTTGATGACCTGGATTGCCTAAACAGTGCCCCACTGACATCTCTAGCGGAATACCTAAGAGAATCGGGGTGGTTTGAGAGGTAGAATTTTTGTATATCAGAGGGGAGTAGGGAAACAACTTTAAGGAAATCACAATGGGTCTTATGGCCTCCGAGTGAATTCGCCAAATTGGCGAACGCCCATCCAACCTAACCTACATTCAGCTAACATTAATCTGCAATAACAAAATATCTAAATAAAATTTAATCAATTCAGCTGCTATACTTTCAATTCAGCTGCATGCAATAACATGTAAAATATAAATAGTATGGGGAAATATTAATGAAGTGTTAACAGTTTATCAATTCAGCTATGGAAATGTTATTTCAGCTGATGAAAAAAGTGCACAACTTTTGTTTTTGTTGGTTTTTAAAGAGTTTGCATAAATTTAACTGATTTAGCATGGTAAATTTCAATTCAGCTAAAAAAAAATATGTGTTAAAATAATTTCAGTTTATCCAAAATAAAGAAAAATTATCATATTCAACTAATTTGTTCAAATTTCATAAATTTAGCTTCGTAAATTCCAAACTCAGCAAAAAAAAAAATTTAATTAAGCTAATTAAAAAAACCTCTTAGAAAAATTGTAAAATTGTATAAGTCTATTAAAATTTTACCAATTCAGTTTTCTTAATCCCTATTCAGCTAAAGAAAAATATTTGATAAAATAGTTATAATTGTTTCAAACAAAGCAAACTAAACAAATTTAATTGTTTTTTTTTTTTTTTATTTTACGAATTTAGCTTTGTAAAATATTTTTGATTTGTTTTGATTAAACTAATTCAGCTGTTGATATTTAAATTCAGCTGTCCAAATTAACATTCAGCTAACATTAATTTTAAATAAAAAAACATATCTAAATAAAAGTTTATTAATTCAGCTGCTATACTTTCAATTCAGCTGCATGCAATAACATATAACATATAAAAAGTATGGGGAAATATTAATATATTGTTAACAAATTATCAATTCAGCTGTGGAAATTTTATTTCAGCTGATGAAAAATGTGCACTACTTTTGTTTTTATTGGTTTTTAAATAAAAGTAAATCAATTCAGCAAAAATATAAAAAATTCCGCATTTAAATTTTAATTAAACTCATTCAAAATTTAACTAAAACATAGAAGCATTATCAAATGTAAATGTAAATAGTTTATTAAAACTAAATCAATTCAGCTTTGTAAAATCTAATTCAGCAAAGAAATGTTTAACTAATCTTATTAAAAAATAATACAAACTATACAATAATTATCAAATTTGAAGAGTTTGCACAAATTTAACTGATTTAGCATGGTAAATTTCAATTCAGCTAAAGAAAATTATGTGTTAAAATCATTTCAGTTTATCCAAAATAAAGAAAAATTATAAAATTCAACTAATTTGTTCAAATTTCATAAATTTAGCTTCGTAAATTCCAAATATAGCAAATAAACATTTAATTTAAGTTCATTTTATGCTAAACAAAGAAGAGTTGTAAAATTTTTTAAGTCTGTTGAAATTTAACCAATTCAGTTTTGTAAATTCCAATTTAGATAGGGAAATCATTCAACTCATTAAAAATGTATCTAAAATATATAAACATTTTCAAATATAAAAGGTTTATTCAAATTTTACCAACACAGCTTTGTTAAATCTAATTCAGCAAAGAAATATTATTCATATCTTACTAAAAAATTATTCAAAATATAGAAAAATTAGAAAATTTAAAGAATTTCCACAAATTTTGCGTATTTAGCTTTTTAAATTTTAATTCAGTTAAAGAAAAATATGTAATAAAATAATTTGGGTTTACTCAAAATAAAGAAAAATTATCAAATTCAACTAATTTGTTAAAATTTTATAAATTCAGCTTTGTAAATTCCAAATTCAGCAAAGAAACATTTTGATTAAGCTCAATTTATAGAAAATTTGTAAAATTTTAAATAAACCTAATTTTATAGAAAAGTTTTTAATTTATGTCTATTCAAATTGTACCAATTCAATTTTGTAATAAAGCTTTTAAATTTCTGTAAAAATTTACCAATTCAGCTAGTTAAATTCCAATTCAGCTTAAGAAAAATATCTATTCAATATAAAGAAAACGTATCAAATTTCATTAGTTTATTTAAATATTACCAATTCAGCTTTGAAAATTTATCCAAAACATAGAAAAGCTATCAAATCAAATTAGATGGTTCAACATTTAACATTTCTGCTTTGCAAACACCAATTCAGCCAAGAAAAATATGTGTTTAAAGAACTTCACTTAATCTTAAATAAAGCAAACTCAACAAATTTAATAAGTTTTTCTTTTAATTTTTCGAATTCAGCTTTGTAAATTCCAAATTCAGCAAAGGACATTTTTTATTAAACTATTAAAAATTTATCCAAAACAAAAAAAGACTATAAAATTTTATGAATTTTTAAAAATTTTACCAATTCAGCTTTGTAAATTTCAATTCAGCTAAATAAGAATATGTAATAAAAGAATTTAAATTTATTTAAAATAAAAAAAAATTATCCAATTTATTTATTTTGTTCAAATTTTACCAATTCAGCTTTGTAAACTTCAAATTCAGCAAAACATATTTTTATTAAACTTATTACAAATGTAGCCAAAAAAAAGCTCAAATTTAATAAGTTGCACAAATTTTACCAATTCAGCTATGTAAAGTCTAATTCAGCTGAAAAAAATATATGATTAAAGTATATTTTCTATTCGTTGTTGACCCAAAGTTAGCTATTTTGCGGAGATGATAACTACATACATAGTTTGTTTTTGGTTTTTGAACAAACAATAAGTAAAAAATGCAGGGGAACAGCATACAATTTTTGATAGTTTGTTTTGTTTTATTTTTAACGGAAGAGCCCTTGAGATAAATCACATGAATTTATTATGATGATGTTATAAATCAATGTGTAAAAAAAAGTAGTAGTTACAAACTTCATATACTAAAAGTATGTACTAAAAGTTAAACGTTATAACGTTAAAATTCAAATTTTGTAACTAAAGCCTGAAAAATCATATACAAAAGTGTAAATTCTGCCATTTAAAGAGGGTTTCTTTATTCAAATAAACTTTGCAGAAAATTGGCAGTTACGTGCATGTATTTTTGCAAAAAAAATGGCAAAATTAAAAAAGTTTTATTAAAACAATTTTTTGAAAATTTTAGATTTAAACGAAAATCCGTGTGATAAACCTGTTTTAAATGAATAATATATTAATCAATAAACCAGATAATCTTGAATTCTTTATAATATATATTTAAAAAAACCACTTGCTTTTGGAAAACACAAAAAAATATACAATTGTTTCAGCAACATAAACTTTGTTTCTTTAAAAGATTTTTTTTTCTCAGACAAATTTCCCAAGAAATCTATTTCAATGATGTTAAGCTTAACAAAGAACATTTGCTTAAGTTTCTTGTAATAAATGCTATAATTTTACTTAAGTTACCCCGCTTAGCCCCTTAACAGCTTTTGTAAACATTTTCTTATTTGTTTGTTAAATTACTTTTTAGCCAGAAATTCTCTTTACATGATGAGACACCTTGTTGCGAGCTAAATTAAGATTTCTAAGGAGAAAATCTTAGATGAATGTATTAGGGGGTTATATATATAAAAAAATTATCAAGTTTAAAGAATTTGCACAAATTTTGCCAATTCAGCTTTGTAAATTTCAATTCAGCTAAAGAAAAATGTGTGATAAAATTATTTGTGGTTATCCAAAATTAAGAAAATTTCTAACATTTAATTTATATGCTCAAATTTGACAAATTCAGCTTTGTATATTCAAATTCAGCAAAGAAACATTTTAATTAAGCTCAATTTATGAAAAACATAGAAAAGTTTAAACATTTTATAAGTCTATTAAAATTTAAAGATTAAAGTTTCACCCTAATAAAAACTGTGTTATTACATTTTACATGCATTACATCATAGTATTATGTATGTTGTGTCCTATATAAGTATGTCTTGAGGTATTTGGAATGTGTATGCATCATGTTGTATCTGTCTGTGTCTATTTCCATGTCTGCTTGCATTTTCAATTAAGTTTTTAAGCTGTTGCTATTTGCTAAATGTTTTGTGTTGCATACAACAGCCAACAAACACAATCTGCCATCTTCATCTCCTTAAGAGTTAATATCTTTTGTGACATTATCAGGTAAAGTTGTTTAAATGTTATGTTGAGCTCCCTGTTATTATTCTTAACTTTTTATATTTTCTGTATTATGACATAAACTCATATTCATCCCCATAGATATGTTCCGTCATGTTATGTATTCTGTATAATGATCTAAAGAGCTTGGGGTAATGGTAACATTACAATCACAAAGAGATTGAACATTTTTGCAGGCTAAATTTGTTAAAAGTAGAATATGTTATTTTAAAATTTCCAATTTCGAAAATAGACATAATTTAAACTTTTTTAGGGTTATGTAAGGTTAGTAAACAAAGCAGTTACATATGTACATTTTTGGACAAGTATCGATGATTATTTTTTATTTTTTTTATTATACCGTCCAGCAATTTTCAAATTTTGGCTGTACACATAAACAGGACCAAACAACTTTAAAAGTAGGACCGAAAATTAAACAACCGCGTATCCTAGATTTCTAGATCAATTCTCGTCTTCGGAAAAAATAAAAACATTATGATTCGTAAATTTGGACACCTTTCCTGTCGCGATAAAAGTTTACTAATTCATTAATTATGCTTTTTGCACCATAGTTGTACAATTTGATCAATATTTTGATTATTTTGTTTATCCACGCCCACAAAAGGGGCGGACTATGAACTTCTTCTGACATCCAAATGTTTCACTTGCTTAGCAAAAACTGTGAAAAATTTCGTTTTTCCAGAGGTTGGTTTAGATCCTTAAGAGGGAACTGTTTTTTTGCCCCTGCTCTGATTTTGCCCATTTCCGAACTTAACAAGCCCAAGACCTTAAGACATATTCGTTCCATACTTGAGGAGTCTAGCTCTTTTACTTTGGACTGTATCGTGTCTTTCACAGACGGACGGGCAGACGGACATCGCTAGAATGTCTTAGAATCGATCACTAATCAGTAATTTATATATTTTATGTGGTCCTAGACCTATATTTCGATGCGTTACATACGGAATTACAAAGTGAGTATACACCCATATTGTTGTGTTGTTGGAAGGTATAAAAATTTCGCGAAAAAAATTTTTAGGTGAAATAAAATTTCGCGAAATTTTTTTTTTAAATGTTTTATTCTCAAAATTAATTTCTTTCACCAATTTTTTTTACCAAAATTTTTTTCTCTACCACTTATTTTTATTGGAGGTTTTAAAAAAATAAAAATTTAAACACACTGATTTCTGTCGTTATTCTAAATCCTTTATTTCTGTCATTTGTGGTAAAAATTGAAAAACTACTCATAAATGCATCCTTTCCTTAAGTGCACTAAAAAATTATATTCATTATTAAAAAATAGATAAAAATTTATAAATTTAAAACTGGTTTTTAATGAACCATCCCATACATTTTTGTGGTTACCATGGCGTATAATTGACATTAAATCATATTGCTTTGTTTAAAAGAAATAAAAAATAATAATATTATTAAAAAAACGTCTCATTGTCTATAGCAAACTGTTTAATGTTTTATTACGATAGTATAAATTTAATTTTTTATAATTTGTTTGCCAGTTTTTTTTATACCCTCCACTCTAGTGATAGAGGGTATATATAAGTTTGTCATTCCGTTTGTAACACCTCGAAATATTGGTCTAGGACCCCATAAAGTATATATATTCATGATCCTCGATCGATTTTAAGACGATCTAGCGATATCCGTCCGTCCGTCTGTCCGTCTCTTTGTCTGTCTGTCTGTCTATCTGTTATTAGCAAAACCGTGAATTTAAGATTAGTTTCACCTTAAATTCACGGGTTGAAAACCCGTTAAACATGTTTTAAAAACATTAGAAAGTCACAATAATATTTTACAATGTATTTTTGTCACATAAAAATATTTTCACACTAAAAAAAAATACACTCGAAAAAAATGTTACACTCAATGAAAATTTACACTCAAAAAAAAATTTAGTAAAGTTTTTTTTTTCAAACATTACCTAAAAAAAGTTTTTTTCCCAAAATAAAATATTTCTAATCAAAAATGTAATAGTAATATTTTTCACATTAGAAAATTTATTATCACTTAAAAAGGGCATTGTGGAGGGTATTCATAGATTCGGCCAAGTCGGATTTAACTTTTCTACTTGTTTTTTTTTTTTTATTTTTTTTTTAAAGTTTTGATGTTTGTCTATCCACACAAAAATTCAGACATTTGTTTTTTTTTTTCGAGAAAATCGCCTTTGAATATTAAATTTCATAACAATTTTGTAATTTGCTTGTTTTAACATGGCGGATGAGTATTAAATATTTTCATAAATGTTACTCATAAGCTATGTTGAAACAAGAAAATGCAAGCAAATTACTAAATTGTTATGAAATTCAAAACTCAAATGCGATTTTCTCAAAAAAAAAAACAAAAAAAACAAAACCATCAAAATTAAATTTTTTTTTTTTTAAAAAAATGGAAAGTTTCAGAACAGGTTCTGAACATTTTCCACAAAAAAAAAAAAATTTGTCGATAGCCCATACAAAAATATACAAGAATACACACTTTTGAGATTGCGGTGCATTCCGTTTTAATGTGATAAATATTTAATCAAGGCAACTCGCCACAAATTTGACCATTTTTCCAATATTTGACCAAGCCTCCTAAGCCCAGTTTTTGAAAAATTGAAAAACCAAAAAAGCAATTTTCTTAATTCCATATAGTGCTATCCACAGAACCTATTCAGAAATGTACGATACACAAGCTTTTTTTTCGCTGTACATTTGGTGTGGAATGCCTCATATAAGTATTCGTACACTCAAAACAAAATAGTTCTGTCTGTATATCAACTTTCAATTTACATAAGCAAACTTTTAGCCGACTTTTCTGCTGACTTTTCTGCTGAAAGAAATATTAAAACTACATACTCTGTCATTCAGTTTAAGAAAAAAACGAAATTTTTTGTGATTCAACTAATAGATAGAATAGATAACAAAAGGATCAGAATTAGAGATCCGATTTCTGAAATTTATTTAATTTAATTGTGATACTTAAAATCGTTTAATAGAATAAAAATAACCCTGTTTAGCCCGGAGAATCATGTTCATGTTGAAAATTTAAAAAAAAAAAAATATTTTGAGCGAAATAAATTCATTACATGTTCCATTTCGTTCCTGTCCCATTTTACTAGATTCTACTCCCTTTCCGTTTAACATGCGATAAAGAAATACACTCAGAAAATTATGTAAGTTACTACATGTTAGTTGTTTGTATATTTTGCAGTAGTTAGTTGTTTTCAACTACAAAGTCAGTTATTTTTGTATGAAAAATATCAAACAACTATTTCTGTTAGTTATTTTAAGTCGTTTTTTTTAATAACTAACAAAAAAGTACTGTAATGTAGTAACAGTTATTTGAAGTAGTTAATTTTATTTTTTAATTTCTGAAAAATTTTCAAAAGTTTTTTTAAAAAAAATATTTTTTTTTCGTTTTTTTTTTTTATTTTTCACAACTTAAAAAAAAAAAAAAAACTTGGAAAAAATTTGATCTTCAATTTTTTTTTCTGAACATTTACAAAAAAAAATATATATTTTTTATTTTATTTTTACTACATATTAGTTGTTTTGACTACAAATGTTAGTAATTTTTACTACATAAGTCAGTTGCTTTTTGTCAGTTAAAATAACTAACACTGTTAGTTGATTTAACTGACAAAGTAGTTGACCCCAAAACAACTTACAAAGTAGTTATTTTAACTGACATTTTCAGTTGATTTTACTAACATAATTTTTTGAGTGTAAAACAAGCTAGAGTGTTAACTTCGGATAAATAAGAAATTTCCAGGGGCGTTCTATTTTTATGGGGTGGAGTTGGGAAGAGGTCATTACCTTGGGGACACCTTGCTCTTTGCCGTAAATGTTTTCAAGATCATTAATAATTCTTTTATGCACCAAAGTACCAAAGTAAGACAATTTTATCACTATTTAAACTATTTTTTATAAACACGCCCACAAAGGGCGCGGGCCGAAAAAAACGAAATTTTGTAGTCCCCTGGTTCCAAGTGATAGACTTTGTACTTCCATTTCAAATCAAATCAAGTCATATTTTTGGAAGAATCTGCGACAGTGGACCACCAAAAGTGCGAAGTAATTGATTTTTTGACTTTTTAACAGCGAATATCCAAAAAAACGGTCCGTGCTAGAAAAAATTGGATGGCAGATTTGGATTCAGGAGAGCAAAATATATAAGAATCAGTTAAATATTTCACTGGGAGATTTTTGTTGTCGAACAATGTAATTATTTAGCAATAATTATTTAGTAGAGCAAAATCTATAAAAATCAGTTGGATATTTCACTTGGAGATTTTGTTGTCGAACAATGTAATTATTAAGCAATAACTCAAAAACAGGATCAGCTAGGATTTTCGTGTAAACGATTTTTATATTTTTGGAAGAATACGAAATTATTGGTTTTTTGACTTGTTAACAGCGAAAAAAAAAAGATTGGATTGCAGATTTGGATTCAGGAGAGCAAAACCACACAGAAAATAAAATCGTCAAATTTAAATCAACAAACATAAATGGTAAATCAACCAAACATGATATCATCCAAACATTTAGTAAAAACGGCCGCCTGTTAGTCAATAATACAAAACTTCAATTTTGTTTTCAACAATCTCAGTCAAGTAATTTTATATCAAAATTCTTTTATCATGTCAATGAAAAGTGTTTGTTTTTGTTAAATTTTTTTGTTGAAAAAAAGAAAAATCATTTGTCAGATCAACCAATTGTGTTTGTGTTTGTAGAATTTCTTTGTTGATCAACAGATCACTAAATTATGTTTGTATTTGTTGAATTTCTTTGTTGAAAAAAAACAAAATTCTTTTTTCAACAATCAAAATTTACAAACGTTTGTTGATATTACAAATTTCCGTATAGGAGCACTTTCTTTGAAAAATTTATTTGTATTCACAAATATGGGAGTAAATATAACAATTTTTTTTTCTGTGTACAAAAAAGTAAATTTTGTTAAATACTAAACTTCCTCAAGTTCAAAAACATATATTTTCCATGCAAATGCCCTTAAAATTCATAACATCCAGTGTCATCCAAATCCATTATACTCTACCCATTATATACATTGTTTTCTTAACAAACCTCCCTCTCTGTGTGTAACATGGCATATAATTAATATTAACAATCACTTGTTACATTACATTTACTGACCAATTTCATTTAATATTTCCCTTCAGGATATTTTGGTGTTGTATGTTTATATTCATTACAAAATTTTCGTATTCAAGAGGACACAAGAACATTTTTGAACAAAAAGAAGACCAAAATTATATAAAAATTGTCTCTTAAATTAATTTAACTGTCATTTACGCACGATTTCCTTGACACTGTATACCCAAAAGTTTTTTTTTTGGGACATATTCTTTTTTTTCTTGGTACTTTCTTGGAAAATTTGCCAACAACTAAAATTGAAAGTGACTAATTAACATACAGTTAAACAAATATAATATTTTGGTAGGATGGTGAAGTAGTGTCGTCATCCACAACAGTACAACATGCACATAATTTGAAAGGTATACAAAAAGGCGTTGGGGCATTTGTGTTATAAACAAGTTCATTAGTCCTTATTATGTATTCGTAACTAAATTGTGGGTCGGTGTTTTGCAAATTGAACGTAAACAATACAAATGTTAAATAACACTGTGTAACAAGAAAAATTAGCCTTGATGGCTCGAATGCGAAATGTGAAAGTAGATCATTCATAGAAAAAATTGTTGTATTGTTGAATCTTTTTCGATTAAAACGTTGTTTAATTGTATTGACAAATTGTGTTGTTGAAGAAAGTATCAATTATTTTTTTGTCAATACAATTAAATTGTTTGTTGATACAACAATGGTTTTATTTAAAACGAGCCTATAATACAATCTTTTTTCTATGATTGGATAAACCAAAACCGCCAAAAGGTTTTATAAATCTTGTTCGGTTTTTGGAAAATGTCACAAAATTATCCATTGCTCTACTTTCATTTCACTTTGGAGTAATTGAGGCTGATAGTGATGATCCAAAATTTGTGGCACAGTGTTATAAGTGCTGTGTAAAGATATTTGATTACATTATTAAAAGGTGGATAGTTTTTGCTATGTGTAAACTATAACATTATATGGAAAATTAATATGTATTAGGTAATTTGGTAACATAAATACAATTTAATAATTGATTACTCTAGAACAAAAATTTTGTGAAATCAGAAAAAATTACAGGGCACCCACCGATTGCCCTGAAACTTATATATAGAAAAGAGGGTTCCAGTCGTTTCCAAATTCTGCTTCGTTAAGTACGATATTGTCAAAAATGTATAAACGCTGGGGTCATTTATAAGGGGATGTTTTTACGTACGGCCGCCAAAATCATTTATAATAATCTCTAGGGATGAGATTTCCATGCAAATGCATGTTTTTTGTCGATAGTATAAAAACAATATCGACCAATTATCTTACCGATTCAAGAAATTTGTGTTTAAATGGCATCGATTTGTTTTTGTATATTTTTGCATATTTTGGTGAAAATGCATATTTTTGCATATCTTGGTTTTTAATGCATATTTTGTATATATTTCCAACTTTTAAGTGCATATTTTTGCATATCTTGGTTTTTAATGCATATTTTGTGCATATTTTCAACTTTTAAGTGCATATTTTTGCATATTTTGGCATAAATTAGCAAAAACACTTATTTGTTTCAAAAACTATCAGCCTTACCACAAGAAAATAAAATAAATTTAAAATGAACTTTTAATTTTATTTCCATACAAATTGTTTTTGTTTTTAAAATCGACTTTCAAAAAATGTATAGAAAATTTGAAATTTAAAATAAAACTTTTGTTAAAATAGACTTTTTATTTTCTTGTGGTAAGGCCTATAATTTTAAAAATTTAATTTGAAAATAAGAAAAATTATTTTTTTTCTTTTAAATTTTTTTTATAAATCGTCTTAATTTCTAAAAAAATTTTATAAAGTTTTAAATGTTACTATTTAAAACAGGCGTTACTTTTTGTTTTTATAGAAGTTTTTCCACTGAAAACAAGATTTTATTGCACACATTTTTTTAGTGCATATTTTTAAGGTTTTTAGTGCATATTTTGAATTTATTAGCGCATGTTTTAAGGGCATATTTTCGATTTTTTAGTGCATAAAAATCTCATCCCTCTTTATTTTTCATAAGGTGGCAACCCTTTTTTAAATTTGAGATTGGGCAGCTAAAAAAAAACAGGTAACTCTTATTTTTTTCCCCCTCATTCCCATATTCAAGTTTCAGGGCAATCGGTGGTTGCCCTGTGAAAGACCTTCCTTGTAAGACGTCTAAAAGGAAATGTCTTCAAAATAGCAGTATATTAAATTAGAATTTTAAATCTGGGCAACTCAATTTCCAAGAAATAAATGGCAACATTATCGATTTTTTTAAAATAAAATCAAAATCTAACAAGTAGAATAAAAGTAATAAATAGACAAACAATTTTAAAAATAAAGTTTGGAACAAGTAGTTAGGTGTGGGACTAAAAAACTGGTTCAAATCCAGTTGGGATTAAAAACGGCAAAAAGTTCTTTCTAAATATGAGAAAGATAATTTATAAAGGAAAATGGATAAAAGTAAAAACTAAAGGAAATACGATTTTTTTTTTGTATTTTCGCATGACCTACGTCAGACATTTCCCCAAAGAAGTGTTAGGTGACATGTCCCCAGAAGTTCAGCCCTGACCACTGCTGACTTTGAGTGAGGACATTTTGAAAATTTGTATGAAACTGTCCTCAACCCAGTACATAGAGATGTCTGTGGATGTCAGCAGTTACTCTGACATGTCAGCGCTCCGTCACTGAAGATGGCTCGAGGACGTTGCCAACTGGCATATCATAGTTTTAATTACCCAGCAAAAACTTCGCTTACCAAGTAATTAACTTAAGGTGTTGGCAAAAATATGAGTAACTAGTTACCTCCCAATTTCGATGTTAATTACTTTAACACGGTGATGTCATTGGAGGTAACCACATTTTGCCTTTTTTGACGCAATGTTTGGCGCCAATGATAATTAGTAGTATTCAAAGCCATTACCACGTAAGCGAGGCAGGAAGGGGTACCAATTACCAAGTTTTTGCTGGGTAGTAAAAGATATAATGCCCTCGAGCTAGAATAAACCTACTCAAAATATTTCTAATTTATTTTTTTTTAAATAAACCAAAAAAAAAAATCAAAAACTGATTACATTTGAACTTGAAGAACAAAAAAAAAATGTTATTACAGGAGATACTTTCAATGAATTTTAAAAATGGCGCTCGTATCCACTTATTAATTGGTCTGCCACATGTTAGATGCCTGGGGAAGTTGTAATAACTTGGCTTATTTGCAACAGATTTTAGTTTTTATTACCTTATTTGAGAGACATTTTACCACAAGTTACAATACTGTAATCATTTAAATTTAAACATAATCCAAAATATCGAAAAAAATTAGAAAACAGCAAAAAATCATATTTTCTTTGATAATCTGTTTGCAAACTACAAAGCCGATGCGGCACGCCTTATCCATGTCCGATTACCCAAAAATTTTGTGAGATGTATTTTTACACCCAATTTTATATATCTATTCATAATTTAGAGTAAAAATTTTAGAGTTTTAAAAAAAGAAAAATCGAAGGATCTTTTCAAAAAGTCGCTTTTTAATTTTTAAACGTTTAAAATGAGTGATACTTACTTCAAATAATATTTTCATATTTTTTTCTAAAACTACATTTAAATACCAACAAAATGCTGTCCGACCTTTTTTAATAAAACGATATTTTATACTAGTAAAAATTATTTAAAAATTTATTTTTAATTTTTTTTGGATAAATCGCCAAACTTTTGTCAAACCGACAAATGCCGTGCACTTAAGGTAGTTTATTTGTATATACACAAAAGTTAAATTGTGGTCTTAATCTTAATTTTCTTTAACAATTGTATAACATTAACTTTTGTGGTCGATTTATTATCCACGATTTATGTCTTGATTTGTAAACAATATTTGTTCTTAAGGAGAATTTATAGACAAAATATGTTGTTGACTAGACAACAATTTACAAAACTCACACATACATAGTCACAAACAGCAAACATACATACAAACAAACAGATATTAGAAATTTACTCATTCATATGCAAACGAATTTAAACAATAATAAATAAATATATGGATGGAACAAGTATGTCGATCGATAGATAAGTAATTTTATTTACATATAAATTCACCAAAACAATTCACAATATAAAAGCCAATAACATGAAATCATGACAAACTCTTCTCATCATATGCAATAGCAAGAAGTCAACACACAAACATTTACTACACTTAAAATATTATGTAAGTAAATTCAACAGAAAATACGTTTGAAACAAATGAAACTTTATTTAAAAAACGGACTACTTACATTTCATTTAAAACCAAAACATTTCTCAGTTATTTTTAAATGTTAATTAATAACTGTTGAAATCCGTAAAAATAACTTAAAAATCCGTAAAAAATGACTGACAAAATTTTACTGTAAAATCGGTTAAAATAACGGAAATTTACATTAATTTTTATTTATTTTTTTAGAAATAATTTTAAAAAACTTCGAACCTGAGGGGAATCGAACTCATAATTTCTGGCTGATAGCCCAGCACGCTACCCTCTGTGCCACAAGCTACTTATTTATTCAGCAACTAAATTTAAATTTCAAATTCCAAAAAAAAAAAATCTATTTTTAGAAATTTTCAAATAACTGACAATAACAAACGACAAAACGATAAACGGTAAAATAATGTGGTTTGTTTTTTAAATAACTGAAAAAAACAAACGTTACGGAAAATTTTATTTAAAAGACAGTTATGTATTTGAATAAACGTTCAAAAAGTTGTTTAGAATATTTGTATGTGAAACAAACGAATTTTCTTTTAATATCAACTGAAACGAAAACTATTTGTTTGACTGTGAAACAGTAACCGTAAAACTTTTATGAGTGTAATACAACCAGACACACACACGCACACACTCAGAAAAATCAAACACTTGTATGTGTGTTAGTAAGCATGCTAATACAATGCATATTCAAGACAATATTCAAAATGAATGTCTTGTCGTTCTATTTCATTTCCTACTTCACCTCTCTCTTCGTCACTATCTGTATATTAAATGTTGTTGCTCTTGTTGTTGTTGATGTTGTTAAACTACTTTGGTATGCAATCGTTGAATGAATAAATGTATTGCAATTCAATAATATTGGTGATTTGTTTTTTACTTGTGTGTGTGTGTAAACTAAAGGATAATTGTGACGATACCACTGATATGAGTCAAAAGTTTTTCGATGTTTTGTGTAAAAAGAAGTTCATACATTTAGGAACAAAGAAAAAAATTGATATTATGCTTCAATATATTGATGATACGGTTTCATTACTTTCTGTCATCAATTTTGATGACAAATTTCATCATATTGATGACAATTTTCTTCAATACGATGAAATTTCATCAAAATTGAAAAAACAAGTGATGACACATTTCATCATGTCATCAAAAAATGTCATCAATATTCCGTTTGCATTTTTTTATAATAATATTAAAATAAATAATGCTATTAAATAAATATTGAAAAAAAAGAAATATTGAAAAAATAGAAATATTGAAAAAATAGAAAAGTTAAATTCGACTTGGCCGAAACTATGAATACCCTCTACAATGCCCTTTTTAAGTGATAGTAAATTTTCTAACGTGAAAAAAATAAAAATTTTAATTAGAAATATTTTATTTGTGTAAAAAAAAAACTTTTTTTAAATTAATTTTTGAAAAAAAAAAAATATTTACAAAATTTTTTTTTTAGTGTAAAATTTTTTTTGAGTGTAAAATTTTTTTCGAGTGTATTTTTTTTTTTTTTTTAGTGTAAAAATATTTTTGAGTGACAAAAACACGTTGAAAAATATTTTTTATTTTTGTGACTTACCAATGTTTTTAAAACATATTTAACGGGTTTTCAACACGTGAATTTATGCTGAACCTAATCTGAAATTCACGGTTTTCCTAATAACTTTTGAACCAATTGACCGATTTGGCTGAAATTCAATACGAACCAGGCCAGGGGAACGAAAAATATATATGCCAAGTTTCAGCATCCTCAGTATTGCCTTTAAAAAGTAAGCGTGTTTTTATATCGTAAATTCACGAAAAACCCTTGCCGAAATTCCGTCTTTTGCTCATAACTTTTAAACCACTAGACCGATTTCTCTGGATTGCAATACCAACTTGACTAGGTAAATGCCCAATATATATGCCAAACTTCAGGAGCCTCCGTAAAGTCTTTCAAAAGTTAGCGTTTTTTCAACAGACAGACGGACGGACGGACGCACGGACATCGCTAGATCGTCTTAAAATCGATCGAGGATCATGAATACATATACTTTATGGGATGGAGGGTATAAAAAATGTTCCTGCCCTTGCTTGTACTGGAACCCACGCTCTACCAGTTGTAGCGTTTATTTTCGACGCCTTAGCTTGTTCAGCCAGCTACAGAAGAAAATTTCGCACAACAAATTAGTTAGATATCGTTTGCTAACACCATCCAATAAAAATGAAAAAAGTCGGTAAACACGAACTGGATAATATACGTAAGAAACTAGAAACTAAATGTAGTAAAACTGCTTTTACAGTTTTTCATTTCGTGATCCTTTTTCCTTTTAAAAGGACTTCAAAGTTTTAGAGGACTAAATTTTGTAAAATATTTTTTTAATATTTGTGCTTGTACTAGGATGCCACTGGTGATAGCAAATGAAAGAGGATGATCTCCCCTAATTTTACTATTTTATTATTTTTACATATCAGGAAAAAGGAGCTAAATTACGTCCTTTCATAACTTTATCCTTTAATATAATTCAAAATTTTCCAAAAAATATTTTGGTAAAGTTTTCAAATGACTTTATTCACATCCTTTTATCCTGATATGGCAAAATAAAAAAATGCAAAAATTAGGAGAGATCATCCTCTTTCATTTACCATCCCAAGTGCCATCCTAGGACAATAAAATAAAAATATTTTACAAAATGTATCCTTTAAAACTTTGAAGTCCTTTTAAGGGAACAGGATCACGAAATGAAAAACTGTAAATGCAGTTTTATTCCATTTGATCTCTACTTTCAGACGTATATCACCTGGTTCATGTTTAATATTGCCTGTCGGACGGAGTAATATGTTAAGACTAGCACATTTTTGTTATATATCTGTTTACATATATGCTTATAACGTTTGCTAATGGAGAATTGTAAAGACTCTAACATTTAATAAATATAAAACATCCCTCTCTTTCTCTCTCACAGCTTTTGACAGAGCATAGTTAAATACCAGCTGGTGAATGTACTGTGTGTGTTATAGAACACAATAAACAAAACGACCTATTAATGTTACTATTTGTTGATATGCTTTAGGTAAGTGGCTAGAGGCTAAACCCAACAAACAAGTGGTCCGGTGCTTCAAATCTTGGTTGGGACAAAAGAAAACAGATGTAAATTTTTAAAAATAGAAAATAGCAAACTATTTAAAGTAATTAAATAAAAATAAATAAATCAAATTATAACAAAAAAATATATATTTTTTCTCTTTTTTTTAAATAAACAAAAAAAAAATGTTATTGATGACACACTTCATCATATTGATGACACCGCTTCATCATATTGATGACACCGCTTCATCATATCAATAAGACGTTACATTGGATGAAAAATGATGCAACATTTCATCACATTGTTGAAAATTTTCATCAATATGAAGAAGTTTTTTCTCTGAATGTAAGCGTTGGAGTTCTTTTTTTGTCAGTGGTATCGTGAAAATTGTCCTTTAGTGTACCTATAAGACAAGCAAGTGTATGTGTTATTTATTTTTTAGTGTATGTGTGTGAAAGAGATTTTTTTTCTTTCGTTCATGAGGAGTTTTTTTTTCTTGCTGTGTTTTAGTTTTTTTTGCTTACAGCGCATAAATTCAATTTATATCTAGATTTTAAGCTACTACAAAACTACTACTACATAGAAATTATATGTATGGATATAGTTGTGAGCTCCTTAAAATATGCAACATTGTTATACAACTTTATTCGTACTTGAGCATAGAATATAAATAAAAGTTTTTGGTTTTTTGTTAATATTTCTTTTTTGTTTTATTTTTCTCGATTTTTATTCTGATGTTTTTTTTTATGTTTTCTTTAAATAAAAATCAGAGTAGATTTGTTGTAGCTACTTTTGGCATTAGCTGAAAGACATGTTAACATTTCAATGCACAATTTTTGTCAAACAAAAAAAAATATATGTAGAAAAAAAAAATATAGAGAATGATAATAAAATCATATTTATTGATAGAAAAACTAAATAAGAGTAACACAAAACTGTTAAGGATGTTAAGATAAAAAGTTTCTGCAACAAAATTTTATATTTTATAAAAAAAAAGTTACAAAAATGTTGAAAATGTCTAAAATTTGATTACATTTTTTTTTTGGAAAGAAAATCATTTAAAACGTTTTTTGTATAAAAAACTATAAAGTTTGACAAATTTGTTATGGTTTCATTTATCCGTAAAAAATGTTAAGTAAATGGAATTTTTTAATACAAACTTTTTATAAAAAAAAAAAATAGTTTATCAGCAGCATATCGATAAAAAAATATATTAAATCATCAAGTAAGATATAGAATCGAACTATGGGCAGTTTCTGTCTTATTTATACCAATTACAATACAGGCTGGACGTCACCGTAGACCTCATAAACACCACATTGTTAGAATATGCTTTGACAAATACTCGTTTTTCTATTCGTTGCTTACTATCCATTACCAGGGATGCCAACTTAGTGCTTTTCGCGCTAGATCAAGTGCTTTTTGATGTGTCAAATCGCGAATTTTTGGCCTAGTGTCAAATTAGAAAAACGCACAAACTTGGTGCTTTCTTTAAATTTCAGTTGTTGCTTTTAGTGCTTTTTAAAATAAATTTTTATAACCTCCAAACAAAATATTTCTTTGTTATTTCGAGTGAAACGCATCAAAATATTATTCGGAGACTCCACAAAGTATATATTTTATTGATTTTTTATCGATTCAAAGACATTTTTTGAATGTCCGTCTGTCGGTCGCCTGTCTGTCTGTGAAAATCAGTATGCAGTTCAAACTAAGTGCTAAACGCCTGAAATATGGAACGAATATATTATTATGGTCAATGACCATTGGTCGTATTAAGTTCGGAAAAAATGGGCAAATCGGACTAAGGGGAAAACGTTTTCTTTTGAAGAACTAAACCAACATCTAAAAAATACCATTCCTGTAGGTTTTTTTTTATTTTGGTTTAATATTTGAATTCTGTTCTGCGTGAAGTTCAAAGACTAAATTTGGCTTTTGAAGCGGAAAATGCAGACCCCCAGCAGAAATAAATCGAGATTTTGGCGACACAGCATCTGTTTATAGCATACCGTAGCGCATCCAAAGAGCGCTCTTAGGGATGCAGTAAAAGGAAGGGGAAAAAATTTAATTTTTTTTTAAGATTTTTTATATAAAACTTATAATGTGTAATTATTTTTTGATAAAATTTCACACTTGCTTTCCTTTTTAATATTTTTAACACTTTTTGAATAAAAAAACATGAGTTTTAGACAAAGACACATGATTTGACGGCATCATTATTGCGCATTAATCAGCGCCGCAAAGAGCGCTTCAATCATAGCATCTTTGACCGCTGTTCCCAAAAAAAATCCCATAAAAAATGTGAAAATGAAAATTTCCGATATTTTTTTGATGTTCACTTCCGATTTTTTTTTTTTTCATTTTGTTTCACATAAATAAAGTTTTGTAAAGTAAAACGAATGAATTTTTTTGTTATATTTTTTTAAATTTTAGTTATTTGATTTCAACTGTGAACAGACAAGGAAAAAATTCGAATTTTATTTAAAATTCATAAGGTATTTGAAATAAAATTTTTGTTTAAATAAAATTCTCAAAAACATTTGAATTTTATTATTTCCAAAAATAAAATTCTCAAAAAAAAAGAATTTTATTTTTGGTTTGAATTTTATTTTTGAATTTTATTTTTGGTTTAATTTTATTTTACTTTTGGTTTGAATATTTATTTGTTCAAAATATATTTGTTATTATGGAAATAAAATTCTTTTTTTTATTAATAAAATTCTTTAAAGAATTTTAAATAAAATTTTTTTGAATTTTATTTCTTCTAAGAATTTAAAATAAAATTTTTAAGAATTATATTTAAAATTCTTTCTTGAATTTTTTTAAAAATTCAAAATTGAATTTTATCAATAACGAATTTTAAATTTTATTGTTTTTCCTTGTCTGACTTTGAATGAACCCGTAAACAAACACCAAACTCGATTTTATGTGATTCGGAAAATATCATGTGATTTGAAAAGTTTTGAAAGACATAACAGAGGCCCTTAACACATTTTAAATGATGATAAATAGGCCAACCAAAAAACAGCCAATGCTTATTTGTTATTTCGATGAATAAACCGATTTGGATTAAACACAAACTCTAATCACGAAAAAACAGAAAAACTAAGATACATTTGTTATAACTTCTTTTGAATATTTTTTTCATTTATTGGTAAATTTTTTGTTTTTTATCTCATTTTTACATTTTAATTTTAGAACTTTAATTTTAGAAAATACAAATTTTATTACAAAAAATGTCCAATCATATATTAGAAACTCCAATTATATTTAAAAAAATTCCAAATATAACTCAAAAATTTTAAATTATATTTCAAAAATTTCCATTGATAGTTCAAAAATTTCCAACTTTATTTTAGAAATTTCAATTTATATTTACAGAAATTTCAATTAATATTTTAGAAATTTCAAATTGTATTTAAGAAAATTTCTAAATGCTTTTCAGAAAATTACATTTGCATTTAAATATTTCCATTTGGATTTCAAAATCTTAATATTAAGAAAATTCCATTGAAATAAAAAAAAAAATCCATGTGTATTTTAAAAATTTCCAACTGTATTTCAAAAACTTCCGTTTGTATTTAAAAATTTTCTAAATTCTTTGCAGAATTCACTGCATCTTTAATCAGCTTAAATCAGCGCTAAAAAGATACATGAATTTACAGCATCTTTATTCTGCTTAAATCAGCGCTCTAAAGACACGTGATTTCAGTGCATCTAAAGAGCGCTGTTTCTGTGTATCCAACTAGCGCTCTAAAGTGGGACATCGCCTTAGAGAATCATGCATGAATTCAGCGCAATTGGATGCGCTCCTTTACTCAAGTTCCCCTTCCAAAAGCTGCTGAACGATCAGCAAAATTTCTGCTGGGCCATGTAAAATTGTACAACGATTTATATCGGTTGCTCAAAATTTTAACCAAGAAACCTATCAAAAATTTAGTTTGAATAAAAATATTATTTTTTTTACTTTTTATATACATATTTACAAAAACGGTCCAGTGCTTTTTGACCCTTTTTTTTAAATTTACGCGTTTTTACCCGTTTTGTGCGCGTTTTGCTCTCAAATAGTTGGCATCTCTGTCCATTTCATATTAATAGTTTTCTACAGAGACAGAGAGAGAGAGAGTATTCAATTATAACAATACAATTCAAATAGTAATCTTAATTTCACCTCATAAAAAATGCTCCAACATTTTGGACATTTTGTGGAGAAATATTTTTTTAATATTTTTTAATTAAATCGTTGTTGTATTAACAAACATATTAATTGTATTGACAAATTGTGTTGCTGAATAAAATATAAATTATTTTCTTTGTCAATACAATTAAATTGTTTGTTTATAGAACAACCATTTAATTGAAAATGAGCTTAGAATACAATTTTTTTTCTGTGTATTAGCATTTTTGTATCAAAATCGCGATGTTGTTCTAATAGAGATTACTCAAATTTAACCTTGTTCTCACAAAATGCAATTTAAAAATAAACAAATATGACACACACAAACAATCACACAAAAACACACATACATTCAATCATTTAAACAAATTCAATGAAATATTGAGTGGTGAATACTAAAAAAAATATTTAGCGTAATGAATGCGATTCATGCGCTAAATTATGCTAAATCAACAAAAATTGCTAAATTGCTATGAGGAATAGTATTTGTATGTATGAGTTAATGTTCTAATGAGTGTAAAAATGAATAAATGTGTATGTGTGTGAAGTGCCATCTACATTAGGCTAGAGTGATTAAAGAAAGAAATTATAAACCAATTTTACAACTATCGAATTTTAAATGGGTATGTTTCAATATGGTCTTCTACCATGTAATTTTTTCAAATTCTGATTTTCCCAAGTGTCCGGGAAAATTTTTAGTCTCGAGAATAAAATTATATGGTAAAAATTTGAGGCCAATTTTTATATATTTTCAAAAACTGAGTATATGGTTAAAATTCCATGCAAATCAGCTAATTTCAATCCACCCTAATACTCATACGCTCAAGTTAGTTTAAGGACTTTCAATGCGTTTCTATTTATTAACAGTGTTTTTCATAATAAAAAAATAAAATAAAAATGAAAAGATATACAAGAATTCATTCAGTTCAATTAGTTAAATTGTTGCAGAAAATTATTAAATTGAATAAAGTTGTATGGAATAAAATATGAGAATTTATTTAACACAATAATATGTATTCGAAAGAAAATTCAGTGCAATATAATATAAAATCAGTAATGAAAGTTCTACAGTATTGCAGCAAGCTATTTAAAAGTTTTGCAAATATAAATATTTTTGTAAAATTTTTATGAGATTTTGTAATACCTCGAAATATCGGTATAGGACCCCATCGATCGATTTTAAGTTGATTAAGCGATCCCTGCCCGTATGTCTGTCTATTGAAAATATACACACAAAAAATTATTGGCTAAAAATTTTCAATTAAATCTATTGATCAACAAAATTTAAATGAGTCAATCAATGTTTTGATTAAAATTTTGTTATTTTCTTTAACTGTCGAATTACAAAATTTCAACATACCAGATTTTTTTTCGCTTTAATATATTTGAATAGATTAATTCAAAAATATACAAAATAATCGGGGTTTACTTTTTTTTTTGTTGTTGGCAACATATTGGAAAGCAAAAATATGAATTGTTTCATAATTTTGCTATAAGCTTACATTTGATTTGTTAGATCAATCATTATTTTGATTGACTTAAATAAAAATTTTTATCAAACTTTTGATCAAAATCGAACAAATATTTGATTGAAAAAATATTTAATTAATCACCTACAATTTGATGTATAACAATAGGTATAACAATTTTCTTGATTAAAGGAATTTCAATCAAAAAATTGATTGAATCCGCGGTTTTGTTGATTGAAATTTGTTTCGAATTCTTTTTGTGTACTATTTTTTAAAATATTACTCTGAGGCTGCTGAAGCTTAGCATATATATTTGTCGTTCTTGCGGTCAGTTCTGTGTTGCATTACTGCATAATCCACATAGGTCAGTTTAGGGATGGCTGATCTCAAATTCAAATTCAAAAATTCAAAACGGCGGATCCAACATGGCGGACATATTTTTTTAACTATTAGTTTTTTGAGTTAAAATTTATTTTTAAAAAGGGATTGGGGTCAGTAATAACGAATCAAAACTCCAACAAGTTGAAAAGTTAAATTGGACTTTGCCGAATCTATGAATACCCTCCACAATGCCCTTTTAAGTGATAGTAAATCTCTAACGTGAAAAATAACATTTTTGATTAGAAATATGCATTTTTTAAAGGATAGTACATTTTTTAACGTGAAAAAAATGAACAATTTTTTTTTGTCATTTTGTCATTAAAAAAAAAAAAAAGAAAAATTACAATTTTTTTTGAGTATAAAACTTTTATCGAGTGCAATGTTTTTTTACTGAAAAAATATTTCTGAGTGAATGCACGTAACTTGTACACAAAATATTGTCTCAAAAGTTAGCGTGTTTTCAAAAGACAGACAGACCGTCTTAAAATCGATCGAGGATCATGAATATATATATATATACTTTATGGGGTCCTAGACCAATATTTCGATGTGTTACAAACGGAATGACAAACTTATATATACCCTCTATCACTAGAGTGGAGAATACAAAAATTCAAAATGGCGGATTAAAAATAGCGGCAATTTCTTTCATACAGAATTATATACATTGTGTGGTTTGGTTGAAAATCTCAATTATAAGGTTTTGGGGGTCGCTGATAAAGAATTTGAAAACAAAAATTTTAAATTCAAAATGGCGAATCCAAGATGGCGGATAAATTTTTGAATTTATTTTTTCATTGGGCTCATAATTATTCTTTGTAAAGGATAAGGGGTTTCTGATTACAAGTCAGAAACCATTACAAAATGGCGGATCCAAAATTGCAGAATTTATTTAATTAGGTGGTTTGCTTTGGCTGAAAATATCCATTACCGGGTCTTGGGGGTCGCTGATCGAAGAACGGAAAACGAACATTTTAAATTAAAAATGGCGTTTTTTGTTATTAATTCTATAAATATAAATTATAAGTCTGATTCTATTTCTTGCTGATTTATAATATCGTCCTTGTTTGTTACTTACCAACTTTTTGATTGAGGTTCTTAAGCCTTTCAGATCATCCACGTCCAAATTTAACTTATTTAGTATATACTGAACGACAATTTCACGATCATTTTCATCTT
The DNA here is from genome assembly GCA_963921195.1 of Pegoplata infirma. Taxonomy (NCBI): domain Eukaryota; kingdom Metazoa; phylum Arthropoda; class Insecta; order Diptera; family Anthomyiidae; genus Pegoplata; species Pegoplata infirma. The sequence goes on from OY992537.1 coordinate 234,073,156, forward strand.
GTTCAACATTTTGTAGAATTTTAGGATATGTAAAATTAGTCATTTATCGCAATTAATTACGTCAGTTTTCAAAAAAGAAAAAATTTATTTATTTTTAAACCATAAAACAAGTATGACCCGCTTAAAAGCGACCTTACAAATGTTAAGTTTTGACACTCTTAAACGAGGCATCTTTTAATTCGTAATAAAACGATATTATTTTATCCGAAACATTTCTTATTTAACGTTTCCAAAGAGGAATAAAATTGCTGTAAATAAAAAACGTATTTTATTTAAAAGCTTTTAAATGCGCTTACATACTTGTTTAATTATAAATTCTAACGTTTTAAACCTTCACTGTACCCAATATAATTGAATTCATAAGAAAGCGAATGCAACTGTAAATAAGACACATACATATAAATTAAATATGAATACATGTAGGTTCAAATAAAACTGTGTCAAAGTCATCACTAAAAAGAGGAAAAACTCATACACAATATCCTTGATTTTTATGAATTATAAAAATTCCAATACAAAATTTAATAAACACAATTTCTTAATCAAAATTCATAGAAAATTAAGTTTAAATTTGTTATAATTTAATAAAAAGCTTTTAGTTTACATGAACTAGAGATTCATAAATTAAAGGCAGTTGTCACGGTAACACTGATAACACAGCAGAACACCAAAAAATAAACAAGAGTTACGACCATCATTTCTATATATTTCGGGTATGCTGATTCATAAACAACGACAAACGGCGTACGCCATTGGAATCAGCATGTCTCAATAGAAACGTTGGGCATACCTCTTGTTTTCTAAAATAGTGGTCAGTTTTGTCACGCTGTGCAATTAGTCAAAGGGTTTTTGATGTTTTGTGTAAAAAGCAGTGCATACATTTAGGCGCAAAAAATTTTTTTTTAAAATGTTTTAAAGAAAAGTCGAAAATTATTCGACTTATTGTTAGTGGTAAAAGAAAACAAATATCTTTTGATTGTAAAAAAACTAAAACCTTTAGTCACTAAAAAAATATTTTAAAAAGTTTTTACAAGTTTTAGCATTTAACTGTAATTTTGTTATTTTAAATTAAAAGTTTTTAACTTTCTAGACTTTTAATATTAGATGCAAATGAATTTAAATTTTCTTAAGCTCTTAAAAACTTTATTTTTATTCTTTAAAAATATGTCATTGTTAACTAAAAATTTTTTGTTGCAAGAGTTCATAAGTCAATATACTTAAAATGAAAATTAAAGAAACAATATTTACTACAAATGTAAATAAAAGATTAGTTTGAAAAACTAATTAACAACTAATGTTAATTTATAGACATTGACTAAATAATAAATGCCGAGTTAAAGAAAAAAAAATTAAGTCAATGAGACCATTAATGTTTTATATAAATGATGATAGCACTAATCTACAGTAATATAAGGTCCTAGATTTAACCATGTGTAAATTATAATTCTACACACCATTTTCAGAAGAAATTTGAAAAATGTATTTGAAAAATGCCTGCGAATTTTGTACTCTTGCCCAAAACATTTAATCATGATAATGTTTTGCGGAAGATTTGGGTGTACTTGCCAAAGCAAAGTTTTTTTAGAAAAAAATAATGTTATATTACTTTGCTATTCCATGCAAAACGAATTGAAATATCAGTCGAGGACCCCATTAAAAAACCAAACGAGCTGTACATTTCGTAAGTGAGTGCAAAAATAAATGCTTAAAAGTGTTTTTACATTTTGGAGAGTATAAAAGATTCTGCACCAAAGAATATACCACTCTCATAAAAAGAATTTTGATGAAAAAAGGTTTTTGATGAATTTTTTTGATGAAAAGAAAAATTTTTTAATGTAAAAAAAAATTTATGAAAAAAAATATGAAAAAAAAAATTTTTTTTGGTGAGAAAAAAATTGATAATAAAAAATTTAATATAAAAATATGATAAAAAAAAAAATTATGAAAAAAAATTTTGATAAAAAAAAATTGACGAAAAAAAATTTAATGAAAAAAAAATTGATGAAAAACAAAATTTGATGAAAAACAAAAAAAATTATGAAAAAAAAATTTGATGAAAAAAAATTTTTGATGAAAAAAAAATTGATGAAAAAAAATTAATGAAAAAAAATTTGATAAAAAAAAATTTTATGAAAAACAAATTTAATGAAAAAAAAAATTGATGAAAAAAAAAAATTGATTAAAAAAATGACGACAAAAGAAAAGTTTGATGAAAAAAAAAAATAATTTATGAAAAAAAAATTTGATGAAAAAAAAATAAATTGATGAAAAAAAAAAAAAAATTTGATGAAAAAAAAAAATTTATAAAAAAAAAAAAAAATTATTAAAAAAAAAAATATTTTGTTGAAAAATAATTATGTTACTTTTTATTCACCAGCTGGTGAAAAACGGGTTTATTCACCACGAGGTGAATTATTACAACCCAAGTTATTAAAATTTTTGGTTTTAAGAAAATGAAAATTGTAATTCTTGTTTTCTTTTTCGTTAATTGTTAGCTTATATAGTCAAACTGAGGTGGCATCCTGCTACTTTTTTTAAATTAGACACCAGCCTAAAAACATTATCATGTTAAAACATTATCATGTTAAAAGTTTTACTACAAATATTGTTGGAGCAAGACAGTGGTTAGTTTAAAGTTTTAAGTTTTAAGAAAATGTTTGGATTTAGAAAACATTGAGGGTCGGTCATATGTTTTACTGCTCTAGGGGCACTATTAGGGCAGTTAGAGTGGTTGGAGCAAATTTAAAAAATTTAATTTTTATGGGAGCCCCTTAGGAATTTGAGATAGAGTGTTAGTTTGTTTGAAAAATTTTTTTTAAGGATAAACATTAACAAGGATCGGTCTAGCTGTTAATGCCTCTAAATTAATGCTGCAAATCCGTCCTAAATTTCCTTGTAAAAAACGGATTATTACTTTTCTTTAGTAATAAAAATTACCCTCAAAAAGAAAACCAAGAGCTGGATCCGCGCCTGCTTTAATTTCACAAAGATGAGCTTCAAAAATTCGCAGACAAAAAGTTAACAGTAATTGGGTAAACTAAAAAATATGAAAACAACTTACCATATTTGTTTTTTAACCTTGTAATCCTTTCGGAAACTATTAAAATAAATAAAGTATTTTTTTCTACAAAATTAAATACTTTATAGTACAAAGTTTGTACACTTGTTTCTAACATGTTTTTTAAAAAATGCAAAAACAACATTAACATTTATTGAGAAATTTTTCAATGTTATATTTACCTGACAAAAACTGACAAGGAAGATCTTTTAGAAGACACTTAGCGATTTTTATTTACATATATTGCATGTAACACCGTCCGACAGCCAATATTAAACATGAACCGGATGATATTCGTCTGAAAGTAGAAATCAAATGGAGTAAATCTGCATTTACAGTTTTTCATTTCGTGACCCTGTTTCCTTTTAAAAGAACTTCAAAGTTTTAAAGGATACATTTTGTAAAATATTTATGAAATATTTGTACTTGCCCTAGGATGACACTGGTGATGGCAAATGAAAGAGAACGATCTCCCCTAACTTTTCCATTTTTGTATTTTGACATATCAGGATAAAAGGATGTAAATTTTCCTATATACAAAATAGGAAAATTAGGGGAGATCCTCCGCGTTCATTTTCTATCACTGGTGGCATCTTAGGACAAGTACAAATATAAAAAAAATATTTTTAAAAACTTGAAGTCCTTTTAAAAGAAAACGGGATCACGAAAAGAAAAACAGTAAATGCAGTTTTACAACATTTAGTCTCTAGTTTCAATAGTATATTGTCCAGTTCGTGTTTAACGATTTTTTTTCATTTTTGTTGGACGATGTAATGTAAAGAAGGAAATGAGAGACACGCATGTTTGCTTCAGAGGCCAATTTCCAATTTTTCAACATCACTTTGGAGACTATAGGAAATAGATTCAGTCATTAAGAAAACATTAAACTTGCAGATTTTTGTCCTAACACTGTATTAAAATTCGATGAAAACCTGATGACCATGGAGAGACCTTCCTTGTTATAAAAACTTTAACCATTTTCACAATAATCATTACTAAATAACCAAAACGTAAATAGTACTATTGAAAACAACTAAGTAAATAAGTATTGGGGTATATCTACCAAAACAAATTTATCCATTTGTTTAACGGTCTGTACAATATCTTCACGAAATTTTTTATGAAAAAAACAAGACTATAAAAATGGAAAATAAATCAAGTTAGAAGAAGTCGTTATCATTGGCAGAGTCGAATACAAAACACTCTGTTGTAGCACAAAGTTAAAGATCGAAGTAATTCAGTAATATAAAGGTCGTTGGTTCAAAATCCACACTCAAAAAAAAAACTTGTCAAATTACTAGAAAAAGTCTCGTTATACAATTTTACCAATATTTGAAAGTTTTCCTCGTTTTTTAACACATAATTTTCGATCGAAATTTTAAATTTTTTTTGTAATTTTACAAATTTCCAAGATTTCTTACAAAAAAATATAGTAAATTTACAAGAATTTCTTATAAGTTTTATTTCGCCAAAAAAGTTGTAAAATTTACAATTTTATTGGTAAAATAGGAGGTAGTAACAAATATAGTAACATCACGAAACATCCTTGTAAGTTTTATTGCCTCAAGAAAATTGTAAATTTACTATTTTATTGGTAGAAAGCTTGTAAAATTACAAAATTATTGATAAAAAGCTGGTAAAATAACAAGGAATTCTTGTCAAATAGGTAGTAGCAAAACAAACTTTTCCTGTAATTTTACAAGTTTTTTTTTGGATGCATTGAAAAACTTCTCAGAATTTGAAATGGAAACTTTTGTCCCCCAGTACGGTTTTGCCTATTTTTATCTTGCAACCGGGTGGTATATCTGTTTATTGATGCGTTACACATTGAAAGACAAAGTGACAAAGACCGCTATACTGTAGTTGGAGGGTATACAAATATTGACAAACAGGGATGGAAAATCTGAATTTTGAAATGGTGCAGGAACTTAACCAAAAAAGTACTTTTTTGAAATCGACGGTATAAAAAACTAGTGAGTTTTAAACTTTAGAGCAAAAGGGGTACGTACCCAGGGCCGTTAAAACTAAATTTTCATATTTCCATTATAACTTCTTTTTTAGCATATAAAACGATTTTTAGAGCAAACCATTTTTTTTATTTGTTTTAAAGAAAATTTCACATTTTCGCACAGAAGTTTTTCCAATAGAAAAAGTTCAGAACATTTTCGTATAGAAAGAACTTTTAGAATTTTAACATGTTTGGTATAGAAAAAGTCTCAGAATCTGAGACATTTTTCGTATAGAAAAAGTCTTAGAATCTAAAACATTTTTGGGATAGAAAAAGTTCCAGAATCTGAGACATTTTTCGGATAGAACAAGTCGCAGAATCTGAGACATTTTTTATATAGAAAAAGGTTCAGCATCTGAGACATTTTTCGTATAGAAAAAGTCTCAGAATCAGAGATATTTTTCGTAAAAAAAAAGTCTCAGAATCTAAAATATTTTTTGTATAGAAAAAGTCCTATTGTGAGACATTTTTCGTAAAGAAATGATCTCAGAATCTGAAACATTTTTTTAGAAAAAGTCTCCGAATCTGAGACATTTTTCGTATAGAAAAAGTCTGAGACATTTTTCGTAAAGGAAAAGTCTCAGAATCTGAGACATTTTTTGTATAGAAAAAGTCTCAGAATTTCGCAGAAATTCTTATCAAACAAAAATAAGTTTCCTAATAAAATTTGGATCCAATAGGTGGCGCAGTTGTCGTTATATTATTTTTTTTGTATTTTTGGTACGATGTGGCTCAAATTCAGAAAATATGTGACTGATAAAATTTGCACCCGGCAGATGGAGCTGGGGTGAAGTTATTCAATTTTTATACCCTACACCACACTGTGGCACAGGGTATAATGAGTTTGTGCTGATGTTTGTAACTACCCGAAATATTGGTCCTAGACCCACCTTTAAGTATACCGATCGACTCAGAATCACTTTTTGAGTCGATTTAGCGATGTCCGTCCGTCCGTCTGTCTGCCATATAAACGGTGTAAACACGATACAGGTCGCAATTTGTAATCAATTGACTTGAAATTTAAAACTTAAGCCTCTCTTGGCCCAAGGACGAATCCTATTGAAATTCGAATAATCGGACCATATTTAGACCTAGTCTCCATACAAAGGTCCTCTTTAGTTTTGACTCAAATGACTCTAATAGCCGTATTATAATAGGTATCTTTTCGAAATTTGGCAAGTAAAGGTGTTTTGTCTTTACAAATTACCATTCCGAATTTTGAAGGAATCGGACCATTTCCTCTTGTATCTCTCACATTTCATGAAAATAGAAAATATTTAATTAAAATTTTGTTTGTGTATGTAAAACGCGTACTTTAATAACCTTATCAAGTCTGATTATCATCGGACCAGTTTTGGACTTAGACCCCATGTGAAAATTTCGCCCGATATCACTGTGCAACAAGAAAAATGAGCCTCAATGGCTTCAACGCCATATGAAAGTTGACCATCAAATAGACAAAATCACCAAAGGGTTTTGCAAAGTCAGTTCGGATTTCTTTTTTATAGCCCACTGAAGTTTTTATTTTTTTTATCAAAGGCGCTTGGAAAACGTCAAAAATACTACAATAAGACCACATCTGAGCTTCAAAATATGATTTGATGTCTGCAGTGAAATTTTATGGCGGTTCTTTTCTTAGAACATTTTAACCCTCTAACTGCCATTTGAAGGGGTCATTTTAGTCCTTTTTCAAAAACTAAACACAGAAGTCTAATAAAACGCCCATTTAGAGGGTTAAAATGTTCTACAAATATTTTCCTCAAAAAATTTCATTAGGGGTTGTCAAATGTTCAAAGTTTGTGTGACATCCGCAAAATGCTTAAAAAGGGTCAAGTATAAATAATCAATGTTTGTTATTTTTTTTTACCAAAGCAGTGTTACAAAATATCGACAAAAAACAGTGCAAATATACTTTTGAACTAAAAATGATGTTCTGATGTGTTTTATAAAATTTTATGATGATTCTTTTCTTTGACCAAATTAACCCTTTAGCTCCCATTTTAAAGCGTCATTTTTGTCCTTTTTTAAAAGAAATACAAAAAAGTCTATGAAAAAGGCAGTTAGAGGGTTAAAATGTTTTACAAATATTTTCTGCATCAAATAGTACTAGGGCAAGTCTAAGACAGAAAGTTCGTCCAGCATATAGAAAATGCTTAAAAATTTTAAAGTATAATATATTCAATTTTTTTTTTACATTTTTTTGGGCCGAAATATAAAAAAAACAAGTAAAAAAGTTAAATTCTACTTTGTCGAATGTAGAGATGGGCGCGTGAGTGATTTTTGACTCACACTCATTCACGCTCACGACAGAAATTTTTGAATCACGCACACTCACTCACGAGCAGATTTCTTCTACTCAGACTCACTCACAATCACGTGAGTAAATTTAAAACAACTCACACTCCCGGAAGCTTCACTCACACTGACGTTGAGTCACACTCCCGAAAATCTTATTTATACAAAAAAAAAAAAAATTTAAAAACTATAATTCAAAAATTTATTTGCAAAAAAAAAACGAAAAAAAATTTTTGTTGTTGCCCTAAGCAGTTTGGTATTGCAAAATCGGTTTTGCGGTTAAAAAGTTATGAACGAAAATGTAAGAACACCTCGAAAATTGTGGTACATTCAACATAACCTAAAAATACAAAATGCTTTAATTCAGCTACTGGTTGACACATGTGAACAGAATTGATCACCGAATAGTATTTAAACAAGTACAAAAATATTTTTTTACAAAAAAAAACATTTTCGTCGAAATTTTTTTTTAACAAGAAATTTTTTTAGCCGATTTTTTTAATTTTTTTTTTTTTTGCAAACAAAATTTTTTACATTGTGGAGGGTATCAATACATTCGACAAAGTCGAATTTAACTTTTTTGCTTGTTTTTTTTTTATATTTCGGCCCAAAAAAATAAAAAAATAAAATTTAAATACTCTAAAATGTTTCAGCATTTTCTATATGCTGGACGAACTTTCTGTCTTAGACGTGCCCTTGTAAAATTTGATGCAGAAAATATTTGTAAAACATTTTAACCCTCTAACTGTCTTTTTTATAGACTTTTTTGTATTTCTTTTAAAAAAGGACAAAAAGGACCCTTTAAAACGGGAGCTAGAGGGTTAATTTGGTCAAAGAAAAGAATCATCATAAAATTTTATAAAACACATCAGAACATCATTTTTAGTTCAAAAGTATATTTGCACTGTTTTTTGTCGATATTTTGTAACACTGCTTTGGTAAAAAAAAATAACAAACATTGATTATTTATACTTGACCCTTTTTAAGCATTTTGCGGATGTCGCGCAAACTTCGAACATTTGACAACCCCTAGTGAAATTTTATGAGGAAAATATTTGTAGAACATTTTAACCCTCTAAATGGACGTTTTATTAGACTTCTGTGTTTAGTTTTTGAAAAAGGACTAAAATGACTCCTTAAAATGGCAGTTAGAGGGTTAAAATGTTCTAAGAAAAGAACCGAAATAAAATTTCACTGAAGACATCAAATCATATTTTGAAGCTCAGATGTGTTCTTATTATAGTATTTTTGACGTTTTCCAAGCGCCTTTGATAAAAAAATAAAAACTTCAGTGGGCTATAAAAAAGAAATCCGAACTGACTTTGCAAAACCCTTTGGTGATTTTGTCCACTTGATGGTCTACTTTCATATGGCGTTGAAGACATTGAGGCTCAATGCGATGACCCAAAATTTGTTGCACAGTGTATTCAGTTAAAGCGGTTTATTGACAACAAATATAAGCCTATTTCACTCAAATTTGATTTGTGTGTGTTTTTTTGCACTTACACTCAAAATAATAACTCTGTTAAATTACAGAAAAACTCTGCTAATTTAACAGAGTATACCATACTTTTCCAGCTAGCAACATTTCTTGGTAATTTTACTAAAAAACTCTGTAAAATGATTTTGACAGAAAAAAACTGTTAATTTACAGAGTTTATAGTAAAATATTGGTAAAATATAAAAGCTTTTTTACAGAGAAAACTCTGTAATTTTACTATAAAACTCTGTAAAATGATTTTGACAGAAAAAACTGTTAATTTACAGAGTTTATAGTAAAATATTGGTTAAATATGAAAGCTTTTTTTACAGAGAAAACTCTGTAATTTTACTATAAAACTCTGTAAAATGATTTGGACAAAAAATAACGGTTAATTTACAGAGTTTCTAGTAAAATATTGGTTAAATAAACCACCATTTAGCAAAGAAAACTATATAAATTTACATATATTTGTAAAATACATTTGATGCAAAAAAAAAATTTACAGAAAAAACTCTGTAAATTTACAGAGTTTAGTTAAATGCATGTTATTTTGTAAAATTTTTATAAGATTTCTGAAAAAAAAATTTTGATAACTTTTTTGCTACTTTCCCAGCAAAACTTTGGTAATGGGTTGTGATTATATAACACATTACCAGGTAATGTATATACCTTATTTGTAGCATTATTTTAGGATGTCTTACCAAACATTTGTTCCACAACGTATTATTTTCAAGTGAAAAATAATGCATTACTAATAATTTGCTACATAATGCATGATTATTGGAAAAAATGTATTTCATATTTATTATTTCTAAACATTAAATCATGCACTCAAAATAATTACTCTGTTAAATACTCTGTAAAATGACTGTAATCTCAATTCGACAGATATTTGACAAAGTTATCTGCCGAAATACAGATTTAAAGAAAATACTTTGTATTTTCTTGTGACCGAAAAACAAAATTGTATCTGTAATTTTACTTTTTTCTTTGTAATCTCTATTTTAAAGATAATAAATAGGGCTTTTTTTGTTAAAATACAGATTTTAGAAAAATACTTTGTTTTTTTCTCGTAACCAAAATACTAAATTTCATCTGTAATTTTACTATTACTCTGTAATACAGTTTTCAAATTTGAATCTCTTTAAAAAACGTCCAAGTATTTCAACCCCTCTTTAAAAAACTTCTTAAAATGCAATAAAATATGCTAAATTTTACGAGGTGTAGTGCAAAATTGAAGGAACTCGTAATTTTCACAAAAAAAAGTTAATTTACAATTTGGAAGCATTAAAGCGGGCAAATTTACATGATGGCATTTCCCAATTGTCAAAACATGCACATTAAGGAAGGAGAAATTTATCAGGAATCAAATAGGGACCATTGTGTAAAAGCCATATCAAGCGCATTTAAAAGATATACAATAAAGTCAAGGCATTCTTAAACGATTTCCCTTTAATTTTATAAAAGTGTTTACTGGAACGACCCCGCTCAAATGTGGAACTGAAGATGAGAAGTTTATTAAAAAAAAACCCGTGACAACATCCAGCGAGTTTATAAATAATTTCTAGAAAGTTAAATATTCGCGTGCGAAACATTTAAGCGGGCGCATTTAAATTATAGCATTTGACTTTATTTTGTGTCAAGTTATTACTATCCATGCTTCCTGGTAAAATTCTGGTCGCTTTCATCAACATTTTACAGATAATTATATAAATCTACAGTTTTTTTATCGAAATCATTTTACAGAGTTTTCTTCGTAAAATAACAAAAAATCTTGCTGGTTGGAAATCTATGGTATTTTCTGCTGGCTCAGCAGAGTATCTCTGTAATTTAACAGAGTGATTATTTTGAGTGTATCCATGCTTCCTGGTAAAATTCTGGTCGCTTTCATCAACATTTTACAGATAATTATATAAATCTACAGTTTTTTTATCGAAATCATTTTACAGAGTTTTCTTCGTAAAATAACAAAAAATCTTGCTGGTTGGAAATCTATGGTATTTTCTGCTGGCTCAGCAGAGTATCTCTGTAATTTAACAGAGTGATTATTTTGAGTGTGGATGACTTATATTTGGTTACATTATGTATTATTTGAAAGTTTGAAATAATGCATTATTTATAATTGGATGCATAATGCATTACAATTACATAAAAAATAAATATTTTATAAAAAATTCATAAGTTTAAACTAGAGATGGGATCACGTAATTTTCTAATGGCACACACTTACTCACGAGCATATTTTATCTACTTACACTCACTTACAATCACGTGAGTAAATTTAATACAAAATTACTTTTTCACTACTCGTAACACCTTATATATAATCTTCTGGTATGCTATATTATTTCATTTCTCGTAACCTATAAAATATCATATATTTTACACCTTACTCGTATTCTACGTTATAAATTTATGACTTATTTTATACCTTACTGGTATTCTTTGTGATAATGTGGATGCATTACTATGAGTCTCATCGCCTGTTAAAATCATCAATGCTGCAATGTATAAAATAAGAGATCCTATACCTTATTTTATACCTTATTTGGTAATCTAAGTTTTGCTGGGTTTTCAACTTTTTCTCAAAAAAAAAAAAAAAATATACAGATAAAATGTTGATGTTTGGTAACAAAGAGAAAAACTACTCAAAACAGAAAACTTTTTTGGTTATAAAAAATACGAAGTATTTTGCTTAGATCTGTATTTTAGCAGAAAACTCTGTTAATTATCTGTAAAACTAAGATTACGAAGTAAAAAGCAATATAACAGAGGAAACTTTGTTTTTTTGTCACAACAAAATACAAAGTATTTTCTTCAAATCTGTATTTTGACAGAAAACTCTGTCAAATATCTGTTGAATTGAGATTACAGTCATTTTACAGAGTATTTTACAGAGTTATTATTTTGAGTGTATTAAAGATTTGACAAAATATAGATCTAATCGGGAAACTCTGGTGTAGGGTATTATATGGTTGGTCTTGACCGACTATAATTTTCTTACTTTTTTTTTTTATTATTTCAGAGGGATTGCTGCGTAATTCGCATTGAAAGAAAAATGGTTTCGACCACAAATTTATTTTTACAAATACCCAGTTGGAAAAATAAAATAACCCTTGATATACTGCTGATTCTCCCTTTATGAAATCGCTAACATCTTCATACACTTTTTCAAAATGTCCCCAATGACATGTCAGCAGTTGGTCAGCAATGCCCACCAATATCGGTGGCCACCAACAATTCGTTTAAACAACCACTGACCAACTGCTGACATGTCATTGGGGACATTTTGAAAAATTGTAGGAAGATTTCAGCAATTTTATAAAGGGAGAGTCAGTGATTTTTTGCCGACTACACTCAAAAAAAAAACCTTGTAAAATTACAAGAATTTCTTGTTATTTTACAGGCTTTTTACCAATAATTTTGTAATTTTACAAGATTTTTACCAAAAAAAAATGCGATAAAACTTACAAGAAGGTTTCGTGATTTTACTCTTTTGTAATTTTACAAGATTTTTAGCAAAAAAATTGTAAATTTATAACTTTTTTGGCGAAATAAAACTTACAAGAAATTCTGATAAATTTACTAGATTTTTTTGTTAAAATCTTGGAAATTTGTAACATTACAAGAAAAACTGTTAAATTACAAAAAAAAATGTAAATTTCGATAGAGAATTATTTGTTAAAAAACAAGGAAAACTGTCAAATATTGGTAAAATGGGACCACGAGACTTTTACTAGTAATTTGACAAAGTTTTTTTGAGTGTAAGTTTATTTCGAAATTCTTAATTTTAGTGGAATTTCAAGGTACTGCAAAATGTGTGTATCTTTCGTCATGAGAAATTTCTGTATCTATGGAAGTGTATATCTGATAGGTGGCGCTGGGGTGAAGCTATTGTGGTATTTCCGGGCAATACAACGTTTGCGGGTTGAGCAAGTGAGTATATAAAAATTTGAAAATTTTGGGAAAAAATCTGAGATTTTGTAGGATATGAAATTGAAAAATGTTACTATAGAAAAGGTACTAAATTCTATTTGAGAGTATTTCGGTACTCTAAAGCGTAAGAAAGTACCAAAATAAGTATCGACTTTTCCGTCCCCGCCGACAAATTTTGTGTGATGAACATTTTAATATGTTCCAAGAACAATGTCAAACATATTGTTTACCCCATTTTTTTTTATTTTTGGTTATAAAAAAAATCATTCATATCATATTATCTAGACGCCACTGAGCTTATCTTTTTAAATGTTTAAAGCTAAAAAAATTGTATATAAATGCAATAGCAAGAAAAAGCAGCAAAAGTTGAGTAGCACTAAAGTGATGTGATGTGAAGGTTAGTTGTTTTTTTTTTTTGGTTGCGTCTCAAATTTTTAGCTTAAATTTTCCTATACTTTTTTTAGTATGCAAGTATTTAAATTTTACTGCAAATTCATTGCTGTTGCATATATTCCTTGCCAACGAGATTTATGCAATTTTATGATTATGCACAAGCAGAAATTTTGTAGTCTATGAGCCATATAAACGTTGAAAACATGTTTCGTCAGGGTGATTATCATAATGATGACAATAATGACATTGATGATGTAGGATAATGTAGATGATTATGATGGTTGCAATATGATGATGCATAGTTTTGTTACAGGATTTACTGCTTTTTTTCTCTTTAAATTTTCTTTAACTTTTAAAAAGCGTTTATCGACGAAAGTTAGATTTTACGTTTTAAGTGGCTGCTGGCACTTTATGAAAGCATTGCGGAACATAAGTAATATGCAATCAGGGTTGCACTAAATATTCAAGCACACGATGTAACTTTTGACGTTTCATATAAACAACACGACTAAAAGAAGAACAACAAGAAAATACACAAGAAACAAGCGAAAGTAAGAAATACAATTTTTCAATAAACAATCCTGATTGCATACTACTTATGAACTGTGGTCAAATCACATAGACTCTGAGATCCTTTGTGAGACGTTATTTTCGACTTAAGTGAGTTTAGTACATATTTTTTTTTAAATTTTGAGAATTTTTTTAATATTTAATTTAAATTTCTTTTAACAACAATTAAGTTTCATTGAGTTTTTTTTTTATATCAAACTTAAAGCTAAAAAGTTTTATTGTTTAAGGCTGTAGTCTTGTTACCCAGCTTTAAATAATTATAAATTATTCCTCTTCTTCAGGTTCAACCACGGGTGTTGGCGGCTTACGTCCTTTTGAAGGACGAACTCGTTTGGATTTAGTTACTTTTGGTTTGGGATTTTCCAATTCTTCTAATTCTTTATCAGATAAACGATCTTTATACCAATCGGCGCTATAATTAAATAAAGAAAAAAGTTATTATAAATTTTGAGATTCTTTATACCCGAGTAAAAATGGTTTAGATCTTATCTGATCTGTTTATATCTATTCATATATGATGGTATCTGATTGTATATAATTATATCTGAAATGGCCAAAATATAGATCAAACTACATATATCTCGCATTTGATCAACATTAGCACAAATTTAACATTTAAGTATATATGATCAGATACAATAATATAAGATCAAATGCGATCATATAAGTATTATCAGATCAAACCAGATAAAATCGATTTGTACACGGGTAATATAATTTTTTTCTAAACTTACCAATCTGGCACATTACGAGACCATTCACAATGTTTCTTATCTTCATCGAATACTTGTCCCAATTTGCAACCATTTCTCCGTGGAATTTCACCATTTACGCACACATAGAAAAATTGACAATCATCGGGATCAGCATAACGTGGATGTGTGGCTGCCTCAGTTTCATTTACCTTGGGACATGTGAATTCAAAAATATCCCCAGACTTGCAACCAGTAATGCCAACTTCATCGGGCCATGTGCATATGCCAGTTTTAGGATTAAATACCAAACTAGCGGGACAGGTGATCATATTGAACATGCCATCGACACAGTAGTAGAATTTATCGCAAATACCCGGCTTTTCATGTCCGAAATAACCATTTTTACGTGGACAATGTTCCGAGGGTTGGGGTGTTTCTAAAAAGATAAGATAAAATGGAAAATTGTAAAATATTAAAAATAAAATTTTTTCATCTCTGCCTAAAAATATGCAATAAAAAAGCTTAATTTTTTACAAATAATTTTAAACAATATAGAAAATCTTATCGTGACAATTGTTCTTAGTTACTACAATTTTAGCATTATTGAAATTATTTTTTAAATCCACTTCCATAAAACGGCCAAAAGAAAATCTATAAAAAATTTTAAAATTAAAAAAATTCGCACACTTTAAAATGCCAACATGTACACACAATCACCTTATACCTTACATACACACATACAAACAAACATACAAAATTTTTTCCAAACACGAAATCAAAACACTATCGTTGTTGTTATTATTTTCTATCAGAGTTTCCAAGAGTTAAACCCCACTAAACACCACTTAAATTGTCGTTTAACAAGCAAACAATACATCCTCACAAACACACTCACATTTCAAACAAACACACATTTACTTATACTAAACACATCTTCTATACAATCATGAATGCATTAAGGTAGACCTTATTTTGCTTGATTTGGATTTTACAAAATCGGAGCCCGGTTTGTGTGAGGTTGGAGTAAAAAAATTTGACAAGAATATGAGTTGGATCGGTTGAAAATTGCAGTGCCGCATGAGCATTGAAGTTTGGGAGAACGAAATAGGTGCAAAATTGAAAGAAATACAAAATAAAATGTCTTGCGATTTGTCATATTTATTAATTTTTACGCGCTGATGACGAATATCAAAATTTTTTCAAATCAGTCCAAAGGTTTTCGAGATATCGCTATTTGAAATTTGTAAAAATTAAGATTTTTTCTACGTTGAAGAATGTTTTTAAAAAAAATGTATTTTTTTTTGCTTGACACTTTCATAGAGCTTGAGACGAACTTTCATTGAATTTAAATTGGGCCCTTTAATCAACATTAATTAGAATCGAAAAATCCGGAATTTTAACCGATGGCTCCATGGGTTAAAATTATCAGATTTGGATCAATTGAGTTTAAAGGAAATTTCGCCGCAAGTTTTATGAGTTGTCAAGGGAAAGAAGTTATAAGATTTTTTTGAAAAAACGCCATTTTCTACAAATTTCAAAAAGCGATATCTCGAAAACTGTTTGACTGACCGATTTAATTTTGTTCTTTTCATTTTGCCCCAATTTTGTTCTTACAAACTTCAATTTTCAACCGATCGACCTCATATTTTTGTAATTGTTTTTTACCCCAACAATTTTATTCTAACAAATTTAAATTTACAACAGATCGAGCTCAATTTTTTGTCAATTTTGTTTACCCCAACCTCACATAAAACTGGCCATCGATTTAACAAAATCGAAAATAAACAAAATATGGTCCACCTTAATATGCATTTATGTATGTCGGTAAGTTAAAAATTCTGCAGTAACCGTGTACAATAGTGTGTTTATGATGAGAGAATATGAGAGGTTGCTTTATAGAAAATCTTGTTCAGTTTAAAAGTAGATGACATTAACAAACTGTAACAACATTTTTAAAAAGGCTTTAAAAACGACAGGATTTTTTTTATTTGTGCTGTTTTTCATTATAAACGTGCTAGGGAACTAGTTTTAACCCATAAATGAGATTGTAAAATTTAGAAGATCGGATATTGTTAATTTTGGTAGACTTAATGAGAAACAGAACTAACTGTATGATTAAGAAATATTGTAGTTAAGTTTAATAAACTTTCATTTAAAAATATTTAGAAAAAATCAAAAATGCTTGTTTTGAAAAACAGAAATGTATTTTATTCGAAATTTGAAAACCTGGGATTTTTTACAAAATCAAATTATACTAATCTATAGCCCATACAAAACACTGTTAAATAGATGTATTTCAAAAACTTCGGATTTCTGGAGTTATAGTAGACAAAATTATACATAAAGCGATGTTTGTTTGACCACGCCTATTTCGCCCATTTTTCCGAAAAAACTAAACTTTTGTTCCACGATTTGTTAGTTCCATATAGAGCAAATGGCTGTGTTAGTCACAACAATATTTTTTCCTGGTAAGTTTGAAATAATAATCAGAAAAATTTATAAAAATTGAAAACAATTAAAAATTCGAAAAATGATAGATTGTTATTGTGTCAAAAAATTTTGGAAACCGCAACAAGAAAATTTTGAGAAATTAAAAAAAAAAAATATCAGCAAAAATTTTAAAAATTTACAAAAATATGAAAAATTCAGGATATTAAAAAAAAAAATGCCTGCGAATTTTGTACTCTTGCCCAAAACATTAAATCATGATAATGTTTTGCGGAAAATTTGGGTGTACTTGCCAAAGTTTTTTTAGAAAAAATAATGTTAATTATGGAGAGTATAAAAGATTCGGCACCAAAGAATATAACACTCTTACTTGTTTTATGTACATTTGATAAACAAATGGAAAATTTGTATGCGAAAAGCTTAGACTTGGTGAAAAAGTAGTTTTGGTAAAAAAATGATTTTTTTTTCACGAAAAACAAAATTATGTTAAAAAAAATTTAATGAACCCAAAATTTTTGATGAAAAAAGTTTTTGATGAATTTTTTTGATGAAAAGAAAAATTTTTTGATGTAAAAAAAATTGATGAAAAAAAAGTGGTAAAAAAAATTGATAATAAAAAATTTGATAAAAAAAATTTGATGAAAAAAAAATTGATAAAAATATGATAAAAAAATTTATGAAAAAAATTTATGAAAAAAAATTATGAAAAAAAATTGATGAAAAAAAAAATTTGATGAAAAAAAAATTGATGAAAAAAAATTGATGAAAAAAAAAATTGATAAAAAAAAAATTTGATAAAAAAAAATTATAAAAAAAAGTTTGATAAAAAAAAAAAAAATTATGAAAAAAAAGAAAATTTAATGAAAAAAAAAAATTAATGAAAAAAAAAATTGATCAAAAAAAAATTTGATGAAAGTTTGATGAAAAAAAAAATATTAATGAAAAAAAAAATTTGATGGAAAATTTTTTTTAAGGAAAAAAAAAAATTATGAAAAAAAAATGTTTTTTTGTTGAAAAATAATTATGTTACTTTTTATTCACCAGCTGGTGAAAAACGGTTTTATTCACCACGAGGTGAATTATTATCCAAGTTACAAGCCCAAGTTATTAAAAGTTTTGGTTTTAAGAAAATGAAAATAGTAATTCTTGTTTTCTTTTTCGTTAATTGTTAGCTTATATAGTCAAACTGAGGTGGCGTCCTGCAACTTTTTTAAAATTAGACACCAGCCTAAAAACATTATCATGTTAAAAAAAAACCTTGTCAAATTACTAGAGAAAGTCCCGTAATCCTTTTTTACCAATATTTTTATTAAAAAATCTTCGATCGAAATTTATATTTTTTTGTAATTTTACAATTTTTTTGTAATTTTACAAATTTCCAACTTTTTTTACAAAAAAAAATCTTGTAAATTCACTAGAATTTCTTGTAAGTTTTATTGCGTCAAAAAAGTTGTAAATTTACAATTTTATTGGTAAAAAGTTTGTAAAATTACAAAAAAGCTCGAAATTTTTACTAGGAATTCTCGTAAAATAGGAGGTAGCAAAAAATCTAGTAAAGTCACGAGACCTCCTTGTAAAAAAAATTGTTTATTTTATTAATTAACTAGCTTACCATCCCGGTACTTCGTTACCGGTTGCATTGAATACCGGATAATAGAAGGATCAGAATTGCTCCACCGATTTCAAGAAAATTCCCCTACGTAGTCTTTGTTTTATTTACTTGTGCACGTTTAAGTCTTTCATAAAATAATATTTCAATGAAAAATTTAAACAATAAAATTTGAATAATTTTCGAGCCCTAATGTCGGGATTTTGGATTTGGAGTGAATAAATATTTCAGTGAATAAAGAAATTGGAATAAAAATGATCCAAACTCAAAAACATATAGAGAGAAAAAATATGGAGTTAAAAAGTAAAATACGAAAAATTTGAGTAAAAAGTATCATTCCATATTGTTCCCAGCTCTATTCCATTTCGCTCCCCGTTCTAAAAGTTTAAATTTTAAAATATTTCCTTCTCTTGGGTGTTGTTTCTGGGGCTTTGAGTTTAATAGTTAGGTACACTCTAAAAAACGCATGTAAACTTACTATTATAAATTGGGTAAATTTTTGTTGAATAGCACGTATTATGTGTTAATATAAACACTGAATGCGTATAAAAAATTCAAACCAATTAAACACAGCAAATAAAAAATATTATCCGTTAATTCAAATATTTTACACACAAATGCGTAAATAAAATTGTCGAACAACATACATACACACATGTTAAATAACTAAAACGCCAGATAAAAGTATAAGATTCCGTAGCGTCGTGGTTAAGAAGTGTACTTTCAAATCAGAAGGTGGCGAGTTCAATGCTGGCTGGCGCCGCATGTTTTTTTTTTTATATTTTTTTCACCTCTTTTTTATTTAAATTGACCACATGTGGTCAATTTATTCAATTTACACATTCAGAGTAAAATTACCCAATTTATAGTAGGAGTCCAGTTTCCTACTATAAATTGGGTAAATTTCAACAAATTTTGATTAGAGTGTAGGTAAAAATAACCATTGCCCCCTTTCCCCTTAAAACTAAATTTTCCAAAAAATGTGTTTTTGTGCTAGGTGATGCTCTATTTAAAATATCAAGTTTCCGAACTAATATTTCAAGAAATATAAGAATAATCAAAATTTACACTTTTTCATTATTTTAAGAACAAAAAAAGTGCAAAAAGTACACTTTATTACCCCCGTTATAAACGGAATTTCCAAAAAGAACCTCTTCCTGAATATTATTTTTCTTTCTTCACCGAAGGATCCTCTTTTCCATATTTCAATTTTCTAGAATCATTATTTTAGCAAATATTTAATGTACAAAGAGGTACTTTTTATAAAAGGTACTTTTTATAAAAGGAACTTTTTATAAAAGGAACTTTTTATAAAAGCTACTTTATATAAAAGGTACTTTTTATAAAAGGTACTTTTTATAAAAGGTACTTTTTATAAAAGGTATTTTTTATAAAACGTACTTTTTATAAAAGGTACTTTTTATAAAAGGTACTTTTTATAAAAGGTACTTTTTATAAAAGGTACTTTTTATAAAAGGTACTTTTTATAAAAGTTACTTTTTATAAAAGGTACTTTTTATAAAAGGTACTTTTTATAAAAGGTACTTTTTATAAAAGATACTTTTTATAAAAGGTACTTTTTATAAAAGGTACTTTTTATAAAAGGTACTTTTTATAAAAGGTACTTTTTATAAAAGGTACTTTTTATAAAAGGTACTTTTTATAAAAGGTACTTTTTATAAAAGGTACTTTTTATAAAAGGTACTTTTTATAAAAGGTAATTTTTATAAAAGGTACTTTTCATAAAAGGTACTTTTTATAAAAGGTACTTTTTATTAAAGGTACTTTTTATAAAAGGTACTTTTTATTAAAGGTACTTTTTATTAAAGGTACTTTTTATAAAAGGTACTTTTTATAAAAGGTACTTTTTATAAAAGGTACTTTTTATAAAAGGTACTTTTTATAAAAGGTACTTTTTATAAAAGGTACTTTTTATAAAAGGTACTCTTTATAAAAGGTACTTTTTATAAAAGGTACTTTTTATAAAAGGTAATTTTTATAAAAGGTACTTTTTATAAAAGGTACTTTTTATAAAAGGTAATTTTTATAAAAGGTACTTTTTATAAAAGGTACTTTTTATAAAAGGTACTTTTTATAAAAGGTACTTTTTATAAAAGGTACTTTTTATAAAAGGTACTTTTTATAAAAGGTACTTTTTATAAAAGGTACTTTTTATAAAAGGTACTTTTTATAAAAGGTACTTTTTATAAAAGGTACTTTTTATAAAAGGTACTTTTTATAAAAGGTACTTTTTATAAAAGGTACTTTTTATAAAAGGTACTTTTTATAAAAGGTACTTTTTATAAAAGGTACTTTTTATAAAAGGTACTTTTTATAAAAGGTACTTTTTATAAAAGGTACTTTTTATAAAAGGTACTTTTTATAAAAGGTACTTTTTATAAAAGGTACTTTTTATAAAAGGTACTTTTTATAAAAGGTACTTTTTATAAAAGGTACTTTTTATAAAAGGTACTTTTTATAAAAGGTACTTTTTATAAAAGGTACTTTTTATAAAAGGTACTTTTTATAAAAGGTACTTTTTATAAAAGGTACTTTTTATAAAAGGTACTTTTTATAAAAGGTACTTTTTATAAAAGGTACTTTTTTTAAAATGTACTTTTTATAAAAGGTACTTTTGTATAAAAGGTACTTTTTATAAAAGGTATTTTTTATAAAAGGTACTTTTTATAAACGGTACTTTTTATAAAAGGTACTTTTTATAAAAGGTACTTTTTATAAAAAGTACTTTTTATAAAAGGTACTTTTGATAAAAGGTACTTTTTATAAAAGGTACTTTTTATAAAAGGTACTTTTTATAAAAGGTACTTTTTATAAAAGGTACTTTTTATAAAAGGTACTTTTATAAAAGGTATTTTTTATAAAAGGTACTTTTTATAAAAGGTACTTTTTATAAAAGGTACTTTTTATAAAAGATACTTTTTATAAAAGGTACTTTTTATAAAAGGTACTTTTTATAAAAGGTACTTTTTATAAAAGGTACTTTTTATAAAAGGTACTTTTTATAAAAGGTACTTTTTATAAAAGGTACTTTTTATAAAAGGTACTTTTTATAAAAGGTACTTTTTATAAAAGGTACTTTTTATAAAAGGTACTTTTTATAAAAGGTACTTTTTATAAACGGTACAGAATTTTCAGAAAGTACTTGCTCCAGAATGTTTTATTTCACTAAAGGATCCTACATTTCAAATTTTAAGTTTGAATGACCATTATTTCAGTATATAAAAAAAGTACCAAAAGTACACTTTTTTACCCATTTTACCCCCGTAGAATCAACATTGGCGAAAACCCAGACTTAGTGAATCTTTTTTCCGGGAGGTGAACCTACATTGCAAATTTCAAGTTTCTAGTACTATTATTTAAGGAAATATAAAAGGTACCAAAAGTACAGTTTTTTACCCTTTTTACCCCCTTAGAATCAACATTGGCAAAAACCGAGACTTACTGGGTATATATATCAGGATGTGAACATACAAACCAAATTTCAAGTCTCTATGACCATAATTTCAGGAGATATAAAAAGTACCAAAAGTACAGTTTTTTACCCTTTTTACCCCCTTAGAATCAGCACTGGAAAAAATCCGGCCTTAGTGTATCTGTGTTCCGGGAGGTAAACATACAGTCCAAATTTCAAGTCTCTATGATCATTATTTCAGGAGATGTAAAAAGTACCAAAAGTACAGTTTTTTACCCTTTTTACCCCCTTAGAATCAACACTGACAAAAATCCAGCTTTAGTGGATCTATACTCCGGGAGGTGAACATACAGTCCAAATTTCAAGTCTCTACGACCATTATTTCAGGAGATATAAAAAGTACCAAAAGTACAGTTTTTTACCCTTTTTACCCCCTTAGAATCAACACTGACAAAAATCCAGCCTTAGTGGATCTATATTCCGGGAGGTGAACCTACAGTCCAAATTTCAAGTCTCTAGCTTCAGCGGTTTGGGCTGGGCGATGATGAATCAGTCAATAAGTCAGTCAGTCAGTCAGTCAGTCAGTCAGCCAGTCAGTCACATTACTCTTTTATATATATAGATTATTTGTTGATAAAAATCTTGTAAAATTACAAGAAATTCTTGTCAAATTGAAGGTTTCAAAAATAAAAGTTACAAGTTTTTCTTGTCATTTTACAAGTTTTTTTTAGTGTACATACCATTTAAGGGTTAATATTTCCTATTACGTGTGCAAATGTATGTGTGTGTTAATGTTAAAGGTATATCATACGTTTAAACAATTTTTCATAAAAATTGTTCATACATAGTAAAGCATACTTTTAGGAGTCAGACTGACCACCTACCTACTTTTTTTTTTTTGCTTTTCCTGTTGTTTTAAAGCAAAAGGAACTCTTTGTAAAGAGGAGTATTGAGTTAAATATTCCATACCTTTACAAATACATAGAGTAAATGTTGTTACAACATACAAAATGTATGTACAGTTGAAAGTACACACAGTAACAGTACTCCAAAGTCTCTGTATATTTTGTGCGTCTGTTCGGAGCACTTTTTTTGTGTGTGTGTGTGTGAGCAGTGTCAAAGCATATTGGTTATGAAACATGTCTAATACACATTTTTACCTAGTAAAGTGTTAGTAACCTTTTTGTGTTTTTCTAGTAACGACAAGATGACAAAAAATGTCTACTTTATGAAATTTTTACACTTGCAGTCTACACTTTTACAATGGGAGTTACTCCCATACAAAATTCATAAACAGGCACATACAAACTGTTGTCTATTTAGAATTGTAAGGTAAAATGACAAGAAAAACTTCTAAGTTACATTGGACAAGAATTTCTTGTAATTTTACATGATTTTACTAATAATTTTGTAATTTTACAACCTTTTTACCCATAAAATTGTAAATTTACAATTTTTTTGATGCGTTAAAACTTACAAGGAGGTCTCGTGACTTTACTAGATTTTTCGCTTTTCTTCTATTTCACCAGAATTCCTAGTAAAAACTGCGAGCTTTTTTGTAATTTTACAAGCTTTTTACCAATAAAATTGTAAATTGACAACTTTTTTGACGCTATAAAACTTACAAGGAATTCTCGTGAATTTACTAGATTTTTTTTTTTGTAAAAAATTTGGAAATTTGTAGAACTACAAAAAAAATTTCAAATTACTAAAAAAATGTATATTTTGATCAAAAATTGTTGGTTAAAAATATGTGAAACTGTCAAATATTGGTAAAATGGGATTACGAAACTTTTTCGACTAATTTAACAAGGTTTTTTTTTTGTGTGTACATATACTTTGCTACAACTGTAATAACAAAAAAAAAGTTTTGGTTATAATTGTCTCTATGGTAATGTTTCATACATTTTGAGAGTCTATTATGATATCAAGATTAATTGACAGTTATGCCCAGACATTAGCTCGTTGGAAATGCATGTTCTTATTTTACAAAAAGGCTCTAAACAAAAGGGTAGAAATTAAAAATGTTATTTTTAGTCAAATTTTAATGGAAGAATCATATTCATATTGATGTCGTAAACTTTTAGAATTATTTTAAAGAAGGAAGGCTGGAGGCTAACATTTAAGGGGGGAACTTTATACAAAATGTGACCCTAATGGTTAATAAAGAAGAAAATACGATATTAAAATTGGCTGCCAAGCCACCAAAAATTGTCTGACCATCCTTATTAAAAAAACATGAAACTCAAAAAAAAACCTTTTCAAATTAATAGAAAAAGTCTCGTAAACCCATTTTACCAATATTTAACAGTTTTTCTTGTTTTTTAACAACTAACTTAACTTAATTTTTTTTGTAATTTTACAGTTTTTCTTGTAATTTTACAAATTTCCAATATTTTTTACAAAAAAAAAATCTAGTTAATTTACGAAAATTTCTTGTAAGTTTTATTTCGCCAAAAAAGTTGCAAATTATCAATTTTATTGGTAAAAATCTTCTAAAATTATAAAAAAGCTCGTAATTTTTACTAGGAATTTTCGAAAATAGGAAGTAGCAAAAAATCTAGTAAAGTCACGAAACCTCTTTGTAAGTTTTATCGCGTAAAAAAAATTGTAAATTTACATTTTTTTTTTGTAAAAAGCTTGTAAAACTACAAAATTATTGGTAAAAAGCTTGTAACATAACAAGGAATTCTTGTCAAATAGGAGGTAGAAAAAAATTACAAACTTTTCTAATTTTACAAGGTTTTTTTTGGAGTGTAGAAACCTTTACGGAATACACTCAAAAAAAAAACTTGTAAAATTACAAGAAAAACTTTTAATTTTATTTTGTTTGCTACCTCCTATTTGACAAAAATTCATAGTAATTTTACAAGACTTTTACCAATAGTTTTGTAATTTTACAAGGTTTTTACCAATAAACTTGTAACCCGAGTAAAAATAAACATATATTACAATATATAACTTGATACAAACATAATAAATTATATATGATTATACATCCGTGAGATATTTTCTAAATTTTTTTAATGCAGTCATATGTAGTAATATATAATTGAATCATGATTCGGATTAAAAGGTGTACGGGTGATATAATTATATAAAATTACATGAGGGTCAATACAAAATTTGTTTTTCTGTATAATTTAATATAAAATTATATATATCCTATTCTGTTCCATATATAACACTATATGTTTCCATTTAACCAACAATTTTCTAAGTTTTTAAGGCAAAGTATAAGAAACTTTTTAAAATGTTCCTAAACATTTCCTTGTAAGGGTTATGTATATCACCTATCTGGTTCGAAGCGTACCCGAACATTTTTTTGTTTAAGAAAATTATATGTTTGGTGAATGTATCGTTGACCTGTGGTGTAACTCAACCCAAACCAAAAAACACCAGGATTTTACATGTTTTTATGCAATTAGATCTAATTAGATCCACTAATATATGGCAATGTCTGGTCAAAACTCGGATGAAATCAAATCATATTTTATACAAATTGATCTTTTTTAATGCAAAAACATCCACCATTTTTCGGATCAAATTGCGTTTAATTATATATTGTATTACATATCAATATATATTGCATCATATAAAAATTTTTACTCGGGAAATTTAAAAATTTTTTGACACGATAAAATTTACAAAGAGTTTTCGTAATTTTACTAGATTTTTTGCTACCTAATATTTTACGAGAATTCCTAGTAATTTTACAAGCTTTTTACCAATAATTTTGTAATTTTACAAAATTTCTACCAATAAAATTGTTAATTAACAGTTTTTTGGCGCAATCAAAATTACAAGGAATTCTCGTGAATTTACTAGGATTTTTTTTGTAAAATTATCTTGGAAATTTGTAAAATTACAAAAAAAATTGTAAAATTACAAAAAAAATTTAAATTTCGATTTGTTAAAAAACAAGGAAAACTGTCAAATATTGGTAAAATGGGATTACGAGACTTTTCCTAGTAATTTGACAAAGTTTTTTTTTTTGTGTGTATATAAACATAATGGGGTCCACGACCGATATTTCGATGCGTTTTGCATGGAATGACAAATTAATATAGTGTTAGTTTTTCTAGAAAAATTTTGCTTTGGAAAGAACACCTATTTATACAGCAAAACATTATCATGAAACAATGGTTTGGGCAACAGTACAAACTTTGCAGACATTTTATTCTACTACACTCAAAAAAAAAGTGAACTAAAATCTGGGAAAATTAACTCAATTTTGAGAAAAAGAGGGAATGATTTGGCTCCAAAGATTTTTTTTCTTGGTTTTAGTTCATAATTTTCCCAAAAATAAGGAAAACAAATTTATTTAATTTTAAGCCAATTTTAACTAGAAAATGGGAAAAATTATACTTCACATTTTAGAAATAGATTGGGTCTAGACCCTGGACCCATGGGTTCGGACCCCATTTAACTCGAGGCCCCGTTGGGTCCTTTAAGGGTCCCCATAGATTTTGAACCAAAACTTGTGTCCGTTTCGCTCTAACTTGCTTAGTTTTTGAGATACGGTAATAAGGGGTCTGATAGAGTCTTGAGAATCTTAAAAACCGGATAACTCAAAAACTATTAATCGGAGGGCTTTCGGGCATTTTGCGGAAGTGTTTTACGAGTCAAGAGCTACAAAAATGCCGTTGGACGTTTTCTCGTGTTGGCAGTATTTACCGAGATATGCGTATATATAAAATCTCGGGAATTTCAAATTTTAGATCTAAAAATAGGGTCTTGAGACCCCGACAGATATGCAGAGCTAGGCTATTCCATATTTTTCTTTGTAGTCTTTCTTTTGAAAATTTCATCCGTTTCGCTCTATCTCGCTTAGTTTTCGAGATATCGCCATTTTGAATTTTTAACTAAATTCTAAGGAGTTATTTACTAAATTCTCAGAAGTCATTAACTAAATTCTAAGAAGTACACTTCCTCAATTAAAAGAAGAGAAATACGATGATGTTTTTTTTAGTAAATTTTAACTAAACTTGAACTAAATTGTTTTTTAAGAAATATGTCTTAAAAATAAAGATACGATTCTTAGATTTGTGGAAAATTTCTTTGGCAGTAAGATTTTTTTTCCTAATATTTAAAAAATCCATTTAAAGAAAACTTTGAACTAATTATGAGTAAATGAACTAAAATGTTTTCCTCATAGTTAAGAAAATTTCTCATTTTTAAGTTAAATTTAACTAATATTAAGGAAAATTCATGATATATTTTCAAAGACATTTTTTCCTTAAATTTAGTTATGTCTTTTTTTTCAGTGTAGGTCAAAAACTTATATGGGACAAGTTTGAGGCCAATCGGATTAAATTAAACAATCGCCCTCGGCGATCAAAGTCTTGAATTTTTGAAAATTTAAACAAAAAAATTAATAAAAAAATGTGTTTTGCGAAACAGCATTATTAATTTGTATGCAATTTATAAAATCGGTCAAATGGTTTTCGAGATATCTCTGTTAAAAGTTATCAAAAACTAGCGTTTTTTCCTACGTTCGAATTGTTTTTTAAAAAAATTCTCAAAGTTTTTTTCCCTTAAGCCTTTCATAAAGCTTAACGTACATATAGTTTCATTTAAACTTAATACGAATATAAAAAAAAAATAAAATCGGTCGAGCGGTTTTTGAGATCGTGCCATTTGAAAAATAGCTGTTTTCATAAAAGGTCACGAAATTTTTTAAAAAAATATCTTAAAATTTTTTCTATTGACTATTTCTTAGAACTTGAGACAAGCTTTTATTTTAACTTAATTTGAGCCAAATCAGAACATTTTGACCCATGGCGCCCTTAAATCAATGTTTATAAGTGTTGGTAAAAATTTTCTTAAAAACGAAAATTTTTATCGAAGGGTGTCACGAATTAAATGATCAGATTTTTCTTAAATTAATTTTATTGAAAGCTTGTCTCGAGTTTAATAAAAGGTCTATGATATTTTTTTTTTAATTTCTTGACCGTAGGAAGAACTGTAGTTTTTTGCAAATTTTATATAGCGATATCTCGAAAACCGTTTGACCGATTTTTTTTAGCGCATCAAAATTAATACATATAATGTATCGCACGACATATTTTTAAATCACTTACACATCATTTCTTAAAATAATACTTGTTTGTTGACAATAAGGTTTGTAAATTTGTTAACTTTGTCTATAATAAATTGCTATCTTCTTTCGTCGACCCTACTTGTGATCCACTGTATATTGAACTCTCTCAATATGTACATAAAAGTTTATCAACCATGTTTAAACAACTTTTTTAAACATTCAAAAACTTTCTTTACTTTGTCGTATTTTCAATTTTGGTGGTCATTTATTCATGTTTACAATGTACGTGACAATGATAAAATGTCAATGAAAAACAAGATTTTTGCCCAAATTCGCTCACACAAAGCAAACAAACTGCCCAACAAAAACAAATCGTTTGCAAAAAAGAATTGACAAATTTACAAGACAAAAAGCAAATAAATCTATAAAACACATATAGTAGCACACTCACACACACACACTTAGGGATAGTAACACATTTGTAAACAATTGATTCACTTTCATATATGAGGCACTAGCAGGCAACTGACCCGCTGTAGAAATTTATGGTAAAAAACGTAAAACATAGTGCCACTGGTACCGGTACTCATTACACTCAAAAAAGAAAACCTTGTAAAATTACAAGAAAAGTTTGTCACTTTTTTTTTTGCTACCTCCTATTTGACAAGAATTCCTTGTTATTTTACAAGCTTTCTACCAATAATTTTGTAATTTTACAAGCTTTTTACCAAAAAAATTTTAAATTTAAAATTTTTTTGACGTGATAAAACTAAAAAGGATGTTTCGTAACTTTACTAAATTTTTTGCTACCTCCTAATTTACAAGAAATTCAGTAAAACTTACGAGCTTATTTGCAATTTTACAAGATTTTAACCAATAAAATTGTAAATTTACAACTTTTTTGGCGAAATAAAACTTACAAGGAATTATCGTAAATTTAATAGTTTTTTTTTTTTGGAAAAAACTTTGGAAATTTGTAAAATTACAAGAAAAACTGTAAAATTACAAAAAATAAAATAAATTTCGATCAAAAAAAATTTGTTAAAAAACAAGGAAAACTGTCAAATATTGGTAAAATGAGATTACGAAACTTTTTCTAGTAATTTGACAAGGTTTTTTTTGAGTGTACCGGTACCGGGTGCCACTCTGTGGTACCGGGTATAATGAGTTTGTGTGGATATTTTGTTAATTCCGGAAATTTTGATTCTTGACCCAAATTAAAGCATACTGATCTGAGTTAGTGATATCTCTTGGCCCATTTTTTGGCAAACACTGATGAAGGATATTATTGGGTCGGTCTTGACCGTCTATAAATTTCTTACTTATATTTTTTTTTGTTTCTGTATGTAGACTGCTTACTTTTGTAACATGATGATGTTAAACATTCATCTTTAACAAAATGATCAAAAACAATATTTACATAATTCACTTACACATACACACTAGGGTGGAGCAAATTTCCTATTTCGAATTTCGAAATCGTCGCCATCGGAAAAGTAGTTTTTTAGGGTCATTGTTGCCACAAAAAAATATTGGATCTGTAGCGCTTGAAAATTGGAAAGTAAAAAAACAAGTGAGAGTGTTAAATTTGGCAGTGCCGAATCTATTATACCCTCCAAAATGTAAAAAAAATCAGGGGCGCTTTTTTGGGGGGGCGGGGGTTTTAGTGGGAGACTTTGGGGGACACCTTCCCCTAGCGATAGATGTTATGAAATGGATTTATTATAATTCTTGCAATTATTAAATCCAATTCATCATTATCAAAATATATTTTTTATATCCACGCCCACAAAAGGGGCTGGTTAAATTTTTTTTATCCGCTGGGACCACATGCAGGAGTTTTAACTTCCTCTGACATAAAAATGTTGGATTTGAATAACAAAAGTACAAAAACCGTGCAAAAATATGGCGTTTTTCTGAGGTTGGTTTAGTTCTCCAAAGAAGAATTTTTTCCCCTTGGTCCGATTTTGCCCATTTCCGAACTAACTAGCCTATGACCGTAAGACATAAAAGTGCCAAACTTCGGAAGTGTAGCCCTCTTATTTTGGACTGAAATGTGTCCCCTACAGACGGACGGACATCGCTAGAATATCTTAGAATCGACCACTGATCATTAATATATATGGGGCATTCCATGCCAAATCACTCACTTTTAGGCCCGACCCCCTTCGATTAATTTTATTTTTGGATATGTTTTAGTACGTATTAAATGCAACTTGCAGCCAAATTTTCAGCCTTTTATACCAAGGTGGTGTTGAGTAATCAATTTTTCAAAATGGCGATTTTTTCCAAAAAACGAAAAAATTTAAATTTTCAATCAATTTTGACCAGTAAAAAATATAGATATTTTAAAAAAAGTTGGACAACGTTTTGTTGGTATTTAAATGTAGTTTTAGAAAAAAAATGTGAAAAAATTATTCGAAGTAATTATCACTTATTTTTTGACGTTTAAAAATTAAAATCGACTTTTTGAAAAAGTCCGAAACCTTCGATTTTTTTGTAAAAATCTATAAGAATTCTACTCTAAATTATGCAACTTTTAAGCCATAACTCGAGATGTGATCACAATTCTTTCTATTTTTTTTTTAATTTTTAAAATTGCACCTTTTATGTTTTGGCTCTGATTTATTTTATATGGAGCTCCAAAAAAAAAAAAAATGGTAGATACTGACCCTAACTTACCCTAAATATATTCATTTGGAGGTAAATATACGTCTCACAAAAATTTGGGACGATCGGACATGTGTAAGGCGCTTAGCATGGTCCTTGAAGTTTAAAAAACGGATTACAAGGAAAAATATGATTTTTTTTCTGTTTTCGCAATTTCTTTGGTATTTTAAGTTAAGTTTTAATTCAAGTGATTACAGAATTATGATGTGGAGTAAAATGCCTTTCTAATAAGGTACTAAAAACTAAAATCGGTTGAAAATCAGCCAAGTTATTACAACTTCCCCAGGCATCTAGCGTGTGCCATACAACTTGATTAAAAAATACGAGGCCCTTTTTTTAAATTTATTGAAATTTTCTACTGTAATAACATTTTTTCATTATTCATGTTTCAGTGTAATATTTTTTTGACTTTTCCAAATTTAAAAACAAAAAAAATATTTTTTTTTTTAAAATAGAGATTTCAAAACGGTGTGGAAAATGCAGGCATTTTTAGCACTAATTTAAAAAATGTTAGCAAAACACAATATGAAAAATACTTGTCATCTAATAACATTTGAACTTGAAGAATAAAAAAATGTTATTACAGTAGAAAATTTCAATGAATTTCAAAAATCGGATTGTATTGTTTAATCAAGTTGTCTGCCACACGTTAGATGCCTGGGGAAGTTGTAATAACTTGGCTGATTTTAAACCGATTTCGGTTTTTATGACCTTAATAGAGAGACATTTTACTCTACATTTCAATTCTGTAACCATTTGAATTCAAAATTAACTTAAAATACCATAAAAAACTAAGAAAACAGAAAAAAATGCATATTTTCCCTTGTAATCCGATTTTCAAACTTCAAAGCCGATGCGGCACGCCTTACCCACGTCCGATCATCCTAAAATTTTCTGAGACGTATTTTTACACCCAAGTTAATATATCTAGGGGAAGTTACGGTCAATATTTACCAAATTATTTTTTTTGGAGCACCATATAAAATAAACCAGAGTCAAAAAAAAAAAAAGTGCAATTTTCAAAATTTGAATAAAAATAGAACGAATTACGATCACATCTCGAATTATGACTTAAAAGTTGCGTAATTTAGAGTAGAATTTTTTGACATTTTTAAAAAAAAATCGAAGGTTTCGGACTTTTTCAAAAAGTCGATTTTAATTTTTATACGATAAAAAACAAGTGATAATTACTTCGAATAATTTTTCATATTTTTTTTCTAAAACTACATTTAACTACCAACAAAATGTTGTCCATCTTTTTTTAATATATCTCTATTTTTTACTGGTCAAAATTGATTGAAAATTTAAATTTTTTCATTTTTTGGAAAAAATCGCCATTTTGAAAAATTGATTACTCAACACCACCTTGGTATAAAAGGCTGAAAATTTGGCTGGAAGTTGCATTTAATACGTGCTAAAACATATCCAAAAATAAAATTAATCGAAGGGGGTCGGGCCTAAAAGTGAGTGATTTGGCATGGAATGCCCCATATACTTTATGGCAATGTTTCACAACCTTTGATTCTCGTCCCACTGGGGGACAATTTGAAGGTTCCAGGGCGGTAACAAGCAAATTTTAAAAAAAAAATTTTTAGTCAAATTCACTACAAAAACTATTTTTTTACCAAAATTAACTACAAAAATATTGTTAATTGCTTAAATTGTTAACTAAAAACTTAGTTTACATGTTTATTTAACAAAAACTTTGCTTAACAAGTAGTAATTTTTCACTAGAAACAAAATTAGAAAAATTAACAAATTTTGCTTGACTGTAGGGGGGACAAGGCAATTTTTTAAATTTTAAAGTGGGGCGTGGCATGAAAAAGGTTGGGAACCATTGCTTTACGGGGTCCTAGACCAATATTTCGATGCGTTACACAATAGGGCGTCCTGTCAATTTAAATTTTCGAATTTTATGTCGTAATACCTGCCAAACGATGGCCACGTATTAGCTGAGTGTGGGAAAATTTATAAAAAAAATGTTGCAAGGTCATCTTCAGTCGGCAACTAGCGGTCAAATTTGGAAAAAATTACGGTGTACGAAAGAAATTAATGTCCGAATTTTTTAACCAAATCAGGCTCAAAAATTCGAAAATTTGGCGCACTTTATTGGAAAAATATTTAAAAAATTCCAAAACCACGATTTAGGTCCACAGATGCTAATTTTTAAACATAAAAATTATTTTTTATCCAAATTGGTCTCAAAAGATAGAAAATGTTAAGTGTGTTATCTTAATAAATAGCAAAAAAATATAGAAACACTGTTTTGGTCCGAAAATGCTGATCAGCATCTGTGGACCAAAATCGCAGATCAGCATTTTTGGACCAAAATCGCATTTTTATATTTTTTAAATATTTTTGAGATAACGCACTTAACATTTTCCAACTTTTGTTATCTAAAAAATATAAAAACACGATTTTGGTAAGAAAATGCTGATCAGCATCTGTAAACCAAAATCACAGATCATAATTTTTGGACCAAAATCGGGTTTTTGTATTTTTTTTTATTATTTTTTAGACCAATTTGGACAAAAAAAAATTATTTTTATGTTTAAAAATCAGCATCTGTAGACCAAAATTGCGGTTTTTCATTTTTTTAATTTTTTTCCAATAAAGTACGCAAAATTTCCGAGTTTTCGAGCTGGATTTTGTCAAAAAATTAAAAAAAAATAATTTAACCCAAAATAATGTTTTACAGCTTGATTAGTTTTTTTTTATCGTCAGAGAGTGCCTTAAGTGTAGGACAAAAAAAATTTTTCTACATTTCTAGTTTTTTTTTTTGTAGAATTATGGAAAATATCAGTTACACCATTTCCAATTAAATTCAAAGACTTTTTATTGAATTTCCAAAATAAAGAAAAAATAAGTGAATGAATTGACGTCACCATTTCCAAAAGCTTTTCTGAAACTAATTAAGTCATTTACACCATTTCCATATTTATATCAAAAATAATAAAAAAAATATATGTAAAAATTATGTGCGTGTATTTAACTTCAGACACTCTTAATACTCTTAAAACTAATTTTTAGTTAGATCAAAGTTAAAAAATCTAGCCGCCATATTGTTTCCGCCATATTGAATTTTATCAGTACGATTTTAAGATAACAGACCCAGAAATTTACTAGGCCACACTTTCAGCTAGCTTCAACAAAGAAAAGGAATATAACTGTTTTTTAATTACTTGTAACAAACTTTAAGAAGCATATTTAGTCCGCCATTTTGTTTTTCAAAATTCGGAGTAACATTTCTTATTCAGTAACTCCAAGACCCGCATAAAACAAAATTTGTGTTCAATCGGACAATTAAAAAAAAATTGTCCGCCATATTGGATCCGCCATTTTGATTTTTTTGGTTTTTAGCTAAATTTTTAAATCAACGAACTTGAATTCCTCTAGAAGCACATTTTCAGACGGATCCATCAACGATAAAGACTTTTGGCCGGAATTGGATCATGCTGGCCCTGTGTGCGCTGGTTGCCGACTGAATATGACCTTGCGAAATTTGTTCATAAATTTTCCCACAATCAGCTGTAACGTGGCCATCGTTTGGCATGTATTACGAAATTCGAAAATTTAAATTTGACGGGACGCCCTAATGAGCATTTTAAAATTTTCAGCAATCCCGGTGAAAAATGTTCGTATACGATTTTGAAATTAGAAAAAAATAAAAATTTGCTCTACCCTAGCGAACATACATAACACTGCACTACTCCATGTACTAAACATTAAAAAAAAAAAAACTATTGTATGTGTGTGTGTGTAAGTTTGTCTGTGTATGTATTATGTTTATGTTTATGTTTATATGTTAACTAGATATTTTTGTGTGTTAGTTGTAGGTTGTCATGAAAATGTTGCTGCTATATGTTGTTGTTGTAACTATTGCTGTAGTTTTTTTGCTGCTGTGCATGTTGTTGTTGCTGTGCATACTAATTGAATTGTATGTGGTCAAACCTCATCTACCAATTTAACATGATCAACTACGCTATAGTTATTAGTTGTTTTTGTTGTTGCCATTGATGTTCATGTTGTCATTTTGGGTTGCTGGATATGTATGAATGAGTCTGTCGACATGTAATATGCGTTGTTGTTTGTGTAATGTAGTAACAAACATACATGTGATAACAATTTATTGTATTGGCAAATAGAAAACATTACTCAACTCCCCTCTTATACATTCGGATGTGTGAATATGAATTTTAGTGTGGGTGTAATCTCTATATGAGGCATTCCACACCAAATGTCCCGCTACAGAAAAACATGTGTCCCGTAAACTTCTGAATAGGTTGTTTGGATAGCCCTTTATGGAACTAAGAAAATTGCGTTTTTGGTTTTTAAAATTTTTAAAATCTGGGCTTAGGAGGCGTGGTCAAATGTTGGAAAAATTGTCACATTTGTGGCGAGTTGCCTTGATTAAATATTTATCACATTAAAACGGAATGCACCACAATCTCAAACATTCTTATATAGTTTAGTATGGGCTATCGATTAATTTTTTTTTTTTGAAAATTTTCAGAACCCGTACGGAAATTTTTCATTTTTTAAAAAAAGTCAATTTATCAAAAATCCTGCTACTTTTTTCTTTGTCCATTTGAATTTTAAATTTCATAACAATTTTGTAATTTGCTTGTATTTTCTTGTTTTAACGTTGCGAATGAGTATTATTAATTGCATAAATATTACTCATACCCTCTGTTGAAACAAGAAAATACAAGCAAATTAATAAATTGTTATGAAATTTAAAATTCAAATGCGATTTTCTCGAAAAAAAAGTAAAAACGCGTTTCTGAATTTTTTTGTGTCGATGGACAAATATCGAAACTTTAAAAAAAAAAGTGGCCGAATTTTTCATAAATTGACTTTTTTTAAAAATAGAAAATTTCAGAATGGGTTCTGAAAATTTTCAAAAAAAAATTTTTTTTTTTTGGAAAAAATTGAGATTGTGGTGCATTCCGTTTTGATGTGATAAATATTTAATCAAGGCAACTCGCCACAAATTTGACGATTTTTCCAATATTTGACCACGCCTCCTAAGCCTAGTTTTTGAAAAATTGAAAAACCAAAACGCAATTTTCTCAGCTCTATATAGGGCTATTATTACAACCTTTTCAGAAATTTGGTGTGAAATGCTTCATATGTATGTTGTTGAGTATATGATCTGCATATTAATATTCAATATGTGTTGTTTTAGTTTGATTTTTTTGTCGACACATTTCTTCTTCTCTTTCTATACACTTCGTTTTTTTTTTTTTCAGTGACATATATTTCTTGGTTTGTTGATTTTATGTTACATTGGGGAATGCGATTTATTGATCTATGGTTTTTGATGGGAATTGGCGTCTTTTTTTGTCATGTTGTTGTTAAATAGACAATTTATCAATTCATTAACTAATAAGTGTTGGGAATTATAAATGAGGTGTAGGGAGCGGTACAAGAAGTTGTGTGGGTGAAGACAAACAGACAGACTTGAGAATTTTTTTCAATGTTATAGAAGCTTTGATTTTTTTTTTCGATTTTTATTGAAAAAGAAAAATGTTTTTAAAGCTAAAATTTATGAAGTTCTAGATTTTTATGGATTTTAAAATTATTTTATATGGCCTCGAGCTTGTCTATTAATATAGATATACATTATTTTAAAAATTTTATTTACCATTACTTCGTTATTAATTTAACAAAAATTCCTTCCAAGCAATATCTTGAAAAGAGTTTTTAATTTTTCTTTTATTACACCGTACGACAAATTTCAAATTTTGGCTGTACATTAGGGTGGCACGAATCATGACTTGTTTCGAATTTCGTCGATCGCTGGGCAAAGTATGGTTCGTTTTGGTCTAAAAACTCTATGTTTTGGTAAAGACAGTCGAGCTCAGGCTCTAATTATAATTATGTATTATAATTTTTTGATTTGTTATATATGGTTTTCAATTGAGAAAAGTGTGAAAGAAAAATTTTAATTTTTCTAAAAATTTAAGACATCCTGGTTTGTTTCTTACTAGTTTCATATTATCCAGTTATAATAATCTTTTAATGTCAAATTTATTTAGTTAATAGTCAATAAAACTCTATATGTGAAAATTATTTACTGATCGCAGCCGACAAGGATTGAACTCATCATCATCTGTAATACTTTGCTATTAACTGCTTGTAACGTACAATCACTCTAGACCGATACGCCAAGTAAGCTGTTAAGCAAGTATCAACTAAATCTGATTTTTTCAATTCAAGTGTGGTTGTTGCTGTTGTTTTTTCTAACAGAAGACTTTGTTATTGTAATTATGTGTAAACAAACTTTTATTTTTAGTAATCATTATTCTTCTTCCTCTCCTTCATCAATTCTGATCTAAGTACTTATTTTTGCAAACATTGCCAGACATGGTCTATATTTTAGACACAAATGTTAGGTGTTGCCATTTTTCCAAAGATACTATTGCCACTTAGGGCGACTTATAGTCGTTATTTTTAAATTATTGTTTCTGTTTTAATTTTTTAAATAAATCAGATAAAATTAACACGTGCCTTTGGAGGGTTAAAGTTTTGCCCCAAAAAAATGTTTCCCATACAACCAAAAAATCGTTTTTTTGATTTTTTAATTTTTTTATACCCTCCAACTACAGTATGGGGGTAAACTCACTTTGTCATTCCGTGTGTAACGCATCAAAATATCGGTCTAGGACCCCATAAAGTATATATATTTATGATCAGTGATCGATTCTAAGACATTCTAGCGATGTCCGTCCGTCTGTCCGTCTGAAAGTAACACGATGCAGTCCAAAATAAAAGAGCTGGACTCCCGACATTTGGCACAAATATGTCTT
This sequence comes from Pegoplata infirma, assembly GCA_963921195.1. Classification (NCBI taxonomy): domain Eukaryota; kingdom Metazoa; phylum Arthropoda; class Insecta; order Diptera; family Anthomyiidae; genus Pegoplata; species Pegoplata infirma. The sequence continues at coordinate 234,110,609 of OY992537.1, forward strand.
ATGTTAATAGGCAGGTTAAATTCGTAAATGAGCAAAATCGGACAAGGGGGCAAAAGGTTCCCCCTTGAAGAACTAAACCAACCTCTGAAAAATAGCATTTTTTTAATGTGATTTTTTCGTTTTTGTTTAACAAATGCAAGATTTTTATGCTACAAGAAGTTCAAAGTCTTGCACTTGGCTCCAGAGAATTAGAAAATGACGTTTTTTCGGTCCTCCCCCCCCCCCCTCCAATGGGCGTGGAATAAAACATTTTTTTTAAATCATGATAAACTTGTATTTCTTTTGTGCAAAAAGCATCTTTTTTTTAAACACATATTTGAGGGTATATTTGGCCCCCCCAATTACAAATACCGACCCCCCCCAAAAAAAAAGAAGAAAACGCCACTGGATTTTTATTATTTTTTATTCATGTTGGTGGGTATAAAAGATTCGGCACAGCTGAATTTAACTCTCTTACTTGTTTTGTTTGATTAGCTTATTAACGACTAAAAATTTCATTTTGGTGGGATAAACTCTTCCACTTCAAAATTTAGTTCGAAAAATAAATTAGAGCAGTTGGGGTCCGAATGTAGTGATACACTCCACAATTTCAAAAAGATTATTGCAAAAAACTTTATTTAAAAGGAAATTACTTTTGAAAAAAAAAAAAATTTTTTGAAAATTTTTTTTTTTTTTTTCAAAACATATTTTTGAAAAAAAAAAAATTCCGCGAAAAAAAAAAATTGGTAAAAAAAATCAGCGATTTTTTTCTTTATTTGTCAAAAAATATGTTTTTACTTGTTTAAATACCATTTGGTGTTCAATTGTGTTTACATATGTCAACCAGCAGCCGAATTAAAGCATTTGGTATTTTGAGGTTATGTTGAATGTACTAAAATTTTTGAGGTATCCTTACATTTTAGTTCATAACTTTTCAACCGCTGAACCGATATCGCTCAAATGCAATACCAAACTTCTCAGTAGAACTTCCAATAAATATGTTAAGTGTAAGTCATCACCATTTCCACCCGGCGATCGACGAAATTCGAAAAAATTCGTCTGACTAGAGTGAATTTTTTTATAGTGCAAAAACATTTTTTTTTTTTATTTTTCGGAAAAACGCTAATTGATTTATAAAAACTGAAAGACACGGGTATTTTATTTTTGGCCCTACTCTCAGAACTTTTTAGCCTGGTCCATGTTTACAGCCAAAATTTGAAATTTGTCGGACAGTGTCATAGTTGTTTTAAAATTTTGTTAAAACTTAAAAAACTCTAAATTATTTAATAAAATTCTTAAAAAACTGAATTCAACAACAAAAATCAAATGAAAATTAACCAAGATGAGCAACATTAAAAATAAATGTACAAAGAAATTTAAAATACTTTGATATAAACAACATAACCACAAAATTGATATACTCACTTAAACCACAAACTGGTGGTCAATAACCGACATGGTTTTAAATGGACGTACATAATATAAATGATATAAATATATATAGTCAAAGAAGTATTTTATTAGACCTGGCGGAATTAAAACAAAAATTTGTTGTTCTTTAACAACAGACCAGTGAAGTAAAGCATCGGGACTAGGGGATATTTCTTACGCCTCCTTGCATAAAACTACAAATTACAAAATCAAACTTTCCGAATCGAAATGGGATGAAAATTGACATTTTCCAATTTTAAAAAAGTTGCAGAACGCCACCTCAGTTGGACTGTATAAGCTAACGATTAATAAAAAAGAAAATAATAATTACCCAGGAAAATTTTTTGGAACAAATTCCTGGTTCAATAGATTCTTGAATATATTCTACTGTAATCACAACAACATTTTCTATAAAATTATTTTTCAGAAAAACTACTTGCTCTACAAAACGATTGCTTTCGGGACAATTTCAAACAAAAATCATTGATTCTGGAATGTTAAGTAGAACCGGTTTCAGGGTAATTTGATGCGTTCTGGAACCGATTATTTGAAACAGAACATTTTGCTGGGTACTGTTTTCATTTTCTTAAAACCAAAAATTTTAGTAACTGGGGTTTGTAACTTGGATAATATTTCACCTTGTGGTGAATAAAAAAATAGTTACCAGCTGGTGAATAAAAAAATATTTACCAGCTGGTGAATAAAAAAATATTTACCAGCTGGTGAATATAACGTAACATAATTTTTTTTCATCAACATTTTTTATTTTCATCAATATTTTTTTTCATAAATTTTTCTTTTTCCATTAATATTTATTTTCCATCAATATTTTTTTTTTTGACAATATTTTTTTTTATCAAAAAAAATTTTTTTTATATACAAATTTTTCAATATTTTTTCTCATCAATATTGTTTTTTGTCAATATTTTTTTCATCAATATTATTTTTTCATCAATATTTTTTTTTTCATCAATATTTTTTTCCTCAATATTTTTTTTCATCAATATTTTTTTTTTCATTAATATTTGTTTATCACCAATATTTTTTTTCATCAATATTTTTTTCTTCTATATTTTTTTCATCAATATTTTATTTTTTTTTTCAAATGTATAAAATTTTCTTCTCCTAACAGTTCCCTAAATCAGCTCATGGATCGGTGAAAGTAGAAAATGTGTTATTTCCGAAATTGGTTCTTAAATAATACCAACACTAACAACATAACTTCATTACTGTGTTACCAAAGATGCCATTTCCCTAAACGAAAATTTTATATTTTCATCTCACCTTAATAAGTTTATTTATATAAATAAATTGTTCATGTATTTGTAGTATTAACAAGTTGTAGTACATAAAACTATGTATTTTAAACAACAAACACGTATACTCTGACAAATATACAAATACACATAAAAACACCAACGAAATTTGCATATAAACAAATGATAAAACAGGAACAAAAAAATTGCTAAAGCTAATAGAATATATTCTCACATTTACGACTCCTACTACAACATAGTAAAACTAAAATAAACAACAGGAGCCAGACTACAGAACAAGTACAACTACCCAGGTAGAAATTATCGATGGTACAAAAAAGAAAACAGTGATCAACTTCAGAATTTTTCGGAATTTTTTAATGATTTTTTTTGATTTTTCTTTGTTCTGTTTTTTAAAAAAATGTTTTTAAATAAAAATATAAAAATTAACAGTCAAATTCATAAGGCAATTGTAATTTGGCTTTAAAGCACACAATAGTTAAAGTACAATAAACCTTTTTAAAGAAATTCTATTCATAAACGTACTTTAACAATTTAATAATTTTGCGTTTTAATGTTGGCAACACCCTTGCTATATTTTTCATTTAATTGTTTGTGATATATAAAATAATGAATCGATTGACTCGGTAGTCATAATTAAATATTTTTTTTTTTTTTGCAGATTTAAGAGTTAGACAAAATTTCGTATTAAGTAAAAAATTGTTTAACATTGTTTTCTTAACGTTATATAGAAATCAAATAGAAATAAGAGCGAAAAAAATATTTTTTTATACAAAGAGTACAAAAAATATTCGAGTACCGGATATGTTTTGCTTGAATGTGCATCACTATTTTGTTTTATTTTATTTTAATTTATTTTTAACAAATATTTGACAATTTTTTATTGAAAACATCCTAAATTTGTTAATTGTTGAAGATATCTCCAATTTATTGAATAGAAATTGATGGAATTTAACTATTCAAGGGAGGAGAACATTTGATTAAATCTTTAGATAATTAAATATTAAATGCTGACCACTCAAAGAAAGATTTTTCAACTCCAAACTTTATCGAAGGTTTATTGTAGACTATACCCTACTACAATGGTTCCCAACCTTTGATTCTCGCCCCACTGGGGGGCAATTTGAATGCTTCAGGGGGGCAACGAGAAAATTTTTAAGTTTTTTTTTGTTAAAAAACTAAAAAAAAAAATTATTTTAGTTAAATTATTTAGTTGGATGATGAAAACTTTTGCTAAAAACTTTGTCTAAAAGATAATTTTAACAAAAAGTTTGCTTAACTACAAGTAAATTTTGAACAAATTTGAAAAATTTACACATTTTTCTTGAGTGTAGGGGGACATTTTGGTTTTTTTCACTTAATAGTGGGGCATGGCCCAAAAAAGGTTGGGAACCATTGCCCTACTACAAACCTTTTATAAATATTTTGCTTTTAAACGATTTTGAATAATGTTTTAGCAAATTTTCACTATAAACATGTTATTAGCCAGTCTTAAAGCATTATGAATTTGACCGTAAATGTTTAAATTTTTAATGACGAGTACTAAATAACAATAAATTTAAAAGATGATGTTCAAAGAATGTCGAAATGTAAAAAATAAAGGAGAATTTAAATTCAGAAAAATACAGGCCTCGAGCTCGAACATTTTATTTTATAAGATTTTTTGTTTTATTATTAAAATTTAAAAATGGCTTATTTTTTGATTCGTTCAAAATTTTCTTAATTTTCCAAAACCGTTTAAAAAAAATAAACATTTAAATTTCAGAAAAATACAGGCCTCGAGCATTTTGTTTTTATAAGATTTTTTGTTTTATTGTTTTAAAATTTTAAAAGGGCTTTTTTTATCGTTTAAAAATTTTCAAAGTTTTTCAGAACCGTTTAAAAGTTTTTTCTAAACTTATTTCAGTTTTCCAGCATTTTTTTTTTAATCGTCTGTTTTTTTTTTTTAATTTCACTGAATTTTCCTTAATTTTTTCTGATTTTTTAAAATTTTTGTGAATATTTCCTAAATTTTTATTATACGCTTTATTAAAAAATGATGGAAAAGGATTAAAGGATTAGACGGGGCTAAAGTACTTTGACAACACTTTGCCGTTCGTATTTTTCTACGTGGGTGCATACTTTTCTACATGAGTGCAGAAATGTAAAGGAATTAATACACTTACTAATCTTAATTATTTGAAAAATAACACACCACAATATTGATCTAGGTTAGGTTAGGTTGTAAGTGGCTGCTGACGTTTTACGTCAACACACGTAGACTCTGATATTGATATTGATCTAGAACTCCAAAAAAAAAAAAATAATATTTTTGTTATCCTAGATCGATTTTAAGTCCATCAACGATATATATTTTTTTTTTTGAAAAATTTAAACGCAAACGTATATTTTTTATTTGCCCCATCAAATTAAATTTAAATCAATTTCAATTTTCTAAAAACTCTTGACAATGAATTCAGACAAATTCCGAAACATGTGTCGAGTAAGTCATGAAAAATTATCATACCAATAAAATTAAAACAAACAAACTTCATAAATAGTTTCTTGAAAATTGTTGCTGTGACAATATCATCGCAATAGTTAGTAAAGAAACGTGACCTCGAGCTGGAGTTATCTTTCTCAATAATTATGAGGAAAAGTTATGTTTGTTCTATGTTTATAAAATTAAGAAAATTTTAAAATAATCAAAAAAATTCAATTATATTTAAAAAAATTTCTGGAAAATTCAAAATAATACAGAAAATTAACAGGAAAGTTAAAAATTTATGTGGTAAAAAAATAAGGAAAATTAAAATTCAAACAGACGAATTTTCCAAATTAAACAAGTAGAAAAGTTAAATTCGACTTGGCCGAATCTATGAATACCCTTCACAATTCCCTTTTTAAGCGATAGTAAATTTTCTAACGTGAAAAAAAAATTTTTTAATAAGAAGTATTTTGTTTGTGTAAAAAAACTTTTTTTTAAGTAATTTTTGAAAAAAAATTTACAAAATTTTTTTTGAGTGTAAAATTTTTTTTTAGTGTAAAATTTTTTTCGAGTGTATTTTTTTTTTTTTTTAGTGTAAAAATATTTTTGAGTGACAAAAATACGTTGTGAAATATTTTTGTCAATGTTTTTAAAACATGTATAACGGGTTTTCAACACGTGAATTTAAGCTGAACCAAATCTAAAACTCACGGTTTTCCTAATAACTTTTGAACCACTAAACCGATTTGGCGGTTAGCGTGTTTTTTATCGCGTACACTCAAAAAAATACTTTAGTAGATTTACTAATTTTTTTTTGCTTATGCTAGTTAGCTAACTTTTAGCAAATTTTTAGTTGAGATTAGCATGTTAGCAAAAAATTCTTGTAAACTTCATTTAGCTCATTAGCAATTTTAAACAAATTGAACTAATTTCTTTTGCTAAATTTGAAATTGAGTTGACAACATTTTTACAAGATTTTTTGCTAACATTAGCAAAAATAAATGGTAAATTTTTTTTTATTTTCAGAAAACTTAAAATGGCGCTATCTCGGAAACTAAGCCAGATAGAGCAAAATGGAGGGCATTTTAGGTCCTCCACATGTGTGGACCCTAATGGGTCCGAACTTTGTATCCAAAAAAGTTAGCATTCCAGAAAATTTTAAAATGCTCATATCTCGGTAAATATTGCCGACACAACAAAAAGCCCAAAATTATTTTTGTAGCTCTCAACACGTAGAACATGACTGAAAAATAACCAGAAGCTCTCCGAGAAATATTTTTTAAGTTATCGAGTTTTTTATTTCTCTAAACCCCAGTGGTCCCCTAAAATCACGTATCTCAAAAACTAAGCAAGGTAGAGCGAAACGGACACAAATTTTGGATCAAAACTATGACGATTTTTAAGGAACCCATCTAGGTCTAGACCCATCGGGGTCTGGACCTACCGGGTCCAAACCCAATGGGGTCCTCAAACGTATATGAACTAAGTTAAAATACAAAAAAAAAATTCAGTTAACTAATTTTTGGCAAAACATTAAAGCAAATTACAAAATTGTTATGAAATTTAAAGTTCAAATGCGATTTTCTCGAAAAAAACGAAGAACGTGTTTCTGAATTTTTTTGTGTGGATGGAAAAACATCTTAACTTTTAAAAAAAAATTTAAAAAAGAAAAAAAAAGTGGCATGTTTTTTAATAAATTAACATTTAAAAAAAAAGGAAAATTTCAGAACGGGTTCTGAAAATTTTCAAAAAAAAAAATTTAATCGATAGCCCATAAAAAACTATATAAGAATGTTAATTTTTGAGATTGTGGTGCATTCCGTTTTAATGTGATAAATATTTAATTAAGGCAACTCGCCACAAATTTTACCATTTTTCCAATATTTGACCACGTCTTTTAAGCCCAATTTTTGAAAATTAGAAAAACCAAAAACGCAATTTTCTTAGTTCCATATAGGGCTATCCAAACAACCTATTCAGAAATTTACGGGACACATGTTTTTCTGTAGCGGGACATTTGGTGTGGAATGCCTCTTATATGAAGTTAATTTTTTTTTATCAAAATTGGTTCAGAATTTCAAAAGTTATGAGAAAAATATTGTTTTAATTTTTAAATTAATAAAAAATATTTATTATTCGACCTTTAAATTCTATTGAGAAAGATTACTCCAGCTCGAGGTCACTTTTCTTTACTTCTAATTACGATGATATTGTCAAGGTAACAATTTTCAAAAAACTATTTACAAAGTTTGTCTGTTTTAATTTGCAAGACTTACTCGACACGTGTTTGGGAATTTGTCAGATTCCATTGTCAAGAGTATTTATCAAATTGACCATTTTCCCGAAGGTCCACATTTTAAACACAAAGAAATTTTCAAACACTTATATGGCCGATAAGCCGATAAGCCAAGACACCCTAACCTTAAAATTGTCTCTTTTATATATATTTTAAGTTTCAGTCAAATCGGTTCATAAGGGTTGGGATACTTCCCTTGTTAGTTAAGCATATTTCAAATAAATATTACATGGTTTTAAATTTCTGCCTTTATTTAAAATTGTAATATCTTTTTTTGAATGTATTAATTTCTATTTGCATGTATTTATGTAGTCAACAACACTTATTTGTATGCTGAGAATGGGTCGGTCAGTTGGGTTTGTTGAAATGGTTGTTAGTTGATAATTTAATGCTTATCATCAAATTAAACTCCAGTTTTTTTTTATCTTTCTCTACTTGTTCAAACGGTTTGCTGTACTTTTATAAAAAATAACGAAAAACTTTCTTTTTTTGGCAAAAATAAATGTTTTTTGCTATTTATGTTATTAACTTCTATAAACGAGCATGTTCAAAATATTTTGTGTGTTTTTTTTTCTGCAACCATGGTAAAAACTTCTAAATTGCTACTTTTGTATTTAACTTCCAATATTAAATAACTACAAGTAGATAGATAGTAAAATATATTTGGTATTTTTTTTTTTTCAAAGTTTTTTTATTTTTTTAATTTTGTAAGCATTTTATAGAAATTAGTTCTTTTTTTTGTGTGTTGGTTTGATTTTGTTTTTCTCATGTTCCCAATTTAATTGAAGTATTTTTTTATACCCTCCAATTATTTTTAGTGGTAGAGGGTGTATATAAACTGGTTATTCTGTTTGTAACTCCTCGAAATATCGGTATAGGATTCCATAAATTGATCAGTGATCGATTCTAACATAGATTGTAGAGATGTCCGTCTGTTGAAACGAGGATCACAAACTATTACACAGATAAAACTAAGACTTAACTGATTTACTTCTTGTTGTCTTAATACGTTTGTTATTGTATTTGAGCAATATCGGTTTAGCAGTTCAAAAGTTATGAACGAAAATGTAAGGACACTTCGAAAAATTTTAATACATTCGACATAACCTAAAAACCCAAAATGCTTAAATTCGGCTGGTTATTGATATTTGTGAACAGAATTAGATACCAAATTTTATTTAAACAAGTACAAACGTTTTTTTTATCCCAACATTTTTTTTGCAAAAAAAAAATTAGTTTTTCACCAAAAAAAATTTCCGCGAATTTTTTTTTTTGTCAAAACTAATTTCATTTACCAATTTTTAAAGAAAATATTTTCACATTTTTTTTTAAATTGTTACAAATTTTTTTATCAAAATATTTTCACACACTCAAAATAATCACTCTGTTAAATTACAGAGATACTCTGCTGAGCCAGCAGAAAATACCAAAGATTTCCAACCAGCAAGATTTTTTGTTATTTTACGAAGAGAACTCTGTAAAATGATTTTGAAAAAAACTGTAAATTTACTGAATTATCTGTAAAATGTTGATAAAAGCGACAAGAATTAAAAAAAAAAAAAGTAGAAAAGTTAAATTCGACTTTGCCGAATCTATGAATACCCTCCACAATGCCTTTTTTAAAGGATAGTACATTTTAACGTGAAAAAATTAACACTTTTGATTAGAAATGTTTTATTTTGAGTAAAAAACTATTTTTTTGTCATTTAAAAACCAAAAATACTAATTTTTTTTTTAGTGTAAAATTTTTTTTCGAGTTTAATGTTTTATTTACTGTAAAAATATTTCTGAGTAAATGCACTTACGTATGTACACAAAATATTGGCATTTTTGTAAAAAAAAAAATAAATTTTTTTGAGTGTAAAATTTTTTTTGAGTGTACAATTTTTTTCGAGTTTAAAATTTTTTCGAGTGTAATTTTTAAGTTACCAATGCTTTTCAAACTAAACAAATTTAAAAAGCATTGCTTTAAAACTAAACAAGTTTGAAAAGCATTGCTTAAATACCACCAATGCTTTTAAAACTTGTTTACCACGTGGCATTTAAGATGAACAAAATCTGAAATTCGGGGTTTTGCTTATAACTTTTGAACCACTTGACCGATTGAGCTGAAATTCAATACCAAACAGACCTGAGGAACGGCAAAGATACATGCCACGTTTCAGCAGTCTCATTATTGTTTTTCAAAAGTTATCGTGTTTTTTATCTCGTAAATTTGAGAAAACCCCTTGCCGAAATTTACTCTTTTGCTCATAACTTTTGAACCACTGGACCGATTTGGCTGGATTGCAATACCAACCTGACCAGGTAAATGACCAACATATATGCCAAACTTCAGTAGCCTCTGTGAAGGCTTTCAAAAGTTAGCGTGTTTTCTACGGACGGACAGACGGACGGACGGACATCGCTAGATCGACTTAAAATCGATCGAGGATCATGAATATATATACTTTATGGGGTCCTAGACCAATATTTCGATGTGTTACAAACGGAATGACAAACTTATATATACCCTCTATCACTAGAGTGGAGGGTATAAAAACTCTGTAAATTTACAAAGTTTTAGTTAAAAGAGTGCAAAATTTTACAAAAAAAACTCTGTAAATTTACAAAGTTTAAGTTAAATGACCAGAAAATTATCAAAAAAAAAACTCTGAAAACTTACAAAGTTTTTGTTAAATTTATTTGATTTCAAACTTGAACACATGAAATAAAGGAGGCGTGGTCAAATATTGGAAAAATGGTCCAATTTGTGTCTAGTTGCCTTGTTTAAATATTTATCAAATTAAAACGGAATGCACCACAATCTCAAAAATTTATATTCTTGTAGAGTTTTGTATGGGCTGTCGACAAAATAATTTTTTTTGGAAAATTTTCAAAACCCGTTCTGAAATTTTTGGTTTTCTAAAAAAGTCAATTTATCAAAACTCCGGCCACTTTTGTTTTTTTAATTTTTTTTTTAGTTTATATGTTTGTCTGTCCACACAAAAAAAATCAGACATGTATTTTTCGCTTTTCCCAGAAAATCTCATTTGAATCTTAAATTTCATCACAATTTTGTAATTTGCTTGTATTTTCTAGTTTTAACGTAGCGAATGAGTATTAAATATTTGCAAAAATATTACTCATACGCTATGTTGAAACAAGGAAATACAAACAGATTACTAAGTTGTAATGGAATTCTAAATTTAAATCAATTTTCTCGAAAAAAAACTAAAAACACATGTCTGAATTTTTTTGTGTGGATAGACAAACATCTACACAGATAAAAATGAGTTGTTAGATCAAGCACGAAATACACCAGGTTGAGCATTATTTTAATTAAAAGTCAGCTAATGAGGAAAATTGTTGGATCAAGCACGAAAATTGTAGGTCAGTCATTGACTGTTCCTTGATTAAAACAATGCTTGATTTGAGTAATTTGTTAATTGTAATTTTTCTGTTATTTTTGACTAAACCAATGCTTGATTTGAGTGAGCGGTTAATCAATAATTTTGTGTTATTTTTGATTAATTCAATGCTTGATCTGAGTGAATGGTTAATCATTATTATACAGTTGTAGTGTTTTGTCAGTCTTTTGTTTAAATTGTTTTTTTTGTGCTTTATATTATTTTGTTTTTTTTTCGTCTTGTGTGCGTGAAAGAACTTCTCTATTTGACGACTAACTGAAACTAAAACAAAAAACGCAACAGCGTTCATCGCATTGTTACTCAAAGCCTACTATGATGATTTTTTTTGTTTTTATGATTTTTTTTGTGAATTTTTCAGATTTGAGCAAATGGTTAATTGATTCAAGTAAAATTTAATTGAATGTCAAATTTTAAGCTGAGCAAATATTTAATTGTTTTTTTCCATTGAATATTTTTTTCTGTGTAAACTTTCAAAAAATACATTAAAAAAAAAACAAAAGTTGCACGATTTTTAATAAATTGACTTTTATAAAAAATGGGAAATTTCCATTTTTTTTAAAGAGATTTTTTATTTGAAAACTGTATTACAGAGCAATAAGTGAAATTACAGATGAAATTTAGTATTTTGGTTACGAGAAAAAAAAGTATTTTTCTAAAATCTGTATTTTAACAAAAAAAAAAAAGAGATTACAAAGTAAAAACTAAATTTACCGGTAAAATTTTGACTTTCGGTCATAATAAAATGCAATCTTTTCTTAAAAACTGTATTTCGGCAGATAACTGTGTCAAAAATCTGTCGAATTGAAATTACAGTCATTTTACAGAGTATTTAAGAGTATTTTTGAGTGGACAATTTTTTGAAATTTTTTTTCAAATAAAATTTTTACAATATTCTTTTTAGGGTATTAAGCTATTCGGTGAGGCCGAATTTTTCTTTTTTTATATATTTTAGTTGTATTTGTAGCTAAGTAGCTGAGATATGTAGTAAATTAAAATTGGTTTTTCTGGTATGTTTTTTTTTTGTTAAAAAAAAGAAAAAGTTTGATAAATAAGGAAACTAAATAAATATTAACAAATATCAAATGCGGTTTTTTAAATAAATTTCAAATGCGGGTTTTGAATAGATTTATTTTTCTTTTCTTTTAGCTATTCAAAAAAAATACAAATAGTTTAGGGAATAAATTAAAATCATTACAAAAAAATTCAAAAAGTACACTTAAAGAAAAGCAGAAATTAAAAAGTAAACAAAATTAGTATTTTTTTATGATCATCATTAATTTCCCTAATTAATATAAATTAATTACCTTCCAAATTAGTTTGTAATTTATGCTAAATTTTCTTTCGTAAATTAACCTTAACAATTAAACTCTTAAATATTTTCAACACCTTGATCATAAATTAGTACCTACATTTCGTTTAAAAACCCCTTTTCCAAAAATAAGAAAATCTTTTCAAAACAAAAGCTCTATTAATAACCTTAAATTAAGTAAAAAGAGAAACCTTAAATATCCACCAACAAATTTATTAAAATGGTCACATTAATTACTGGCAAAAGGTAACAAACTTTTAAATGTTTTTGGTCAAAGAACAAAAAATAAGTTTATTTATAATGTTCAAAAATTATCTAGAATACCATAATTTTACAAGTGAATGGCTGTTTAAATGACTTGTAAAATGAAGCATAAAACTGAACTTAAAGGTTAAATAGATTTTAAGGGATTTTCCATTTTTTTTTTAACAATAACAATAAAAATAAATAATTTATATTCGAGGAGATATAAAAAAAGTATTTGCTTTCAAATTTTCAAACAAGCAAAAAAGTTAAATTAGGTATTGCCGAATGTGTTGATGCCCTTCACAATGTCTAAAATATTATTATTTAAAAAAAAATAAAAAAAATCCGCTAAAAAATTAATTTGTGAAAAAAAATCTGAGATTTTTTTTTGGAAAAAATTTGTATTTTTAGGTTATGTGGGAAAAATTTCTTACATTTTCGTTCATAACTTTTGAATTTTTGAAATGCAATACCAAACTGCTCGAGACAACTACAACTAAATATGTTAAGTTTCAGTCATATCTTTTTAGTATTTTGGCCATGATCGTCATTTCAACAGACTGACGGACATCGCTAAAAAGTCTTAAAATCGATGACTGAAAAATAATACATATTTCACACTTTTGGACCAGACCCTCGTGGATTTCGCTCATTTTTGAATATGTTTTATTCCGTATTAAAAAAACTTTCATAGCAATTTTCAGTCTTTTATTCCAAGCCAGTTTTGAGTAATAAATTCTTTAAAATCGCGATTTTTAAAAAAAATTAATTTAAATTTTCAATTAATTTTGACCAGTAAAAGATATCGACATCTTAAAAAAATTGGACACCATTTTGTTGGTATTTAAATGTTGTTTTAGAAAAAAAATTTCAAAAAATTATTCGACGTAATTATCACCTAATTTTTAACGTTTAAAAATTAAAATCTACTTTTTAAAAAAGTCCGAAACCTTCGATTTTTTTTAACATTATAATGTTTTTAGGCTGGTGTCTAATTTTAAAAAAGTTGCAGGACGCCACCTTAGTTTGACTATATAAGCAACAATTAACGAAAAAGAAAACAACAATTTCTATTTTGAATTTCTTAAAACCAAAAATTTTAATATCTCGGGTTTGTAACTTGGATAATAATTCACCTCGTGGTGAATAAAACCGTTTTTCACCAGCTGGTGAATAAAAAGTATATATTTGTTATTTTTTCATCAATTTTTTTTTCTTTTTCATTAAATTTTTTTTCCATCAAATTTTTTTTTTCATAATTTTTTTTTTCATCATTTTTTTTTTTTTTTTCATAATTTTTTTTTTATCAAACTTTTTTTTCATCATTCTTTTTTTATCAATTTTTTTTCATAAATTTTTTTTTATCAAATTTTTTTTTCATCAAATTTTCTTTTTCATCAAATTTTTTTTTTATCAAAAAAAAATTTTTTTCATCAATTTTGTTTTTTCATCAATTTTTTGTTTTTTCATCAATTTTTTTTTTCATCAAATTTTTTTTTTCATAATTTTTTTTTTTTATCATATTTTTTTCATTTATTTTTTTTCATCAATTTTTTTTTATCAAATTTTTTATTATTAAATTTTTTCTCACCAATTTTTTTTTTTCATATTTTTCATCAATTTTTTATACCCTCCACTTAGTGATAGAGGGTATATATAAGTTTGTCATTCTGTTTGTAACTCATCGAAATATCGATCTGGGACCCCATAAAGTATATATATTCATGATGCCCGATCGATTTTAAGACATTCTAGCGATGTCCGTCTGTCCGTCTGTCCGTCTGTCCGTCTGTCTGTCTGTTGAAAATGCTCTCGCGGACAAAATATTGCACAGAGGTGACTGAAACTTAAGATATTTATTGGAAGTTCTCCCGAGAAGTTTGGTATTGCATTTGAGCGATATCGGTTCAGCGGTTCAAAAGTTATGAACGAAAATGTAAGCACACCTCAAAAATTTCAGTACATTCAACATAACCTTAAAATACAAAATGCTTTAATTCGGCTTCTGGTTGGCATATGTGAACATAATTGAACACCAAATGGTATTTAAACAAGTACGAACATATTTTTTGACAAAAAAATAAAAAAATCGCGGATTTTTTTTCCAAAATTTTTTTCGCGGAAATTTTTTTTTCAAAAATTTTTTTTTTTTCAAAAGTAATTTTTTAAATAATGTTTTTTGCAATAATCTTTTTGAAATTGTGGAGGGTATCACTACATTCGGCAAGGCCGAATTTTACTTTTTTACTTGTTTTATATCAAAAAGTTTTTCTTTTCATCAAAAAAATTCTACAAAAAATTTTTTTCATCAAAATTTTTGTTCACCAAAAATTTTGGGTTTATTAAAGTTTTTTTAACATAATTTTGTTTTTCGTGAAAAAAAACCTTATTTTTTTACCAAAATTACTTTTTCACCAAGTCAAAGCTTTTCGCATAAAAATTTTCCATTTGTTTATCAAATGTACATAAAACAAGTGAGAGTGGTATATTCTTTGGTGTCGAATCTTTTATACTCTCAAAAATGTAAAAACACTTTTTTGCACTTATTTTTGCACTCACTAATAAATTTTGCGAAAAAAAAATCCGCGAAAACAAATTTTTGTATAACAATATGCGAAATCGCTGATATGCAATTCCAAATTTCTCAGGACCACAACAGTCTCAGTCATATCTGAGTAATATTTTTGCCGTAATCGCCATTTCAACAGACATCGGCATCGCTAGAATTTCTTATAATCGATCACTGATCAATAATGTATGTACGGGGTATGGGGTCCTTGACTAATATTTTGATGAGTTATAAACTTATGTATACCCTCTACCACTAAGTGAATAGGGCCAGTACAAACTAAACCAAGCTTAAACCAAGTTTGACTAAAATCCCAAGAGCTCGCCCTTAGTGGAGAGAAAACAAATTGGTAAATTAAAAAAAGATTACAAAAAAAGTTGCTTTTTATTTCACCTTTTTTTATACAATTTCAAAGAAGTAAATATTCAAGTTCGAGGTCATAAGTTTCATGATTGCACGATGATAGTAAACAATGTAGTATGCTTATAAGTGCTTATAATAATTTTTCTGTGATTTTCATAAAATTTAACTGTCCCTGATGATGCTAGTCAACGAGTAGCGAAATAATGTATATATTTAAATAAATAAAAAAAACATTTAAGAAACATATGGCCTCGAGCTTGAATATTTATTTATTTGAAATTGTAAAAAAAAATACAAACAATTTCACTTTAACGACTTGAAAAAAAAAAAATAAAAATTAACATACTTATTTAAAGAAATTACACAAAACGTAAAAAAAAACATATTAAAATTTTAGTAACCTTGTTAAAAAAAAGTGTGTGAAATACTTACGTAGTTTTGATTTTTTACTGCAATCGAGATTATAAGGTAAATCACATTTTTCTTCATTGGGACTATAATCATTGAATACCATGCCATCAGGGCATAATTTTTCAGTTGATACACCATCACTGTAATTAATTTTGTGGAAGAAAATAAGTTAATTATACAAGTTATTAGTAAATAGGGAAATACGTATAGCTCATTAACTACAAGACTGGCTTAACTCATAAAATCTGATTTTGTAGAAAATTTCAATAGTACATGTGAAATTAAATAATGTCATATTTTCTTTTTGTATAATATAATGAATAATTCTGCACCATTAACTCAAACCTCGCGATTTTTTATTTAAGAAGGTCTTGTAGTAAATGAGCGATATACACATAAGTTAAATAAATGAAAATAGGAAATTATAATTTGCCACACAGATATAAGGCATTCCATAGGAAACAGCCAGCAAAAGTAAAAAAATAACTATTTAGAGTGAATTTTAACAAGGATTTAGCCTTTTTAAATTTCACTAAAAAGGAAAGGGTTTCTATGGGCGCTTACTGATTTCCATGAAACACACATATGTTTTTAGAACAGGAAAATAATTTACATGTGAATAATTTACAGGTGAATTCTTATTTTCTCAAAGAAGGAATTCAAAACTTGTTTAAAATATTTTAAAAACGTTTTTTTTTTTAATTCTTTAATTACCTATTCTAAGACTGCGCCAGTAAAATATATGTTCTTGTTCCCTCATTTTTCTTCTCTAATTAATATGGATTTTACAAAAACTTCTGAGTACCTGTCAAAGATCATGTTAAACTCAGCTACCGAAAAATATAAAATTTTCATTGACAAGTAATTTCTTCAAACCAAACATTTCCTGTGAAATCTCTCATACATTGTGTATAAGTGTTTAATATTTTATATATATACATACGATTACATTTTCTACTAATAAATTACTTTGCAAAATATATGTCAGTTTATATACTCTAACCATTTAATTTGATTTTATTTTCTGATTCCGATTCACTTCCCCTGGGCGTATGTGATATTGGAGAATTTCAAAGGTAATTCTACATTTAATTGAGTGTTTCTTTTTTGTATTAAATATTTTTGTTTGCCGCTGGGGGAATTTTCTTAATGTGTTTTTCTTTTTACCTCATTTAAACTCTGGGAAATGTGTCTGTCTGTGAAATGCAGGTGATAAGTAATGCGGCATATCATTTACACACTTACTGTTTGTGTGTCAAGGGATTTAGTGTATAGTACATACAAACACATACAGACAACTAATGACTTTTCATTGAAAATGTATTACAAAGGTGGTTGATATAAATATACTTAATTTAAAAAAAAAAAAAGTGTTAAAGTAATTATATTTTATTAAGTGTCAACTAAATAATTGGCATCTAAATAATGGGGGAGGTGATGAAGTGAAATGAATTGCTGGAGGTATAGGAGGAAAAGCAATTAAAGGAAGTAATGAAATTGAATTTCAGAATATTAAAGTATGGGCTTTTTAATTTTATGAAACGGAATTTTACGGAAATTTGATTTGAATTTATCTACCAATTTTTTTTTTTTTTTTTAGAAAAATTATAAATTAAAAGATTTTTTTAATAACACTAATCGTTACAGAACAAAAAATTTTATATTTGAGATCACTCATGTTGTTAGAAAAATTGAATTTTTATGACAACTAGCAAGAAAAACAAACCAATAAATTTATGATCACCTATATTTTCAATAAGTTTTAATTACAAAATGCTAAATTTTGAGATCACCTATACTTTGTACTTAAAATCTAATTAATATAAAATATTTACAAATATTCTAACGCATTTTTATAAAACGCTTACTACACATAGCAAAACAGAATAAATTTGAGATCCCCATATTTAGAAAAAGTTTTAATTTGGTAAAAATAAAGTCCTCGAGTCGGGAGTACTATTTCACCATTCACCTAATTTTTAAAAATTTTATAGTATTTTGACATTTACACTCAAAAAAAACTTGTAAAATTACAAGAAAAACTTGTAACTTTTTTTGGGTTGCTACCTCCTATTTGACAAAAATTCCTAGTAATTTTACAAGATTTTTACCAATGATTTTATAATTTTTCAAGGTTTTTACCAATTAAATTGAAAATTTACAAAATTTTTAACACGATAATATTTACAAAGAGGGTTTTTAAAATTACAAGAAATTCTCGTGAATTTACTAGATTTTTTTTGTAAAATTATCTTAGAAATTAGTAAAATTACAAAAAAAATTGTAAAATTACAAAAAAAAAATTTAATTTTAATTTGTTAAAAAACAAGGAAAACTGTAAAATTTTGGTAAAATGGGACTACGAGAATTTTCCTAGTAATTTGACAATTTTTTTTTGTGTGTAAGATTTTAAATCTTTCTTGTTATAATTAGAGATCTAGATCTTAAAGGTTAGCAAGAAAAAAATTAAGATCTTCAAATTCAAAATTTTTTTAAAATTAGGTGAATGTTGAAAGAGTCCTCCCGAATCGAGCAAAATGTTACTGAAAATGTCCAAAAGTTTATATTTTGAGATCATCCATATTTTGTAGTAAAGATCTAATTAATATAAAAATTCAAAAAAAAAAAAACAAATTAGTACGATTTTCTAGAAAACTTAAAATAAAAGAGCAAAAAGCCAACTTTTGAGATCAATCGTGCATTTTCGTAATTCTATACTTAATATAAAAATAACTCAAATTTGGTATCACTCTTTTTGACATCTACACATTTCAATTTTGATTGAGAGAAAATTTTTAAAGATATTTTACTACAAAAGAAAATAATATTTTTTTGAGATCACTCACATTTTTGGTAAACATGTTTTTTACATAAGGAAAATGTTCACAAAATTTCCAAAGCATTTTTATACGACGCAAAGTGGGTTGAACGATACGCAAAATGGGGATTAATTCAGGGATGCCGTAATTTTGAAATATTATAATTTTTTATTGATGAATACTTATTAATCAACAAAAAACTACTATTTTGAAAAATAAAAATATGGAAAAAAAAATTTTTTAACCTGCTAGGCACTTTTTCCATTTTTGGAAAAACTTATCTTGTCACAATTTTTGCTGTAACTTTGGAAGCAAAAGCGATAAATTAATGAATCAAATTTCAAATTAAAGAATATTTAATGCGTTTTTATTAAATTTAAAAAAAAAAAATAAATACGCATTTTTATTAGAATAAATTTTTTATAAAATTTTATTTTTGTGGTTCATAAAATAAAAAAAATTTTAAATTTTCTTCAAAAAAAGGAATCACATTTTTTTTTATTTAAAAATCGTATAATTACAAAAAATTTTACATTTTCAAAACAAAACTTGGTTCATATATTTTAAATACAATATTTTTTTATTTAAAAATCAAAACTAATGCAAAAAAAAACCAAAATGTTCGATAAAAAATATTGGTTCATAAATTTTGTTGTAATTTTAAAATTAAAATCGATAACTTAATAAATTAAAACTCAAATTTAATTATACTATAACCACAGAAAAAAATGTTGAGTAAATTTTTAAGAGTATTAATTGATAATAACTCAATTTTTCACCAGTAAACCATTTAAAAGTGTTGAGTAAATAGTAAATAAAATTTATCGAAAAATTTGAGCAAATCAATAAAAAAACTACTAAATTTTTATTAAATTATTTACTCATTTTTTTTTTTTTTTTTAAATGAGTAATTATGGTTTGTTTGATATATGAGGCATTCCACTATATACAATAAAATGGACTGAAAATCCATTATGACAAATTTTAAAATTTGCAGCTGTTAAGATATTTTAAGTGTTTTGCACTTTAAAAACTTTTAATGATCCAATCAGTTGATCCAATGATCAGTTTTTATTTATTTTTCCAATTTTTATTTACAACTCATTTTAAATAATTTCAACCTAACCGAGAACTGGTAACAATGACCGTCGTCTCGTTGTAGCGAAATCGACCAAGGGTTTGAGTGGGAATCGAACCCACGACCACCTGTTTCATAGGCTAGCACGCTACCAACTAGCCTACAGGGGCCCTCCTTTTAATGGTCCATTTGTAATATAAATAAATAATGCTGTTTTTTATACCGCGATCATGGCAAAAATATTAACTAGATATCACTGAAACTTAAAATATTTACTTCTAGTTATCTTAAGCAGTTTGGTAATGCATTTGAGCGACATCGGTGTTGCGGTTTAAAAGTTATGAACGAAAATGTAAGGACACCTCGAAAATTTTGGTACATTCCACATAACCTAAAAATACTAAATGCTTTAATTTGGTTGCTGGCTGAGAAATATGAACAAAATTTGATACCGAATGTAATTTAAACATTTAGAAAATTTCGCGATTTTTTTTTTCAAAAACTGCATGGGATATGTACTTTTTAGAATTTTAAGCAAAAACATTACCAATTTCGATAAAAAGTAACTTCACACCCCACTCTAATATATATGATCATTAAAATTATTTGTTATTTTAATTAAATTACACATTTACAATAAATAGCAATAAACAAAAACGGTAAACAACATAAAGACAATAGAAAAACTAAAACAAAACACAAGTATTAGCTATTAAGATTTCGAGCATATAATTTTTTTACACTGGAGATGTTTAAAAAGAATCTCTTGTATTTTTCGTATTGGCAAGTCTTGGCATTGGTTCTTTCATGGATTTTAAAGCAAAAATCCTATATTTTATCACTATGTTCTCAGATACGCCCGAGCTCATCAGAGTAGCAACTAAAACTCAACATATATGTAAAAAATACCCTATTTTTAGGATATTTTTTTAAAAAATTATTAAAACAATTTTTTCAACTTTTATCTTAACAACCGCTTGTCAATAATATAGCTAAATACCTTTAGTTTGTGAATCCATTTTACAAAAATTTTTATTTTTAGTTGAAAACAAAAAAAAAAATCACTTGAAATATCACGTTTTTGACTTTTTACCACTGTACACAAAATTAATTAAAATTATTAAACTTTGAGAGAGCATAGCAAAAAAAGTAAACAACTTAAAACACTAATTTTGACAGTTATTGATGGAGAATTTTATCCTCTTTAAACCCATAAAAAAATATATTACAATATACCAACTTCAAATTTTGAATTAATCCTCAGTTTTGATAGTGTTCAACCCAATGTGCGACGCCTTACAAAGCGCAACAAAACAGAATAAATTTGAGATCACCTATATTTTATTTTAAAAAAAGTTTTAAATTGTCAAAAATAATGTTTATCAAACTTTTAACATATTTCTTTTTAAGAACACAAAATGCTAAATTCTGGGATGACCCATATTTTTTGCTAAAGATCTTAATAATATAAAATAATATAAAACTAAAAGCGATTTCCTAGAAAACATAATATGATTTAACTTCAGAAAAAACCTACAATTTGAGATCACCCATATTTTTGCTAAAATTCCTTTATACCTAAGAAAAATATTTTCAAAACTTCCACAGCATCTTTCTGTAAAGCTTACCAAAATATAACGAAATAAAAAATATTGTGATCACCAGGGAAACCAAAAATATGCTCTTAAAAACGCTCTTAAAATATGCAGCAAAAAAAGAAAAATATACTCTTAAAATGTAAAAATTATGCTCATAAAAGTTTAGTTATTCTATAAAATTTGACATAAAAACAAAGAAAATACAAACTTTTTAGGTCTTATTTAAGAAATTTATAGTACAAACTACTATTTCGGAACTTTTTCACAAATTAGCCCTTTCTAAACAATTTGTAAACTAAAACCTATTTAAAAAAAAAAAAACAATTTTTTGATACAAAAAGTCAAATTTTTTTTTTTTTATTTTTTTTTTCTGTTGTCGCTAATACATAAAAAAATGTATGCTTTTCTATCATAATATGCATTTTTTTTGTAAAATATGCTCTCAAAACACCAAAATATGCTTTAAAAATATGTTTTTATCACCAAATATGCTTTTAAGACTAAAATATGCAATAACATACTTTTAAGACCAATATACTTATGCAAAAATATGCTCTAACAAATCGATGACAGATTTCTTAAATTGTTCTGAAACGGAACCCATATATCAATACAAGGCGTAGGAAAAAATATGAAATTGCATATTTTTAATTGTTTCCCTAGTGATCACCCATATTTTGAAAAAAAGATTAATTTGGTTAAAATAATGCTTATAAAAATGGCGACACATTTCTATATTAGAATATAAAATTTTGAATCTTGAGATCACCCCTATTTTTTACTAAAAGTCTTACTATTTACAGTAGTATAAAAATTTAAAAAAAAGTAAAGCCCTTCTTTATAGAAGAATAAACGCAATAAAATAAAAAATACCAAAAATTTGAGATCACCCACATTTTAAATGAAAACCTAATAAGTACAAAAATTCAAAAAAAAACTTAACATAAATCTTCTCCCATGCTAAAAATGTTAACAAATTCTTTAAATATGATTTTTCCATTTAAGTTATCATTTATATTCTCGTCCACAGAACGGAAGTGTTGAAAAAAGTAAATTTTCTAATCCCCTAAGTGTAATTTTGAGTCTAACAGAGCAGATTGAAAATTTTCTGAGTCCACATGAGCGTGGAGAAATTAAATTTACCAAATAAAACGCTAGATTTTCCCGCTAAAACACCGTTCCCGCTAAAACCAGTTTTTCCCCGCTAAATCCAAACAAAAAGCGCTAGATTTAGCGGGAAAACCTCCAAGTTGGCAACAGTGTTAAAAATTATGAGTGAGTGATGTGCATTTTGAGTGTAACACATCAGATAAAAGATTTTTCAAGTCACGAATGAGCGTGAGAGAAACTACATTAATTACGAGAGAGTGTGTAAGTAAAAATTATGAATGAGTGATTGGAATTTACCTAACGTGCACTGTTGCCAAGTTGGAGGTTTTCCCGCTAAATCTAGCGCTTTTTGTTTGGATTAAGCGGGGGAAAAATTGGTTTTAGCGGGAACGGTGCTTTAGCGGGAAAATCTAGAGCTTTTTGTTTGGATTTAGTGGAAAAATAAAGAGATTTTTTCCAATTTTTCATTTTTTTTTAATCAAAAACGCCAAGTTTGTCGAATTTTAGCGCTTTTTTTGTAACTTAGCGGGAGAATTTTATATTTTCCCGCTAAATTTTTTTTCGGCAGTTTCTCGCGCGTTTTTTTGTCTTTTTAGAAAAGACAATTTTCGTAGAAAAAATAATTTGGAGGTTTTTTTTTTTTAATTTTTCTTTTTTGTCAATTAAAAATGCCAAGTTTTTCGGTTTTTAGCGCTTTTTTTTTTAAATTTAGCGGGATAATTTTAAATTTTCCCCGCTAAATTTATTTTTGGCGGTTTCTAACGATTTTTTAGTGAAATTTAGAGGTTTTTGTTTAAAAATAGTTGGCAACAGTGCTAACGTGAGTGTGTGAGAGTCAAATTTTACTCACGAACCAATCTCTATCACAAAGTGAACACGTCGTAATACCTGCCAAACGATGGCCACATTAGAGCTGATTGTGTTCGGAAATTTTTACTTTATTGGAAAAATATTTTAAAAAATCCAAAAACGCGATTTTGGATGCTGATTTTTAAACATAAAAATTATTTTTTTTTATCCAAATTGGTCTTAAAAGTTGAAAAACGATAAGTTTGATATCTAAAAAATATTAAAAAAATATAAAAACGCGATTTTGGTCTCTGCGATTTTGGGCCACAGATCCTAAACAGCATTTTCGGGCTAAAATCGTGTTGTTATATATATTTTTTTAATTTTTTAGATACCAAAAGTTGGAAAATGTTTAGTCTATTATATGAAAAATATTTAAAAAATTCCACAACCACGATTTTGGTTCAAAAATGCTGGTCTGTGATTTTGGTCCACAGATGCTGATCCCCATTTTCGGACCAAAATACCAAAAAAAAAAATTTTAATATTTTTTTTGATAACACACTTAACATTTTCCAACTTTTGAGACAAATTTGGATAAAAAATAATTTTTATGTTTAAAAATCAGCATCTGAGAACCAAACTCGTGGTTTTGAAATTTTTTAAGTATTTTTCAAATAAAGTGCGGCAAATTTTCGAATTTTTGATCTGGATTTGGTCAAAAAATTCGGACATGAATTTTGATCGAAATACGTAATTGTTTCCAACTTTGACCGCTGGTTGCCGACTGAAGATGACCTTTGCAAAATTTTTTTTATAAATTTTCCCACAATCAGCTCTAACGTGGCCATTATTTTTTCTACGTTAGAAAAATTTTTATCACTAAAAAGTGTTTTTCTACTCAAATTTATTTGTATTCAAAGTATTTTAGACAATGTAAAGGTCATTCATGATTTCGGCCTGACTTCAGTCAACAAATTTTTAGAAATTTTTTTTCTAATCATTACAAAAAAAGTTTTGTTGTTCAAAATCAGCTCAATTTCAAATTTTTTTTCGCGAGAGTACAAATTTATCATTTTCCCTTAAAATAAAAAATTCTACTTACACGCAATGATGATATTTATCACACTGTTCTGGATCTGGATAAAAACCATGTGGCTCAGGACAAAATTCCGTTGGTTCATAATCAACTTCTGCTGGTGGAGGATCTGTGGTTCTTTTTGGTAAATGACGTTGTGAAGAAGGATGGCCAGAACCCACTCTAAAGCCAGGACGTTGAGCTAAGGTACAACCTGGAATATAAAAAAAAAATATTATAAGAAAAAATGTTTTTTAAAAAAATAAAAAAAAAAACAAGTAAAAAGAAGTTTTAACCCTTCAAAGAGTAAAAAAAAAATAAAATAAAAAAAAATTAAAAA
The DNA here is from genome assembly GCA_963921195.1 of Pegoplata infirma. Classification (NCBI taxonomy): domain Eukaryota; kingdom Metazoa; phylum Arthropoda; class Insecta; order Diptera; family Anthomyiidae; genus Pegoplata; species Pegoplata infirma. Next base: position 234,135,179 of record OY992537.1, read on the forward strand.
TTTTACCGGGGGCGTTTTAGAGAGGAGGTGCGGAGGGAGGTTTCGGTGGGAGACGTTGACAAATTGATCTGTTATGATTTTTCCACTTAAATATTACCATTTTATCATAATTCAAATTAATTCTATAAATCTACGCCCACAAAAGGGGCGGCCCAAAACAAATGATATTTTCTAGTCCCCTGGATCCAATTGCAGGACTTTCAACTTCTTCTGATATAAAAATGTTTCATTTGGTAAAAAAAAAAATACAAAAAAGTATTGATAAAAAATGGAGTTTTTTAGAGGTTGGTTTAGTTTTTTAAGGGATAAATTTTTATCTACGATTTTTCCATTTCAGAACGTAGACAGCCTATAACCATATCGTGTCTTCCACAGATGGACTGATAAACGGATATCACTAGAATAAATATACTTTATGGGTTTCTAGACCAAAGTTGTACACACTGAATGACAAAATGAGTATATCCTTTACCTTGGTTGGTGGGTATAAAAATATTTTTTAATAAACACATTATGTGTTACCAGTGTAAAATGACATAATAAACAATATCACACTTTTTACTTTTTTGTTATTTTTTTTTTGGCAACCAACATGAAATAACACAAAACATGATATAATATTATTTTCTTTGTTTTACAATTGCGACTTGTAACATATGTCAAGTATGTTACAATTTGATCTTTAAAGTTAAATATATATTTATACATACATATATATATTTTTTAATAAAAAATAAAAATGTATGTACAATTACTATGTACTACTGTCACGTTATTTATTATTTACTACACACAATATAAAATGATTGTACATTAGGAGGGCAGTTATTAAAAAACTAAGAATCATTGAAAATTTAATGAATTTCCCACGAAACTTCGAAAAAATAAATGAAAATAAAGTGAAAAAATTTCAATATTTTTAAAAGTAAAAAAAAATGAGTAAAAAAATTTTTTTTCAGAAATTTTTGTTGATAGTTATAAAAAAAATTAAAAATGTTTATGCATTATAGAAATTTACATATAAAAATGTTTTTTTTTAATGTCTTTTAAAAATATATATTTAAACAATATTTTTACATTGTTTACTCATTTTTGACATCATGTAAGTAATGTAAAATATTGTTATTTTTAGCATTTTTACTTAAGAAGTATCCTTTACTACAATTACACATTCTTTACATTATCCTACTATGAATCAAAATATGTAAGTATGTAGTAACAGAAAAGAATAATTAAAAATATTTTTGAACCCTCTAGTTATAGAGGGTATACATAAGTTTGTCATTCCGTTTGTAACACCTCGAAATATTGGTCTAGGACCCCATAAAGTATATATGGGGCATTCCAAGCCAAATCACTCACTTTTAGACCCGACCCCTTTCGATTTATTTTATTTTTGGATATGTTTTAGTACTTATTAAATGCAACTTGGACACCAATTTTCAGTCTTTTATTTCAAGATGGTGTTGAGTAATTAATTTTTCAAAATGGCGATTTTCTCAAAAAAATTACAAAATTGAAATTTTTAATTAATTTTGACCATTAAAAAATATAGATATTTTAAAAAAAGTTGGACAACGTTTTGTGGGTATTTAAATGTAGTTTTAGAAAAAAAATATGAAAAAATTATTCGAAGCAATTATCACTTATTTTTTGACGTTTAAAAACTAAAATCGACTTTATGAAAAAGTCCGAAACCTTCGATTTTTTTTTGTAAAAAACTACAAAAATTCTACTCTAAATTACGCAACTTTTTAGCCATAATTCGAGATGTGATCATAATTCTTTCTATTTTCTTTTAAATTTTTAAAATTGCACCTTTTATTTTTTGGCTCTGATTTATTTTATATGGTGCTCCAAAAAAATTAAATTGGTAAATACTGACCGTAACTTACCCTAGATATATTCATTTCAAGGTAAAAATACGCCTCACAAAAATTAAGAACGATCGGACATGGGTAAGGCGTTCCGCATGGGCCTTGAAGTTTAAAAAACGGATTACAAGGAAAAATATGATTTTTTTTCTGTTTTCTCAATTTTTTTGGTATTTTAAGTTAAGTTTAAATTCAAGTGGTTACAGAATTATAATACGAAGTAAAATGCCTCTCTAATAAGGTACCAAAAACTAAAATCGTTTGAAAATCAGCCAAGTTATTACAACTTCCCCAGGCATCTAACGTATGTCAGACCACTTGATTAAGCAATACAATCCAATTTTTGAAAATCATTGAAATTTTCTACTGTAATAACTTTTTTTTATTCTTCAAGTTCAAATGTAATTAGATGACAAGTATTTTTCGTATTGTGTTTTGCTAACATGTTTTAAATTAATGCTAAAAATGCCTGAATTTTCAACACCCTGTTGAAATCTCTATTTTAATTTTTTTTTTTTTTTTTGTTTTAAATTTGGAAAAACCAAAAAAATATTAAACTGAAACATGAATAATAAAAAAATGTTATTACAGTAGAAATAAAATTTTTTTGTTATTAAAGTAGAAAGTGGTATGACACACGCTAGATGCCTGGGGAAGTTATATAACTTGGCTGATTTTCAACCGATTTTAGTTTTTAGTACCTTATTTGAAAGGCATTTTACTCCATATCATAATTCTGTAATCACTTGAATTAAAACCTAACTTGAAATACCAAAAAATTGCGAAAACAGAAAAAAAATCATATTTTTCCTTGTAATCCGTTTTTTAAATTTCAAGGACAATGCTAAACGCCTTACCCATTTCCGATTGTCCTAAATTTTTGTGAGACGTATTTTTACCTCGAAATGAATATATCTAGGGTAAGCTAGGGTCAATATCTACCAATTTATTTTTTTTGGAGCACCATATAAAATAAATCAGAGCCAAAAAAATAAAAGGTTCAATTTTAAAAATTAAAAAAAAAAAAAATAGAAAGAATTGTGATCACATCTCGAATTATGGATTAAAAGTTGCGTAATTTAGAGTAGAATTTTTGTAGTTTTTTTACAAAAAAATCGAAGGTTTCGGACTTTTTCAAAAAGTCGATTTTAATTTTTAAACGTCAAAAAATAAGTGATAATTACTTCGAATAATTTTTACATATTTTTTTTCTAAAACTACATTTAAATACCAAAAAAACGTTGTCCAACTTTTTTTAAAATATCTATATTTTTTAATGGTCAAAATTAATTAAAAATTTCAATTTTTAATTTTTTTGAGAAAATCGCCATTTTGGAAAATTGATTACTCAACAACATCTTGAAATAAAAGGCTGAAAATTGGTGTCCAAGTTGCATTTAATAATTACTAAAACATATCCAAAAATTAAATAAATCGAAATGGGTCGGGTCTAAAAGTGAGTGATTTGGCTTGGACTGCCCCATATATTCATGATCCTCGATCGATTTTAAGACGATCTAGCGATGTCCGTCCGTCCGTCCGTCCGTCTGTCTGTCTGTTGAAAACACGCCAACTTTTGAGAGACTTTACGGAGGCTCCTGAAGCTTAGCATATATGTTAGGCATTTACCTGGTCAGGTTGGTATTGCAATCCAGCCGAATCGGTCTAGTGGTTCAAAAGTTATGAGCAACGGACTGAATTTCGGCAAGGGTTGTCGTGAATTTACGAGATAAAAATCACGAGTACTTTCGAAAGGCAATTCTGATATATTTGTCGTTCCCCTGGCCTAGTTTGTATTGAATTTCAGCAAAATCGGTCCAGTGGTTCAAAAGTTATTAGCAAAACCGTGAATATCAGATAAGTTTCACCATAAATTCAAGTGTTGAAAACCCGTTAACATGCTTTAAAAACATTGGTAAGTCACAAAAATATTTTACAACGTATTTTTGTCACTCAAAAATATTTTTACACCAAAAAACAAACAAAAAAAACACTCGAAAAAATTTTACACTTAAAAAAAAATTTACACTCAAAAAAAAAAAATTGTAAATTATTTTTAATTAAAGTTGTTTTTATTCGACCTTTTTATTTATAAATAATAAATGCGTTATTGGCCTCGAGCTCAAATAACGCATTTATTATTTGTAAATTATTTTTTTTTTTCGAAAATATTAAAAAAGATTTTTACACAAAATAAAATATTTCTAATCAAAAATGTTATTTTTTCACGTTAGAAAATTTACTATCACTGAAAAAGGGCATTGTGGAGGGTATTTAAAGATTCGGCCATGTCGAATTTAACTTTTCTACTTGTTGATTTTCAATTTCTATTAAAATTTTTACATCCTTTACCCATTTTTTACATCATGTAATATTGCAATTTTTGCTTTTAAAGAATTGTTTACTATATTTATACATTTTATACATTATGTAAAATAAGAAAATACTTATGTTGTTACAAATTAAAAAAAAAAAAATAATTATTCATTTATAAATTTGTTTACTTTACATCGTATGGATAATATAAAATATTTTGTATTTTTGGATTTTTATTACTTTTTTTACTTCTTTTACTTTTTACTTTATTTATACATTATTTACCTTGTGTAAAATGTAAAAATATATGTTTTGTTACAAATTAAAAAAAAAAAAATAATTCAAAATAATTCTGAACTATAGAAATTCATAAATATTTTTTTTTAATTCCTTTTGAAAATGATTGACACTAATAATGTTAAATATAAAATACTACTTAATGTAAAATATAAATAGCTATTTTTGATTTTTTTTTTCTTTTTGGCATCATGTACCCGAGTAAAAATTTTTATATGATGCAATATATAATGATATATGACACAATATATATTAATACGCAATTTGATCCGAATAATGGTGGATGTTTTTGCATTAAAAAAGATCTACTTGTATAAAATATGATTTGATTTCATCCGAGTTTTGACCAGACATTGCCTTATATTGGTGGATCTAATTAGATCTAATTGCACAAAAACACATAAAATCCTGGTGTTTTTTGGTTTGGATTGAGATACACCACAGGTCAACGATACATTCACCAAACATATAATTTTCAAAAACAAAAAAATGTTTGGGTACGCTTCGAACCAGATAGGTGATATACATAACCCTAACAAAAAATGTTTAGGAACATTTTAAAAAGTTTCTTATACTTTGCCTAAAAAACTTAGAAAATTTTTGGTTAATTGTAAACATATATAGGTTTATATGGAACAGCATAAGCTATATATAATTTTAAGTTAAATTATACAGAAAAAGAAATTTTGTATTGACCCTCATATAATTTTATATAATTATATCAACCGTACACCTTTTAATCCGAATCATGATTAAATTATATATTACTACATATGACTGCATTAAAAAAATTTAGAAAATATCTCAGGGATGTATAATCATATATAATTTATTATGTTTGTATCAAGTTATATATTGTAATATATGTTTATTTTTACTCGGGTAAGTAAAGTATAAAATTGCTATTTTTGTAATTTTTTACTTAAAAAATCTTTGTTACTCTATTTACACATTGTTTACATTTTGTAAAATAGTAAACATGTAGTAAAATGTTTTTGATCTATAGAAATAAAGTATTTCTTGCATGGTTTTACTTTAAAAGTATTTTTTTACTCCATTTACACATTAAAAAAATTATGTTAAATATAAAAATATATAGTTACAAATAAAAACAAATTTAATAAAAATGTTTTCCAAATATAAAAGCTTACATATAAAAATATTTTTTATTTCTATTTAAAAGATGTTTTTACATTATTTACTCATTTTTGACATCATGTAAATAATGTAAAATATTGCTACGTTTGGCGTTTTTTTACATAAAATGTATTTTTAGTCCATAAACACATTGTTTACATTATGTAAAGTATGAAATTATATGGTTACAAATAAAAAGTAATTAATTCAAATTTTTTTTAAACAACAGAAATTCTTGAAAAAATATGTTTTTAAGTTTCTATTAAAAAAATGTGTTTATATGATTTTTTTTTAATTTTCTAACCATTTTTGACATCATGTATTAAATATAAAATTTATCATTTTTCACATCATGTAAATGATGGAAAATTTTGATATTCAGTGTATGTTTTAATCTATTTACACATTCTTCACAATATGCAAGAAATGAAAATATATATGAAGTTGCAAACAAAAAACAATAATTGAAAAGGTTTTTGTAGAATAGATATTAATATACAAAATGATTTTTTAATTTATTTTGAAAAAATATCTATTTGCACTGTTTACTCATTTTTGACATCATGTATATAACATAAAATATTGCTATTTTTTGGAGTTTTTTACTTAAAAAGTACATGTTGTTTAAATTTTGTAAGATACGAAAAGAAAAAAATTATTGTTTCAAATTTTTCTAATCTGTAGAAATTCTTAAATAAGACCGTTTTCTAAAAAAAAATTAATTACCTTTTTTCAATTTACCCATTTTCAACCTCATGTTAATAAAGAAAAATAAAGTTCTAAGCAATATTGTTACAAAATGTAAAAAAAATGTAATCAAATGTAAACAATTTGTTTATTACGTTTTATAATAGACAAGTTGTTTACATTTGATTACATTTTTTTACATTTTATGACAATATAGTTTCTTGCAAAATTGTACATTATTTACATGTTGTTAAAAACGGATAAACTATCTAAAAAGGTATTTAAATATTTTTGTAAAAAATTAATTGCATACATTTAATTATTTTTTTAAAATGAGTGCCCGTGCCGCTCCCAAAAATTTCCACAATTGGATTAATCTTTGACTTAAAAACAAGAAAAACATCCCGTTTTTTTATTTTATTATAAAATTATAAATAACAACTTCCCTACTACAGATCCATAAAATGATAAAGAAACAGAAATAAAAAAAAATAAATAACAACACATTTAACAAAAAGTTAAACTGTCAGTATGTCAGTGTAAAAGTAGTATTTTGTTATTATGTACGCATAAATTGTTGCTATTGTTTCTCCATAATCTTTGACTTAAAAACAATCTTTGACTTAAAAACAAGAAAAACATCCCGTTTTTTTATTTTATTATAAAATTATAAATAACAACTTCCCTACTACAGATCCATAAAATGATAAAGAAACAGAAATAAAAAAAAATAAATAACAACACATTTAACAAAAAGTTAAACTGTCAGTATGTCAGTGTAAAAGTAGTATTTTGTTATTATGTACGCATAAATTGTTGCTATTGTTTCTCCATATTGTGCAGTATTTGTGCAACAAAAATATATATATATTTTCATTTACACTTAAATTATTTCAAATTCAAGTAAAAAAAATATATTTTTCTCAGAAGAACAAAACAAAAAAATATTCTGATTTTCTTTTTCTATAAATTTATATAACATTTGAAAGGAGGTTAAAGGATTTTTGGATTTTTTTGCGGAAATAAATTAGTTTCTATTTGTCACACATTTTTTTGTAATTTTCTGCTTGTCAAATTTAATAAACTTTCATTTTAATGAAGTTTTTAAAATTGTTTACATGCATGTAAACAATACAAATTAAAGTAGCTAGTTATAAAATGTATGAAGATTTTTATAGAAAATGCATAAATGATATATTAATTTAGATTTTACATTGTGTAAACTATTTTTACCATGTGACAAACTTTTTTTGGAACTGAAAAAATTTTAAATTTCACTAAAAAATATTACATACAAATTCACACTTTTAAATTATTTACACAATTTTGTATTAAAAATGTTTACATAGTTTACCAAAGTGTGTATTTCAGGATTATGTCATAACCTTGATGAGATATACTACAACTTTTTGTATTATAAAAAATGTTGACTCAGTTTACTTATTATTTTACATTATTTTAATATAACTATATTGTTGACATGGTTTTTACATGTGATTACAAATGTAAAATTTAAAAAAATCAATAGAAAAACACTTTTTCAGTGTATAAAAATACTAAAAAAATGTATTTACATTGTTTACCCATTTTTTTACATCACGTAAATGGTGTAAAATATTGCTCAAAACAGTGTAAAATATGGTTTTATACATTAAGATTTTTTTACCATGTGTCAATTAGGTACAAATAAGCTTTAACTACAACAAACTTTCTTTGTAAAAGAAAATAATGTAAAATTACACTAAAACTTTTTAATACAAAGTCATACTTTTAAATTGTTTACACAATTTCGTTATATAATTATTAACATTATTTACACAAATTAATATTCCAAAAATTTGTTATGACCTTGTTGAGATATATTATTTAAAAATTATTATATTATTGACATATTTTTTTACATTTTTTACTTGAAATGTATATTTATGACTCTATTTACACATTGTTTACATTATTTTAAATATGAAATATATAACTGAAACCCGACAAATTATTCATTAAAACCCTTTTGAATAAAAAGATGTCATTATTTTTTATTTTTTTACATTATTTACTCATTTACTACATCACGTCAACAATGTAAAATTTCACAAATACAATAAAAATTAAATAATTTTAAAATTTTTGCAAAATAAATTACAGAAAATTATTATTTACATTGTTTACAAATGTTTGGCATCAAAAATATTTTCTGAAACAATGTAAAATACTAAGTATTTAATACATTTAGGACAATTTTTGTTTAAAATATTTTTTTTTTTTTAATGTCTTAACTCTGACATTAACACAATGTTCAATGTTAAAAAATTTGTGCAACGTTGTATGTATACAAATATTTACATGATGAACCAATAACAAAGAAAAAAAGCTCAAATATATATATTTAAGACAACGCAAGCATAAAATTTATAATGAATCAGCCAAAATAATAAACTGCAGAATTAGCAAGAGACAACATGTACCATACACGTGTAAAATAGATGAATGTGTTTAAATATGTCTGTGTGTATTTTTAGTATGAAAAAACAGTTTTAACAATTAAATACTTTACATACACAAACACGTACACTATAAAAATAAACACACACAAGCTAAACTCATTTACTAATGCAATTAAACTTTTACTGTTAATATAACAACATAAACACTTTACACACACTTATATACACACACACACTCACACAGAGAGTTTGTCTTAAAGGCATTTTTAAATTGAAGTCAACAAAATTGTGTAGGAAACTATATACTTAAACCGGATATTATACGGGTAACATTAGGAAGTCAACAAAATTTTACAATAGGAAATTTTGTTTATTTACATATATTTAATAGAGAAAAACCTCAAGGTAACTTACAAGGACAGTAATATGGAAAGAGGATAAAGGGTTGAGAAAGGGAAGTTTTTAAGACAAGTTAAGTAGAATTTTGTAGACCCTAAAAGTTGAATAAATTTAAATTTTCAAATACTTATTTACTCATTTTTTACATAGCGTCAACAATGTAAAATTTCACAGAAGTAATAAGAAATAGATTTAACAAAATTATATACAAAAAATTATTATTACTTATTTTCTTTACAAATTGTTGACATCATGTAAACAATGCATAATATTACACAAAACAATAAAAAAAATAGTATTAAGAATTTGTTTATGCACAAAAAAAAATAATAACTTAATATGTTATTATTTACATTGTTTACAAATTTTTGACATAATGTAAAAAATGCTTAGTATTAATTTTAACAACACAAAATAGTATAAAATACATTTATAATTAATAATTTGTTCACTATAAAAGTATTTATGAATCTATTTACGCATTGTTTACATTATGTGTAATAATTATGTACATGAAAACAGCCAAGAAATATTTTTAAACTCGTTGGAATCACTAAAAATTGATACATATTTATAAGTTTTATACTTTTGACATTGTTTAGTCATTTTTTACATAACGTCAACAATTTAAAATTTTACGGATATATATTATTTTAATTTTTAATTTTTTACAACAATTTTCTTTAATATAAAAGTATTTATGACCCTATTTACACATTGTTTACATTATGTGTAATAAATATGTACATGAAAACAGCCAAGAAATATTTTTAAGCTCTTTGGAATTACTAAAAATTGTTTACTCATTTTTTACATAACGTCAACAATGTAAAATTTCACAGAAACAATAAAAAATGGAATTTACAAAATAAATTGCAAAAATTTATTATTATTTACATTGTTTACAAATTTTTGACAACATGTAAACATTGATTAGCATTACTGTTAACAACAACAAAATAGAATGAATATAGAATACACATTAAGAATTAGTTTTTATAAAAATATATATTTAAAAATGTATAAATGCATTCTGGACATGTATGTAGTATACCTAAAGAAATGCATTATTTACAGGTTTTTTACTTTTTTTTTTTTTTTTTTTACTTTGAGCCAACACTCAGGGGATGCCCCCTACATATGCAATGCATTGTGTTGGTATTAGGAAAATAGGTTATGAGGAGAAGGAAAGAGGGAGTAGTGTTTGTGGACGTTTAATTTGAATTTTTCCAAATTGTAGCTGGTTGGGAAGACGTCTGCGGGGAGTTTATTCCACATACGGCTAGTTCGACCGAGAAACGAATTTTCTCTGTAATGCGTTGTGCGATACATTGGACAGTCGACAACAAACGGATGTGAACTGCTGGAAAGGCGAGTACTACGGGCATGCACCCGAGTCTCAGGGATGAGTTCGCCTATCTCAGCTGAACACTTACCGTGATAGTATCGATAGAACAATGTCGCACAACCCACATTCCGACGATGCTCCAATGAGTCAATAGAGTTGGATACCCTACTGTCATTAATTAGCTTCAACGCACTCCTTTGCACCCGATCCAGAAGCTTCAAGATAGACCTTGAAGCACCTGCCCAGATATGGGAGTTGTATTCCATCTTCGGCCGGATATAGGCGGTATAAATAGTGAGGAGATCAGACGGAGTGAAGTAATTCTTACACCGTTTCAAGAAACCAAGACACTTGAATGCTTCTTTCGACACTTGAAAAACATGTTGGTTCCATCGGACATCACATTGAATTTTCATGCCTAGAACATCAAGAGTGTCTGATTCCTCAATAGCTATACCACCCATGGATACAGATGATGCTGATCCCACAATCCGTCTGTGGGTCAACATACAACATTGGGTCTTACGAGCATTAAAATCCACCCTATTCGCAAGACCCCACTCGGATATCGCTGAGAGGTCACGATTGAGTGTGTCATTCATGTTCTGTCTCATAGATTCAACCTCATTAAGGCTTGGTCTACGATTAAAGGAAAATGAATGACAAATGTTGCTGTCATCTGCGAAAGAATAGATAGGATTGGAAGTTTGACAAAGAAGGTCGTTAAGAAAAATAAGAAAAAGGGTAGGAGAAAGAACAGAAAAATTATTATTTACATACAAATTTTGACAAAACGTAAACAATGCTTATTACTAAGTTTAGCTACAATAAAAAGTATGTAACATTTAGATTTAGTTTATTTATAAAAATACATTTTTAAAAATGTATAAATCTATTCTGGACATGTATATAGTATACCCAAAAAATGCATTATTTACTCATTTTTTACTTCACGTCAATAATGTAAAATTTCACAGAAACAATGAAAAATAAATTTTACTAAATAAATTCCGGAAAATTATAATTTACATGGTTTACAAATTTCTTACAAAACTTAAACAATGCTTAATATTATTTTTAGCAACAATAAAAAGTATGTAACATTTAGAATTTGTTTTAATAAAAAAATATATATTATTTTTATTAAATTATTGTTGACACATAGTTTACCTAAAGTAACCAATTTAAAATTTTACCTTAAATATAAATATATAAATGATTTTTCAGTAATAATAAAAGTGTTTTTTGCACATTGTTTACCTTAAATATTCTACATTCTTATTGTATTTTTTTTTTTTCAAAAGTTATTTTTGTGTATGAATAAAAGTTATTATTATTCAATTTACACATTGTTTTTATCAGTGTTGCCATTTTGACGCTTTTCGGGTATTTTCTGGTGCTTTTTTTGTCTTTTTACCCGGAGTTTTTTACGAATACGCTTTTTAAAAAAACGGGTATTCATGGTGCTTTTTTATTTTTTCGTGACGCTTTTGGTGCTTTTTATAAAAACTTTGTGATTTTGTTATTATTTCATTTTGTTGATTATTTTTATGTTAAGGTCTTTCAGCAAATATTTACGGACGTTTTTGTAGCAAAACAATAATTTTTGTACGTTTTTCTGGACTGTTGTATTTTAAAACAATTCTGAAATTTGCTGGCAAAATTATGAACTGCCTTCAAGTATTTACAGTCAAATTTATTCAAATCAAAGCTATAAAATATCATTTACAAAAGAGGTATATAAAAAAAAAAAAATGTTGGCGTGATGAGTGCGACAATGGAACAGATTTATTTGAAAATTGTTTATTTTTTTAAAAAGACAAATATTTTTATTTAAAATTTTGTGTTAATTGTTATCTTAATATTATTTAAGTAATTTGAATTTCAATTTCCTTTTTCGTTTTGTCTCAATAAATTTAGTAAATTCACGAAAAAAAATCATATATCGGCCATTCCATGAAAGAACGGCCAAAATTTGACCTTGGGTCATCCGATTTTTATAAAACTTTTTTTTAAAGAACTCTAAGGAGGCCTTAAGAGATTTTAGTTTGCGGCTTAGAAAAATTCTGAAAACATTCGATTTAATTCGCGATTTTCATATTTTGAAAAATCAAAAAAATTAAAAAAATGGTCAACTTTGTAAATGCATATCTTGGGCAATTCTTAATGGATCTCTGTTATTGAAAATGAGTTTGAAAGGCAATATTGTCTTATTTTACAATATTGTTTTACAAAAAATATTTTAAATTCAAAAATGCATTTTGTATGCAATTGCATTTTCTAAATGCATTTTTTAGGTCAAAGGGCCTCTTCGATTTATTTTCTGTTTTGTACTTAATAAAATATGTAATTTTTACTAAAGACCTGTATTTATACTTTTTTGGGTCTCGTAGTTGTTATATTTAAAAAAAAAATTAAAGAAAACGCTTAGATTTTTTTCACACAAATATTTAAATTATTTTAATTTTTTTTGCGTTTTTTCGTTATTTTTTAGTTTGATTGTATTAGTACGCCATAGAACGAAAAAAAGTGCTTTATATAAACACTGTGTGTAAATTTTAAACTTTTTTTAGCAAGCTGAACACTTGCGCGTCCCGAATTCGGCTTTTTTTCGAATTTGAAAATGCTTGCCCCCCTAAATGATGGGGATTTAAGACCCTTTTACGGGAAAAATAACAAAAACCATTTTGGACAAAAAAAAAAAAAACAGTTGGCTACTAAAGATAGCACTCTTCGTGCATTTTCAAAAAAAAAAAATCTGTTGTAAAAAATTGACTAAAGACATGTTTAGCTCACAAGTAGATTTAATAAATTTTTCAACTTATTTCACACTGCTTTGGAAAAACACAAATATATTTATTGACGTTTTTCGCGAAAACGCGAATTGATCTAAAAAACTGTCGGACGGTGTAATAAAACACTGTAATTTTCACTTGCAGAAATATTTTTTTTCGCGAAAAATATATTTTTATGTGAACGTTTTTTTTATTTAAATTTACGACATCTACCAGCAAAGTTACTACGTATTCGCGAAAATTTGTTTAGCTTGGTCAAATTTACAAATTATGTAGGTACACTTTGCGGACTTTCCTTGTAAATTACAGGAAAACCCAACGATAGAATTCAATTCTGATGGCGAATACAGGAGGTCAAAATAAATAAAAATTAGTGGATCTGGTTTTTGGGTCAGAACCTTTTTTCATTTTTTAAATGTATAATAACAGTATAACACTGAAATTTTTATTTGCGGAAATTTGATTCTTAGCGATATTTTTTTATTGTATTTTTAATTTTGATATTTATATTTGAAAATGTCTTAAATACGGAAGGTGACAGAAAAAAACTTTCGAAAAAAAATATTTTTTCTCTATCTCAAAAAAAAAAAAAAAAAATACAGCATCTTTTAATTTTAAATATATTTATTCGAGTTTAAATTTAAATTTAAAAATTATCCCAAAAGTATAAAAATATCGTTTTTATGGCACATTAGCATACAAATTGCAAAAGTCGCGGATATCACGAAGCGGCTTACAAATTATTAAATTTAGCATACTCGAATTTGGTTTACCTTGCTGGTATAATTTTCGACTTATACAATCCAATTTAAAAACAATGAAAAAAAAAGTCGAAAAATTGAGCGTGTTCAGCAGAGAAACCTGCTACTCAATAGTTGAGATGTAGCATGTTTTGATTAGTTGACTCTGCTGAACGCATTTTTTTATGAATGTTTTAAAATATTGGAATAAATTATTATTTTTATATATTTTCATTTATTTTTTCTGTGGAAAATACCTTTTTATTATTTTTTTATTTATTTCCTTGAATAACGTCAAAAAAAATAAATAATTTCAATATAACAGCTTGTTTATCAGTTTGTGATCAAATGTAGCATAATTTTTGTACGCTACCAGTGATGAGAAGCGCTCACTCAACATGTTGACTGAAATGTCAAAAATTAAACCGTTCAGCAGAATGTTGGGGAGCAGCTGAGTAGCAGCTTTCTCTGCTGAACGTACCCATTGTGAACAAATTTCAAGTTTTGTAAGGAAAAAAATTAAGTGATTTAAAAAAAAAAAATAATTTAAATATTTTAACTGCGAGACCCAAAATACTATTAATGCAGGTCTTCAGTAAAAATGTTATATTTTGATTAACATCAAAGATAAAAAAAATCGATGAGGCCCTTTGACTTAAAAAATGCATTTTAAAAATGCAATTGCATAAAAAATGCATTCTGCAGTTCAACATTTTTTTTCTACTATAATATTGTAAGAGTAGACGATATTGGTAATTAAACTCATTTAAAATGATAAAAATGCATAAAGAATTGGCTGAGATATTAATTTACAAAGTTACCCACTTTTTCCAATTTGTTGATATTTCAAAAAATTAAAAACGCGAATAAAATCGAGGGTTTTTTAAATTTCTATAAACTGAAAACTGAATTCTCTTAATGGCTCCTTAGATTTCCTACAAAAAAAGTTTTGTGATATTCAGACGACCCAAGGTCAAAAACTGCCCATTTTTGGCCGGTCTTTCCTGGAATGGCCGATATATTTTTTTTATTTTATGTTTGTGGCGCTTTTTACCCTTTTTATGTTCCAGTTTTACCCCTTTTTACCCTTTTTTAAATGTTCTTTTCGTAGTGAAAAAGTACATTTTCAAAATAAATTTTTAAATTTTGACTTTTTCCTCTTGGCGCTTTTTTACCCTTTTTTTGTAAATTTTTACCCTTTTTTACCCTTTTTTCCAAAATTTTGGCGCTTTTCTTCATTTTGGAAATGGCAACACTGGTTTTTGTTATGTATAATATGAAATAAAGAGCTGAAAACAGCCAAGAAATATTTTAACCCTCTTCTGAATCATTTAAAATTAATACATTTGTATTATTTTTATAATTTTTCATTATTTACAAATTTTTTACATCACGTCAACAATGTAAAATTTTATAGAAACATTAAAAAATAGAATTACAAAATAAATTCCTGAAAATGATTAATATTTTCATTGTTTACTAATTTTTTCATTATTTACTAATTTATTTAAATGTAAAATTTAATAGAAACATTAAGAAACAAAATCTACAAAATTAATTCCTGAAAATTATTATTATTTACATTGTTTACAAATTTTTGACAACACGTAAATAATTTTTTATAAAGTTTATCCTACGTAAACAATTTAAGGTTTTTCATAAAACATAAATAAACGTATGAAATATTTTCTTTAAAAATAAAAGTGTTTTCTACACATTGTTTATTTAATGTTAAATATGCAACATTTCTTATTATGGTTGTAATCGTTCTGTTTTTTTACTTTTAAAGTATTTATGACTTTATTTACACAATGTTTACATTATGTGTAATATAAAGTATAAAGCTGAAAACAGTCAAAAAAATATATTTTAACTCTTTGGAATTATTAAAAATTAATCCGAATTTATTAATATTTTTTAAATTATTTACTAACTTTTAACATTTTTTTACATTATTTACTAACTTTTTACATATAAATTTGTATAGAAACTATAAAAAAAAGAATTTACAAAACAAATTCCAGAAAATTTGTATTGTTTATATTGTTTTGACATTTTTGACAACATGTAAACAATGCTTAACATTACTTTTAGCAGCAAAAAATTTTATATAATACAATGAAAACGTGGGTTTTTAAACATATATTTTGCAAAATGTATAAAACCATTCTTGACATATAGTTTACCCTTAGTAAACAATTAAAAGTTTTTCTTTAAATATTAAAATATATTTTTTTAATCATAAAAGTGTTTTTAACAATTGTTTACATAATGTAAAATATGCAAATTTTCTATTTAGATTTTTTTATAGCTAATAGTCTTTTTTTTTTCTATAAAAGTGTTTATGACTCTTTTTACACATTGTTTATATTTTGTGTAATATGAAATATAAAGCTGAAAACAGCCAAAAAAAATATATGTTAATTCTTTGAAATCATTAAAAATTAATCAGTTTTCATTATTTTAATATTTTTTGCATTATTTACTCATTGTTTACATAACGTCAACAATGTAAAATTGTATAGAAACTATGAAAAATAATTTACAAAACAAATTCCAGGAAGTTATTATTATTTCCATTGTTTTAACATTTTTGACAACATGTAAACAATGCTTAACATTACTTTTAACAATACAAAATTGTATATAATACAGTAAAAATGTGGTTTTATATATTTTATATTTTAAAAAATGTATAAAACCATTCTTGCCATATAGTTTACCATAAGTAAACAATTTAAAGTTTTTCTTTAAACATTAAAATATTTTTTTAATAATAAATGTGTTTTTTTTACACATTTACATACTGTAAAATATGCAAATGTTCTATTTAGATTTTTTTTAGTTAACGTTTTTTTACTATAAAAAATTTTATATAATACAATGAAAACGTGGTTTTTTAAACATATATTTTGCAAAATGTATAAAACCATTCTTGACATATAGTTTACCCTTAGTAAACAATTAAAAGTTTTTCTTTAAATATTAAAATATATTTTTTTAATCATAAAAGTGTTTTTAACAATTGTTTACATAATGTAAAATATGCAAATTTTCTATTTAGATTTTTTTATAGCTAATAGTCTTTTGTTTTCTATAAAAGTGTTTATGACTCTTTTTACACATTGTTTACATTATGTGTAATATGAAATATAAAGCTGAAAACAGCCAAAAATATATTTTAATTCTTTGGAATCATTAAATATTAATTTGTTTTCATTATTTTAATAATTTTTAAATTATTTACTATTTTTTTACATTACGTCAACAATGTAAAAGTTTCTATACAACTATAAAAAAAGAATTTAAAAAAACAAATTTCAGAAAATTTTTATTATTTACATTGTTTAAACATTTTTGACAACATGTAAACAATGCTTAACATTACTTTTAGCAAGAAAAAAAATGTATATAATACAATAAAAACTGTTTTTTTAATTATAATAGTGTTTATGACAGTATTTACACATTGTTTACATTATGTGTAATATGAAAAATATAGCTAAAAATATCCAAGAAATATAATTCAACTCTTTTGAATCATAAAAATTTATAGATTTGCATTATTTTAGTTATGTTTTACATTATTTACCAATTTTTTACATCACGTCAACAATGTAAAGTTCCACAGAAATAAAATCCAATAGAATTTACACAATAAATTCCAGAAAATGATTATTATTTACAATGTTTACAAATTTTTGACAACATGTAAACAATGCTAAACATTACTTGTAATAACAAAAAATAGTATACAGAACAATTACAATTTGTTTTCTTAAAAATATATTTTTAAAAATGTATAAAACCATTGTTGACATATAGTTTACCCAATGTAAACAATGTAACGTTTGTCTTTAAAAATAATTATGTATAAAACCATTGTTGACATATAGTTTACCCAATGTAAACAATGTAACGTTTGTCTTTAAAAATAATTATAGGTATCGAGTAAGTTGTTTTTTATAAAAATGTTTTTTTATTAATTTGATGTAAATATCGTTTTTAAACAAATTTTGTGTAAAATTAAACTTAATTTGGATTTTTTTACTTCGGATATTTTTTTTACTTCGGATATTTTTTAAAATTCAAATTCTTACATTCCCAAACAAACTCCTAATATAACTTTCATCACAATAAATGCCATAGGGCACAAGAAAAAACAGACCTTAAAAATACTCAGACAAACAAAAAAAAATTCCCCCCCAGCCAAATGTAAAATTTCTATCCTTCTTTGTATGTGTATTTAAATATTTATTTTGTGAGCGTGTGTGCGTGTGTGTGTATGTTTATCATTCATTTTACATTATGGGACAAATTAAGAACTCTGAAAATTAGCGTTTTGGGATTAATTAGTTGACACTTGAAATGTCAAAACTTTACACACACATTAGCAAACTTCTATTTATAAAATATATTTTGTATAATTATAAATCTTTATGTAAAAATGTGTGTTCAAGTGTTTGTGCAAAGTGTATATGTGTTTATTTCTTTATGTATAAAAAAATCCGGTAAATAATTAAGTTATTTTACTATCCCAGGAAAATTTTTGGGAACAAATTCCTAGTTCAAAAGATTCTTGAATATATTTTACGGTAATCACAACAAAATTTTCTACGTAAAATTATTTTTCAAAAAAAACTACTTGCTCTAAAAAACGATTGCTTTCGGCACAATTTCAAACAAAAATCATTGATTCTGGAATGTTAAGTAGAACCGGTTGCTGGGTAGTTTGATGCGTTCTGGAACCGATTATTTGGAACAGAAAATTTTGCTGGGATGTTAAGTGTTGGTTTTTCTTAATTTCTTACATTTTCTCTCTCATGTTCAATTTCCTTTATCAACCGTGCATACAGCTTTTATTCTTTCATATGTGGTTGTAAGGGTTGTTTGATGGTAGAACGGTTAATTTTTTTTTCTTTTTTAACATTAGTTAAGAGGTTAGTTAATGAGTTACTAAAGTGCTTATGTTTATAACGTATGTTACTTTATATGCAAATATGTATGAAAATTTATCCAAGCAACATTTTGTATTAAAAATTAAGAAATGTTAAGGAAAATCAAATAAAACCCGTAGAAAATTTAAGACTGACTTTGACTAAATCGACTGAATGGCCGAATTATTTAAAATAAACCACTGTGCACCGTTGCGTATAATTGTCACTTAAATGCAATTACGAAATTAAGTATACGCTTGTTTTTCAGTTGTCAAGTAATTATATACATATAAAAAAAAATCCGTGATTTTTTTTTTGTAAAAAAAAATATTTTTGTACTTGTTAAGAAAAAATCAGAAACATTCAGAAAAATTATAAAATTTGAAGAAATTAATTAAATTTATATAAGTAAGAGTGTTGTTTTCTGAATTTAAATACAAAAAACATTAAGAAATTAAAAAAAAAAAATCTGAAAAATTAAGATAAAATTAGAAAGTTTATTAAATTGGGGAAAAAAATTAAATTTATACAAGTGAGGGTGTTCTATTCTGAATTTAAAAGTCCACCATAAGTCTTCAGAATTCTCCTGATATTTTTTATTTTGCCTCCATTATAATATTTTTCTACTCTACATTATAACAAGTTCTGTGCCATTATAAGTTGCTCAACAGTTTTTCATTGGTAACAAAAAGTTTTGCTGGTATGTTTATGAAAATGTACACTCAGAAAATTATTGCAGTTACTACATGACGGTCGTTTGTGTAGTAAGTAGTAGCTGTTGTTTTTAACTACAATTTCGGTCGTTTTTGTATGAAAAAATCTCAAACAACTTTTTTTGTAGTAGTTTCAAAAAATAACTACAAAAAATATACTACACTGTAGCAATAGTTGATTTATGTAGTTGTTTTTAGTTTTTTTTCTAAAACTCGTTTTTTTCTAGAAATTTTTATTGCAAACGAATGTGTCGAGCGAGTTGGTCGTGCGGGATGCGGAAGGAATTATTTTTATACCAAATAAATAATATCTAAATAAATTAAATTACAATTTATTAAATTTAATTATAACAAAAAATATGTTTTTGGAAAAATATTCTTGAGCGAAAGAAAATAAGTGGATAAATGAGATAACAAGTGTGTATAATATAGCGCTCACATAAGCGTGCGTAAAAACCAATCGGAAAAAAACAAAATAAAATGTGTGCAGTGATTTGTTTTCTTATGAGCGCGCCATCTTTCTTTTCTTTGTATACACAACAGAGCAGGTACATACTTTTTTGAAACATTTCAAATTAATTCTTTTTTTTTATAAATCAATTTTGCCAAAGCATTTCGTTTTTTTTATTCCAGACAAATTTTGATCAGTAGCGGTGAAAATTTGAAATGAACTATTAAAAAAACAAAGGTAAATACAATCAATTTATTTTGTTTAACATTTTATTAATATAATTTTTTTCTTCTATAATTCCAGATAAATACATCAAAAAATTGTCATCATGTCGAAATTCTATACAACCAACTGAAATGTATTGCTTTTTAAATAAATAAATATCAATCATTTAAACGTTTAAGAAATTTTTTAAATAAAATTTCAGGCAAGTGTAGAAAAAACAACTGTATTAAACAGTTTTGTAGTAGTTTTTACTACATTTTGTAGTTGAAAATCAATAGTTAAAAACAACAACAGGTTCAGTTGTTTTTACCGTTTATGTAGTGGACGCCTTTTCAACGACAAAATGTAGTCAAAACAACTGTCTTTTGTAGTAGATTTTACCGACATACTTTTTTGAGTGTATAAGTTTTTTTTTAGCATATTAAAAGTATGTTTATAGTATTATGAGATGAGAAAAATTAAATGCAATTCCTTGGAAAGTAATTAAAACTATAATATTAGGAGTATGTTACTAAAACACAAAGTGAAAAAACATTGAAAATAATGTCATAGAAAATGAAATTTTCTTGATTTTAAGAAACTACTTTTGTTTAAATGGAGTTTGCTATTAAATTTTTATTATTCAAATACATAAATTCTTGTATTTGTAGTACAAAGTTAAGAAAATATGCACATTTCAAAATTTGGAGTTTATGATGAATACTCATCATGTATTAAATATAACAAATATAAAGAAAATTTGTAATAAAATTCTTTTTTAATTTATTAAAAAAAATAAAATTTGTAATTAAAGAAAAAGGAGACAAAGTAAAAAAATATGTTGCCTACTTTAAGGTACTTTGTAGGTGAATGAAAGCAGATAGGTGAAGCTTTTATTTATATAAAAATTAAATAAATTTAAATAAAATTTTAACAAGCAGATCTACAAATAAATTGGACCCATTTTTAAATCAATAAATTAATAGAAAGATTTTAGTAGATACTACTCTGCAGGTTTTTGTATGTGTCGGGAGCAAGCACAGTTTTCTTCATTGTAATTAACGTATTTTTTCTTTTTGATAAAATTGCCTATTCTGTTTAAGCCAGTAGCATTAACTTAACATTTATGTTATTAAAATAATACTTTATAGTTTTAAGTTTTCTTATAAATATGTTTGTAAATACTTGTATTATGAAAAAAATGAAGTCTCAATAAAACCAAATCTGAAATCTGTAGAAAGATTTTCTTTTAAAATTACCAAACATTCTTTCTGATCGCCTATGCTTATGCAACAAAAAACAAACATTATGAAAAAACTTTTAAAGTTTAAATTTTTATCAAAACTAACCTGGATTTTTTAGGCGCCCCAGTAGGCTAGTTGGTAGCGTGCTAGCCTATGAGTCTGGGGTCGTGGGTTCGATTCCCACCAGAGGCCTTGGTCTGTTTCGCTACAACAAGACGAAGGTCATTGTTACCAGTTACACTAAAAAAAATTATTTACTAAATTTTTTTTAGTGTAAAATTTTTTTTGAGTTTATTTTTTTTTAGTTAAAAATATTTTTGAGTAACAAAAATAAATTTTTTTTGTGGCTTACCATTGTTTTTAAAACATGTTTATCGGGTTTTCAACACGTGAATTTAAGGTGAAACTAATTCGAAATTCACGGTTTTGCTAATAACTTTTGAACCAATGTACCGATTTGGCTGAAATGCAATGCAAACGAAGCCAAGGGAACGAAATATATATTTTCTAAGCTTCAGCATCCTCAGAATTGCCATTCAAAAGTTAGCGTGTTTTTAATATTGTAAATTCATGAAAAACCCTTGCCAAAATATAGTTTTTTGCTCATTACTTTTGAACCACTGAATGTCCAATATATATGCCAAACTTCAGGAGCCTTCGTAAAGTTTTTCAAAAGTTAGCGTGTTTTCAACAAACAGACAGACAGGCGGACTGACGGACGGACGGACGGACATCGCTACATCGTCTTAAAATCAATCGAAGATCATGAACATATATTCTTTATGGGGTCCTAAACCAATATTTCGAGGTGTTACAAACGGAATGAAAAACTTATATATACCCTAAGGTTATGACTTTTTGGAATTTTTTGCAAATATCAAAATTTACATGCCCTTGCCAAAAAGGCCATAAAAAAATATTAAGAATTGCATTTTTACTTTTTCGCTTCCGTCAAAAAAGTTCCCGCACCAAACGAGATGAAAGGTTTTAAATTAACCTTATTTTTTGAAAAATATTACTCAAAACTAAAAATATCTGTGACTTTTTAGAAATTGCGTTTGGTGCGGAAGGTTTTTTTGCCAAAATGACCCGCAAATACGATTTTAAATATTAATTTTGTATTGCCTATCACGTAATGATAGGTAAAAATTTTGTCCAAAATGAGTCATAACCCTAATATACCCTCTATCACTAGAGTAGAGGGTATAACAATATAAATATCTTCGTTCTGTTGGCCAATTGTTGCGGTACCACTGAGTCTAACGGTTTTCGTTGTTTTATATAAAATATTAGTGCATACTTTTAGGCTCAATATAAAATCAGTCGACTCTATGGTATTAAAAAACAATTATACTTAAAATGACAAAAAAGCAAACAATCGAATGCTTTTTATTGATTTCATCTCTGCCTATGATGTTTTGTGTAAAAATGTGTGCATACTTTCAGGATCAAAGAAAAAAAACTATAAATCAACTATGGCACTTCCTGCTGCTGTTTTTATTTTATACACTTCTTTTGTAATACTCTTAAAGCATAACTTAACCCTTTGACGACCATACATTTTCTGCCGAAGCGATTTTAAGTTTCTGTTCATGGTCGTGATCTGTGTCCCAATAATAGTTATCAAACAAAAAATTGGACCCCTAAGCCCTCTCCTTCCCCCTTATTTTTCTTAGTGAAAAAATTTGACCTTTGACGATTCCGCAGTTCTGGCAAAAGCAATCTGCTACTTGCTATGATTTTTAAGATCTGCAACTCAATAGTAATTACCCTACAAGAATTTGGACCTCTAAACCCCCTTCTTGCCCCTGATTTTGCTCTACAAGTAAAGATCGTTTTGTCCCTAAAATATAGAAAACCATTTTACAAATTTTGAGGGCTTACAGTGAGTAAGTGGATTACATTAAAGACTTACTGTACTTTTGTTGCCCAAATAATACTCTACAATACGTATTTTATAACATTTACCCTATCTTTCACCTGAACAAAAATATTCGCCAAAAACGCTTTGGCAAGTATACTTGCCTGTGGTCGTTAAAGGGTTAAGGAGCGAACAATAGCTAACACCATCACATCATTTTTTTTTTGAAATTCTCGTTTTAATGAAAATATTAGAAAATGTACTTAATAATTCAAATCCAACAATTTTATAATAAATCACAATTGGCCTTTAAGAAAACTCATGCTGTGTTTTTTTTTAAATTTTGGAAGAACTTTTTTTAACATAATCCCTTAAGAGTAGGTACTTCAAAAATAATAAAAAAATAATTTTCAAATGAAATATTATAGATGGCGCTATTAGTCATTGTATGATGTTATCAGCTTAGTTATTGTTAGCACCTTAAGGTATGCTCTCAAAATATTTCAATAATACTAAACAAAATCTACATAAAAACAGGAAGAGTCGTAGATGTATAAAACTTTAATTAAGATGAAATAAATTCATATTTTTTTTTGTTTAAATCCTAATCCAAGCGATTGAAAAACTTAACATCATTAAGATTTCTTTCTCATTCAAGAACTCTTAAATTTGTATATTTTCCACCATTATCGCCTGTTGTCCCAATTGTAGCCGATACTGTTACAATTTTTGTATTTGTTATCATTGGTATTTTATCCGCATTTTAATGCAAACCACAAACATTTTTCCCATCACATAACCATTATTCCAAATATTGAACATGTTAATGCATAATCAGACCCTTTAAAACCATAAAATGGTAAATTTTTAAACAAAAATATTTTGTTTGTCAATAAACAAAAAGAAAAACATACAACTGTCAAAACAAACAAATAAATAAAACTGAACTAGTTTTTCAGATATTTATCAATATTTGTATACCAAAAATGAAAACAATTTGTAAAATAAGTTCATGTGTTAGGGGTGACTGAAGGCGAATTTAATAAACCCTATATTTCGAATAACTTTTACCAATTCGATTTCCCATTACATGGATTAGGATTTATCATACAAAATGTGGACTTATTAAATATTAATCTTATTAAGGTTTTATTCATCTACGACTCTTCCTGCTGTTGTGTATATTTTATACAGTAATTTTGTAATATTCTTAAAGCATACTTTAAGGAGAGAACAATAGCTTTGCCCATCACATCCTACAGCAAGAAATAGTGCCATCTTTTGTGTTGTATTAGAAAGTTTCGTTATATATAAATTGTTTTATTATTTTCAAAGCGCAATTTAGGGATAATATTAGAAAATGTGCTTAATAAATCCAAAAATAAAAAAATACTACATTTATAGGTATTCTTAAAAATCTTGTCCCTAAAGTATGCTTTAAAAATTATAAAAAAAATATAAAAAAAACGTTAGTTTAAATTAAACACAAAAGATGGCGTTACTACTTGCTGAATATTGTGATGGGATTAGTTATTGTTCGTACCTTAAAGTATGCTTTAAAAATAATTTTTACAACAATATTCCAAAAATTTACATAAAAACAGAAAGAGTCGTAGATGTATAATATATTAATGTGATTAATACTAAATAAGTCCAATTTTGTGTAGTAAATTCTTATTCGAAAGATTAAAAATATTTCTAATATCCAACTAAATTCAAAATAATTACTTATGTAATCCTAAAAACAACTAATTTTCAAAATATAATAAACATGCTCAATCATGATATTTTAATAGTGAAATAATTTAACATTTATTTACATAATTTGAAAATAATTAGAAAAATCACGTTTTATATTTTCTGTTTGTTTTCAAAACAATTTTAAGTTCAATTGCACATAAATGGCAACTAATTTAATATTTTTTTCTCCCAAATTCTCTAAATAAAAATTTACATATTTTTAAACATGTCAACCCTTTGCAATAAAATGTTCATATCTGATGTTAATATCAACACAAAAATGTGTTAAAATTGTATATTTTAAATCGTATTAAATATTGTAAAATTATGATTTTAAATATTATGTTAGTACTACAATATGTAAACTAAAATTTTGTATTGTTTTTGTGGAAATTTATAATAACAAAATTGTTTATTATTTAAACAAAAATATAATGTAAAGATTAAAATCAGGGGATTTGTAATGATTTAGAAATAAACTAAATAACAAACAAAAACATGAAATAAATAGAGAATTAAAAAGAAAAATATAAAACTAAAATTCATTAAAATATGTTACAAAATTTGTATTATCAAAATGCCTTAATGTAGGCTATATAATATTTCAAAAAGCTTTATTAGTTATTCAATTAAATTTGTAATTCCTAAAAGAGAATGGAAATCAATTTCATATCAATTTTTCAAATTAAAGTTGTAAGTATATTAAACTTTGACATCATCAGAAATTAAATATTATACAAATACAATAGAAATATAATTTCTATTGAAAAATTTTGAAAAAAACAATGTAGAATAATATATAGCTGCCCTTTGCAATCACATGGGTCAGGTTTTATTATACAAAAATGTTGACTTATTTAATATTTATTACATTAGGGTTTTACTCATTTATGACTCTTCCTGTTTTTTGAATATTTTATTTAGTACTTTTGTAATATTCTTAAAACATACCTCAAGGAGCAACAATAACGAACACCATCACATCATACAGTGAGTAATAGTGCCATCTTTTGCGTTTTATTTTTGAATTTTTTGTTTATATATTTTTTAAAATTTCTAAAGCTTTCGACGATTTTTATAAAAAAGTAAGAATTTTGATGTAGCGTAATTTTAGGCATCATATATTTAGATCCGAAAATAAATCCCAGTAAAACAATAACATTTATGATTTTTTTAATGAATCGACTTAAGACTAAATAAATTATTATTTTTGTTTATAAATTTAGCAATATGTAAAGTTTTTTATTGCTTTTAAATAACAATAACATATTTACTATATGCCTAAAATTATGCTATACAAAATTTAGCTTCTTCATAAAAATCCTAAGACTCAGTGGTATGGTGCAAACATAGCTTAAGTATCGAAAGCTAAGTTTAACGTAATATTTTCTAGGGGCTATCTCTCAGTGGTATGGTGCCAATTGGTCT
Organism: Pegoplata infirma; assembly: GCA_963921195.1. Classification (NCBI taxonomy): domain Eukaryota; kingdom Metazoa; phylum Arthropoda; class Insecta; order Diptera; family Anthomyiidae; genus Pegoplata; species Pegoplata infirma. The sequence goes on from OY992537.1 coordinate 234,161,791, forward strand.
TAAAAAATATGGGTATTAAAATTGTCTGTTGCATATTTTTAAGCACCCATAGAATTTGAAAAAATCAAGTTTTGTTTTCTAACTGTTTTTATTTATCAAGCTGTGTTTACACCATACCACTGAATCGTTTTATTTTAGACTATTTTTATGAAAAAATAAGATTTTGCTGTAGCATAATTTTAGGCATTTTGTAAATATATGATCCGAAAATTAAATCCAAGCAAACAATGACACTCATGATTTTTTGTAATAAATAGAAGATTAAATAAATTGTTATAATTGTTTACACTCAAAATAATTCTACAGTAAAAGGTTTAGTAAGTGATATTGTACCAAAATCTACTAATTAGTTACTAATTTTAGTATCTTCAAAGTACTAACATTAGTAATTTTTACTGGTTTTGACTAATATTAGTTAAAAATTTTAGTATTAGTTACCAATTTCTGCACTGGGTCCTTTTGGACTAAGGGCCTAATTTTGTAAAACGCAACGCGGCTATTTACCTCGCGTTGGACAATTTTCTATTTTGTAAAACGCGGGGTCTGAACAGCTGTTTTTTTCGCGTTGACTTACGTGTTTTTAGAACAAATTGTATGGAAAATGGAATTTTGTAAAACGCAAGAGAGTTTTTTTCATCACTTGAAATGTCAAAATGATCACTTGAAATTTTGGTGCGTTGATGTAACAAAAATGCTTTTAAATAGCAAAATATAAGTTAATTATGTTGGAATATGTAAACATACAATAAAAAAGTAATAAATATGTAAAAAAATCTTCTCCGGCAGAAGAAAAACATCGAAAATAGCTTGACGGCCCATGGCTGTTTTCAACTAATTTATGTTTAAAATACAACATTTCTTTTGTTTACTTTTTTTTGTTCTCTTGTTTCTCAAATATTCTCTTTGTAGGTGTTGCCTTATCATAAATATGTGTTTCCCCACGAAAATGGGTGTGTATCCCCTACAAAATGGGTAGGCAATTTTCTCAATTTTATAATATCTGGCAACACCGATTGTAATGTATTTGACATTTCAAGTGATAACGTAAAGATTTAACGCAAAAACGTAGTGATTTACAAAATTGCATTTTTTCAGCCTCGCGTTCACGTTAGCGTTGGTGATGTGTTCAACGCGAGTGATTTACAAAATTAGGCCCTAAAATTAGTTAAATTTTTAGTATTGAATACCCACGTTTTTTTTTTTTGTGTATAAATTTAGCAATATATAGAGTTTTTTGTTGCTTTTAAAAAGCAATCATATATTTACTACATGCCTAAAATTATGCTATAAAAAATTATGCTTCTTCATAAAAATCTTACTTAAGCTATGTTTACACCATACCACTCAGTCGAATGATTTTTATAAAAAAATCAAGGTTTTTTATAGCATAATTTTAGGCGTGTAGTAAATATATGATTGTTATTAAAAAACAAAAAAAAAACTCTACACATTGCTAAATTTATAAACAAATATAACAATTTATTTAATCTTAAGTTTATAAATTTAGCACTATGTAAAGTTTTTTGTCGTTTTTAAATAAACTATCATATATTTATTACATGCCTAAAATTATGCTATAAAAAAACCTTGCTTTTTAATATAAATCAAATGACTCAGTGGTATGGTGTAAACATAGCTTTATGGTGTAAACCTTAAGGCATCTCATCATATTTAAATTTTCAAATTTCATGTCGTAATACCTGCCAAAAGATGGTCACATTAGATCTGGTTGTGGGAAAATTTATGAAAAAATTTTGAAAGGTCATCTTCAGTCGGCAAAGTTCAAAAAAATTACGTATATCGACTAAAATTCTGGTCCAAATTTTTTAACCAAATTGGAAAAACATTAAAAAAAATCCAAAGCCGCGATTTTGGCTCACAAATACTGATTTTTAACCATAAAAATTATATTTTATCCAAATTAGTCTAAAAAGTTGGAAAATGTTAAGTGTGTTATCTAAAAAATATAAAAAAAAATATAAAAACACGATTTTGGTCCGGAAATGCTCATCAGCATCTATGGGACCAGAATCGCAGATCAGCAATTTTGGACCAAAATCGCGTTTTTGTATTTTTTTAATAACACGCATAACATTTTTCAACTTTTGAGACCAATTTGGATAAAAAAAATATTTTTTTTATTTAAAAATCAGCATCTGTGGACCAAATTCGCGGTTTTGGATTTTTTAAATATTTTTCCAATAAAGTATGCAATATTTCTGAACTTTTAAGCCGGTTTTGGTCAAAAAATTCTGACATCAGTTTTGATCGAAATACGTATTTTTTTGCAACTTTGACCGCTGGTTGCCGATTGAAGATAAACTTGTGAAATTTTTTCATAAATTTTCCCAAAATCAGCTCTAACGTGGCCATAGTTAGGCAGGTATTACGACATGAAATTCGAAAATTAAATTTGACGGGACGCCCTAGTTAACATAGATTAAGCATTGCTGTGAATATGCTAAAAAAAATATGTATAAAGAAAGTTACAAATACACACAGAAAAAAATGTTCCAAATATCCAACTGAAATTCAGTTAATACAACTAAAAATCGGTTGATACATTTATTTGCATAAAGGTCGTCTAAATTGAATATCGTTAGTATCAACTAAAGTTCGGTTGATACAGCAGACATTTAATTGAAACAACAATAAAATTCGGCTTTCACACCAAGAAATGGTAGCGACAACCGAATTATGAGTTGATACAACTAAAAAATTCGATTGGAAATTTATTTTTCTGTGTGTAAAAGATGGCACTATTACTCGATGTTTTTGGCAAAAAAAGAAAAAAAAATTTCTTAAGAATTCCTTTTATTTTTTTCTAAGTCTTTAAGTTAACCAAAATTAGTTAAAAATATAAAATTTACTTAAAAACAAGTAGAAAGGTTAAATTCGGCCTTGCCGAATGTAGTGATACCCTCCACAATTTCAAAAAGATTATTGCAAAAACTTTTTTTAAAAGGAAATTACTTTTGAAAAAAAAAAAAGAATTTAAAAAAAAAAAATTCTGCGAAAAAAAAAATTTGGTAAAAAAAAATCCGTTTTTTTTTTCTTTTTTTGCCAAAAATTATGTTCGTACTTGTTTAAATACCATTTGGTGTTCAATTATGTTCACACATGTCAACCAGCAGCCGAATTAAAGCATTTTGTATTTTTAGGTTATGTTGAATGTACTGAAATTTTTGAGGTGCCCTTACATTTTCGTTCATAACTTTTGAACCGCTGAACCGATATCGCTCAAATGCAATACAAAACTTCTCGGGAGAATTTCCAATAAATATGTTAAGTTTCAGTCATCTATGTGCAATATTTTGTCCGTGACAGCATTTTCCACAGACAGACAGACGGACAGACGGACATCGCTAGAATGTCTTAGAATCGATCGGGCATCATGAATATATATACTTTATGGGGTCCCAGACAGATATTTCGATGAGTTACAAACGGAATGACAAACTTATATATACCCTCTATCACTAAGTGGAGGGTATAATAAAAATATAAAATTTACCTCAAAAAAAATTCATTATAGAATTTTTCAATGTTTTTCCGAGCCCAAAGTGGCCAAAAAGCATTAAAAAGTCTAAAAACCGCTATAAAACAAATAAAAAAGCTAAAAATATAAAATAAACAAGTAAAAAAGTTAAATTCGGCCTTGCCGAATGTAGTGATACCCTCCACAATTTCAAAAAGATTATTGCAAACAACTTTATTTAAATGGAAATTACTTTTGAAAAAAAAAAAAAATTGAAAAAAATTTCCGCGAAAAAAAATTTTTGGTAAAAAAAAAAATCCGCGATTTTTTTTTTTTTTTGTCAAAAAATATGTTCGTACTTGTTTAAATACCATTTGGTGTCCAATTATGTTCACATATGTCAACCGGAAGCCGAATTAAAGCATTTTGTATTTTTAGGTTATGTTGAATGTACTGAAATTTTTGAGGTGTGCTTACATTTTCGTTCATAACTTTTGAACCGCTGAACCGATATCGCTCAAATGCAATACCAAACTTCTCGGGAGAACTTCCAATATATATGTTAAGTTTCAGTCATCTCTGTGCAATATTTTGTCCGCGAGAGCATTTTCAACAGACAGACAGACGGACAGACGGACAGACGGACATCGCTAGAATGTCTTAAAATCGATCGGGCATCATGAATATATATACTTTATGGGGTCCCAGACCGATATTTCGATGAGTTACAAACGGAATGACAAACTTATATATACCCTCTATCACTAAGTGGAGGGTATAAAAATCATTGAAATATTTTTCAATGTTTTTCCGAGGCCAAAGTGACCAAAACCAATTAAAAATAGTTTTTTCTTAAGACGAATTCTTTTGAGAATTTTTTTTTTCCTAAATCTCCAAGCAATCCAAAATAAGATAAAATTATAAAATTGACTTAAAAAAAAAATTTTTAATTATTTTGTTTTTTCTTTTCATTAGAAAAATATGAAAAGCCGGCTATATTTTGTTGAAACTAGCAATCACTTCAATTAGAAATTTGGTATATTAAGAAATTTAGCACTGTTATGTTAATTTGTTATAAGATTTTCAATAAGTTTTTAACAGGAAACTTCGGAAAACCTCGAAACTTTAACAATTATTTACACGAAACATTGTGTGCTGGATTTGGCCACATTGGCTTCTAAAAAGCTCAAATGTCACACGTTATTTAAAACTTATTCGATTTAAAAATCTTAAACTTTTATTTTAAAGTTAAAAAAAAACTTTTTAATTCCATAAAAAATCCTTAAAAATTTAAAAAACCGCACACATTTCTTATTATTTTTTTTTTCTTCCTGTAAAACCACTACCGTCATTCAAAATCTTTTACCGTATCTCACACCAACTGTTATACACATATATAAATATTTACCTTTTCTCATTCATGGTCAACAGGTTGTTGATATAAATGCTTACTTTATATATATTAAATTACCACTATACAATACACGTTTTATAACAGACCATATATATTCCCCAGTAATAAAACTAAATTGAAACTAAAAACTATTTTAACACTCAAAAAAAATTTTGCAATCCGGAACTAGAAACAAAAATTGGATCAGATTAACCAAACGAAAAGCTGAATTTTTTGAGACTGTAAAAATTTTGAAAAAATTAAAAAATTATTTTGGTAAATTAAAATTACAAAAATTATTAAATCATTCAAATTTTACTAAAATTTAATTTGAAAGTAATAAATTTTTTATTCGAATTAATTTAGCCCATCTGATATTTTCTTTTTTAAAAACTTTTTCTTGTAGTTCTGTTGCGTTCTTCTACAATTTTTTTTCTAATTATTTCAATCAAAAAAAAAATTTTGCTAAAATCCAATTCATACACAAAATTTTAGTTAAATTACAATACGTTTTACTAATTTTTTGAATTTGTTTTTTTCATTTGAGTGTATTGGAAAATAAACAAAACAACTCCCAACCAGATGTGTTTGACTTTCAACTGTCAAACAATTAGTGCAGAACGAGATTTTTATGGAGTAGAGTAAATTGCAGGTATTATAAAAATAAATAAAAACAAGTAGAAAATTTAAATTCGACTTGGCCGAATCTATGAATACCCTCCACAATATTAACCAAGGCATACATAGAATAAAAATAATTAGGGTTTTCACAGTGACGATTAAATTTGCCTTTTTTAGTTGGGTATTTGGCAAATTTGCCATTTTACTAAACGTCAAGCATTTGCCACCAATTTTTCTTTACATATCGTGGGCGCACTTTTCGTTAATAATTTGCACAAAATAACTTTAATTAACTTTTTACATTCACAATTTTAAAATAAACACAAATAATTTGTATGCTTCTTTTTGTACAAATGTTTTTGTTGCCGCGTTCGAAATTTCAGCATAAACAATCACAACCATATAAAAGAAAAAGAAACCACGTGTAAACAAACAAACATTTGGTAACTCATTTTTAGTTATAAGTTAAACAACAACAACCATCATCATCTTTACTGTATGACAAAAACTGCAACAACATCAACAATAAAATGGCGTTGTTTAAATTGAAACTCACCTCAATATATTGACATACAAAAACAAAAAAAAATAGCGGTTTTTTTTTTTGACTACACTACAATAACAACGATAATACAAATGCAATCAAATAAAAAAATTAAACCACGTGGAATTTATTAAAACTCATATAACTTCTTAACTCCTTGACCGATTTTGCCATATTTAATACCAAAATGATCAGAAAAACGTAGAGAACAATAAAATATGTACCAATATTAAATTTTGCTCAAATATATTTACTATAATAATTTGATCCAATGATCAGTTTTATTTATTTTTCCAATTTTTATTTACAACTCATTTTAAATAATTTTAACCTAACCGAGAACTGGTAACAATGACCGTCGTCTCGTTGTAGCGAAATCGACCAAGGGTTTTGGTGGGAATCGAACCCACGACCCCCTGTTTCATATGCTAGCACGCTACCAACTAGCCTACAGGGGCCTAGTTTGAGATAAAGCATTTTAAAAATTTTGGGCAACACTACAGGTGCCACGCCCCATTGTCCACTTCCGCCCACATTTTGTGTGTGGGTTAGAAATGACAAAATAACAACATATACCAAGTTTCGTTCATATTCATTGAACAGATGTCAAGTTACAGTGCCGGTCAAAAAAATAGCACCAATGACAAAATCTCTATTCATCCAATTAAAACAAAATATTATGTGTGTATTCGTTTAAAGTAAATATGTTATACTCTTATACTAAGTATATACCCCTTAAATGTTTTTACTTTTTCCAAAAATTGTGGACGGTTCTTTTTTAATGTTCGATATTTAAAAAAAACTCTGAATCAGTGCAGTCAATAAAATAGCACCGAATGACAAAATTTCATTAAAAAAATTAATATTGTTTAAATTATTAAAATTAAAGTGTTAAATACTAGAGGAAGATAGTTTTAATTTATAAAAAAATTAATTCATTACAAAATTTGATGTTTATTTTCATAAAAATAAGACGTGGAAAGCATTACACTCCTCAAAAACGTGCTTTTGTAAAAAATATAATTTCTGAACATAAACCATATTCTGAATCAGGAAAATTAGTTGGATGCGTTTATAAAATGATTGAAAATTTAACAAAATTAACTTTAGAGCTTGAAAAACTTAGTCACAAGCGACGTTTGTCACCATAAGTGGTTAGGTGTTCGTAAAGACAATGGAAGAAGGCCCCATTTACGGCAGCTCTAGAGCTAAAAAAGGACAGCAAATGCTGAAAATGTTCGTCGAAGATTACAAAACAACAACATTAACGCTTGTAGATTCGAAAAAGTGCCCCTATTCTCACCTAAGCATGCTGCAAGTCGTTTGAAGTTTGCTAACAGTAACTCAGAATGACCAGCTTAAAAGTGGATCAATGTTCTATAGACAAATGAATCCATTGTTGTTTTATTTGGAGATATGGGATTACATACCTATGTCAGAAGACCCTATAACGCGGATTTCAATCCAAAATTCGAAATAAAAATAACTTAAAATGGTGCTTATGTTGTGGGGGATATTTTTCTACTGTGGAGTGGGGTTCATATATTGGACCATGGCTCACATATTGGACTAGGACAATCGTGGATATACACTTAACGTTTATATCCTCCAGAAAGTAATGTTACTATAAGTTTCTGAGCAAATGCCACTAATTTAGGTCTTTTAACACGTCAATTACCCAAAGCATGACGGGAAATTGGCAAAAAATTGGTTCTGGACAATAAAGTACACGTGATGGAATGACCTGGTCAGTCCCCAGACCTAGATCAAATCGATAGTTAATGGACAGATATAGAGAAGGGAGTGTCTCGAATACAACCAACTTGTAATGAAGCCCTTTGGTTGGCTGTTCAGCAAATCTGGAACTCAATTTCGAATTAAAGATCCCAAAATCTCGTGAATTCGGTACAATAACGTTGTACAGAGGTAATTGTCAACAATGAGCACTCGACAATTTTTTTTTTATTATTTAAAGATATCACAACAATACTGAATTCATAATCCATTCATTTTTTAAATTTAAGAATTTAATTTTAATACAAAAAGTACTGTGGTGCTATTTTTTTGACTGAGTCTTTTTGAAGTTTTTTTAAAAACTCTGAAAATTTTTAATGAAATAAAAAACCATATTAGGCTTTTCTTATGTAATATTGTTTCACACTCTTGTAAGTAACTTATGACACGTTTTCAGTGACATAAGTTTTAATTGTTAAAAAAAAACCAACGAAGAAAATTTTGTTTTATCCTGGTGCTATTTTTTTGACCGCAGCTGTATACCATTTTTGTTGTGTGAAATACCCAAAAAATTTTGAGGTACCCTTACCTTTTTACTCATAACTTTTGAACCACTGGACCGATTTGGCTGAAATGCAATACCAACCTGACCAGCCGAATGACAAACATATGTGCCAAACTTCAGCAGCCTCTGTAAAGCCTTTCAAAAGTTAGCGTGTTTTCTACGGACGGACAGACAGACAGACAGACGGACGGACGGACGGACGGACGGACGGACGGACAACGCTAGATCGACTTAAAATCGATCGAGGATCATGAATATATATACTTTATGGGGTCCTAGACCAATATTTCGATGTGTTACAAACGGAATGACAAACTTATATATACCCTCTATCACTAGAGTGGAGGGTATAAAAACTGCAGCAACATCAATTAACATTGAAAACAACTTAAGATAAAAACATAAAAAAAATTACTGCCAAGTTAATGAAGATGTTGATGACGTTGATGACAATAGTGATAATAGTAATTAGCAAAACTTTGACAGTAACATTTTTATAAAGTTAATACCGCTATTTAAAATAGAAAGATTTTTTATCAGGGTGTGAATAATTTTTTCGCTCTAGGATATGCTAAAAATTGTAATATTAATTCTATACTTAAGAGTTGGCATATTTTCAGGATAAAATGTATATAAAGCTATGTTTACACCATACCACTGAGTCGTATGATTTTTATGAAAAAAGCAAGATTTTTTATAGCATAATTTGAGGCATGTAGTAAATATATGATTTTTATTTAAAAGCGACAAAAAAACTCTACATATTGCTAAATTTATAAACAAATATAACAATTTATTTTATCTTAAGTTTATAAATTTAGCAAAATGTAGAGTTTTATGTCGCTTTTAAAGAACAATCATATATTTAGTACGTGCCTAAAATTATGCTATAAAAAATCTTGCTTTGTTCATAAAAATCATACGACTCAGTGGTATGGTGTAAACATAGCCAGATTTTACTCCCAATTATACATTAACCTTAGAAACAGGTGCAGAAGATAGCCATTTCTATAGCCTAAATTTACATATGGAATACATTTTTAAAACCATCTACAAATTCAACTCTGATAGACTCCCGTACAAGCTCTCCAGGCACGTTCTTTCAAAAAACATTTTCTGGGCAAAACAAATCAACCACTTGGGCAATGAATTCAACATTACGTTTGAAAACATGCCTGAGATGGAATGGCTGAGAAGGGGCTCTGACTTGTTAGCCAAATTAAAGCTCAAAAGCATGCAAGAAGCTGAGAGAAAAGCTTGCAATAGCGAAACTCGTTTCTACAAATTTTTAAACCATACAGTTCCCAATAACTATATACAAGATACTGAAAATATAAATAAAATATCTATAATTTTTAAAGCAAGATGTGATATCTTAGGTCTAAAAGCCAATAGTTTTGCAACAGATGTAAACAAAATTTGTACACTATGTAATACACGAGAGGATGAAACGTTGCACCATTTCTTGGGAAAGTGTCCAGTATTGAAAGAATTCAGAATTAGACATTTAGGTAAACCCATATTAAATCAAAATGAATTAGAAAACTTTTTAAATGGAGAAATAAATGATTCTTGGAATAGGATATATTATTTTATTTCTGAAGCTATGAAATATAGAAAAATATTAATGCTAGAATTTAATTAATGGTTATATTACTTATTATTGAAACATTAATTGTACTCTATTTTTTAACTTTGATTTGGTAAACGACAGACGACATATAATGTCATTGTCATGATCTATCTTTATTTTTAAGATTTTTATGTAATGAATTTTTTGAAAATAAAGAAATTATTATTATTATTATTATTATAGCTTAAGGGACAATTGTTGTGTTTTTATACCCTCCACTCTGGTGATAGAGGGTATATATAAGTTTGTCATAACACATTGAAATATTGGTCTAGGACCCCATAAAGTATATATTCATGATCCTCGATCGATTTTAAGACGATCTAGCAATGTCCGTCCGTCCGTCCGTCCGTCCGTCTGTCTGTATGTCTGTTGAAAACACGCTAACTTTTGAAAGACTTTACGGAGGCTCCTGAAGTTTGGCATATATGTTGGGCGTTTACCTGGTCAGGTTGGTATTGCAATCTAGCAAAATCGGTCCAGTGGTTCAAAAGTTATAAGCAAATGAGTGAATTTCGGCAAGGGTTTTTCTGGAATTTACGAGATAAAACACACGGTAACTTTCGAACGGCAATTCTGAGGGTGCTGAAGTGTGGCACATATATTTGCCGTTCTTCTGGTCCAGTTCGTTTTAAATTTCAGCAAAATCGGCTTAGTGGTTCAAAAGTTATTAGCAAAACCGTAAATTTCAGATAGTTTCACCTTAAATTCACGTGTTGAAAACCCGTTAAACACGTTTTAAAAACATTGATGAGTCACAAAAATATTTTACAACGTATTTTTGTCACTTAAAAATATTTTTACACTAAAAAAAAAATACACTCGAAAAAAATTTTACACTCAAACAAAATTTTACACTCAAAAAAAATTAGTAAATTATTATTTTTTTTTTTTTTTCAAAAATTAATAAAAAAAAGTTTTTTTACACAAAATAAAATATTTCTAATCAAAAATGTTATTTTTTCACTTTAGAAAATTTACTATCATTTAAAAAGGGAATTGTGGAGGGTATTCATAGATTCGGCCAAGTCGAATTTGACTTTTCTACTTGTTTTTTAATAAATTTTGATTTATAAAGTACATTTAACTAACTTAGTTAGCATGTCAAAACAATAATACATACTATGTATAGTTTTTTTTTTTTTGTGGTTTGTATTAAAACTGATTATCTTAATTTATGCTAATTATTATAATTAATCATTATCAGTCAAATCAGTCTGCAAAAAAAAAAAATATACTTTCACTTTATAATATTTTTCTAAAATCTTTAATAATTTTAATTATAACAGCAAAAATTAAAAATGAAAGTCATTATGCCCTGCAGTAATGTATGGTATAGATCAGTCTTTCCCAAACTGTGGTAAGCGTAAGATTTTTAAATTTATTTTGATTTGGTATGGTAAGATTTTAAAACTTTTACATTCGGTTTTATAGCATTTCTAAAACAATCAAAACACAAGATTGAAGCTGTGTTTAGCAATCACTTGGATTAGGATTTATCAAACATAATGGTAACTTATTTAATATTAATAGCATTAATAATTTACTCCTCTACGACTTTTTCTGTTTTTTTTTTTATATTTTATACAGTACTTTGGAAACTTTTTTGTAGCATACCTTATGGAACGAAGTAGCTGTGCAAAACACAGCTAATGTTTTAGAAAAAAAAAAACATTAGCTGTGGTTTGTAATCATTTGAATTATAACTTACCATACAATATGTGCACTTAATAAATATTGATCTTATTTAGGATTTACCCATCTACGATTCTTCCTGTTATTGAATAATTTTATACAGTACTTTTGTAATATTCTTAAAGATGTTTACATGTGTTTACACTATACCACTGAGTCGTTTAATTTTCGACGATTTTTATAAAAAAGTAAAGATTTTTTATAGCACAATGTTAGGCATTTTGAAAATATATGATCCGAAAAAAATTTTAGTAAATTATTTTTTTTTTCAAAAATTACTAAAAAAAAGTTTTTTTACCCAAAATAAAATATTTCTAATCAAAAATGTAATTTTTTTCAAGTTAGAAAATTTAGTATTACTTAAAAAGGGCATTGTGGAGGGTATTCATGGATTCGGCCAAGTCGAATTTAACTTTTCTACTTGTTTTTTAATAAATTGACTAAGGCTGGATTACTCAATGCTCCGTTATAAAATAACTCTCCGTTAAATTTAACTTTTTCACACAAATTTTGACATAAGGCTCCGTTAAATCGTCAGTTAAACTATGTTTGCACCATACCACTGAGTCGTATGATTTTTATGAAAAAAGCAAGATTTTTTATAGCATAATTTTAGGCATGTATTAAATATATGATTGTTATTTAAAAGCGACAAAAAACTCTACATATTGCTAAATTTAAAAGCTTAAGATTAAATAAATTGTTATATTTGTTTATAAATTTAGCAATATGTAGAGTTTTTTGTCGCTTTTAAATAACAATCATATATTTACTACATGCCTAAAATTATGCTATAAAAAATCTAGCTTTTTTCATAAAAATCATACAACTCAGTGGTATGGTGTAAACATAGCTTTAGCAGCTAACTTTTCAATGAGTAATCCGCCCTTAATATTAAATAAATTGTTATATTTGATTATAAATTTAGCAACACGTAGAGTTTTTTGACGCTTTTAAATAACAATCATATATTCACTACATGCCTAAAATTATGCTTTAAAAAATCTAGCTTTTTCATAAAAATCATACGACTTACAAGGGAAGTGTCTTAACCCTTATGAAAAGAGACAATTCTATGGTTGGGATGTCTGGGCTTATCGGTCATATCGAGAATTTAGAGGCTCAAAAATTGAGCCAAAAAATGGATTTTTCAGCCATTTCTACATGATGTTTGCATATGAGAAGAACGATTTTTTAATGCCTGTCCATCAGTTGCAAAACCTTGTAAAAATTTGGCTTCGTTTAATATTTCTTTCATAAAAATATGTACATTTTTGGGGGTATTTATATAAAGAGACAGACCTACGATATTCATATGAATGCGAAATAATCTTTATTAAATTTAAGTCAACAGGTATTTTTGCTCTTAACGTTATTCCTGTTAGTTCGAGAACTATTGAAATTTACCCGAAGGTCCTCATTGATTCATAAGGGGACAACGAAATTTTTAAATTCAAACTTAAAATCGCCTCTTTTATATATATGAAAGGCTTATTGTAAAACCTCGATAAGCAACATTTCATTTTATGGTGATTTATGCCTTAAAAATATTAAAATACTGAGAAAAATATATCTTTTGAAGAACATTCATACTCAAGATACTTGTACGAAGGGCTTAAAAAAACTTCTGGCAAAAAATCTTTCAATGGAACATCAGTAGAAGGCGATAAACACCAAAAAAATAAAATGTTGCTTATCAAGTTTTTGCAATAAGCCCTTCATATTTTAAGCTTATGGCAAATCGGTTCATAAGGGTTGAGATAATTCCCTTGTTAGTGGTATTGTGTAAACATAAAAGTCCAACTGTGTTCGACGTTTTGTTTAAAAAAGAAATGCATACTTTAAGGCTCAGAAAAATTAAATATTACATTTGACTAAGGCAACAGAAAACTAGCATTTATAAATTTATTTTGAGGCCTAAAACTATGCAACAATGTATTTGATACAGTAGTCACATCAAATATATTTTTATTGACATTTGATTTAAAACAATAAACAATTACGAAGTATTGTCCTGATTTTCTCCTTTCAAAGGTTTAAGGATGTGTTACTTCAACCAAGAACATTTGCTTCCATTTATTTAATTTTACGATACTCTTATTTTGTAGAGCATAGTTTTAGGCACCAAAATAAAGTCATAAATGCTAGTTTTCTGTTGCCCTACGTATGATTAAAGCAACAGAAAACTAGCATTTTTGAAGTTATTTTAAGGCCTAAAACTATGCAACAACATATTCAAAACAGTATTCAGAAATCAAACATGTTTTTATTGAAATTTAATTTAAAACATTAAAGAGTTCTGATGGAATGTCATGGTTTCCTCCTCTTGAAGGTTTTGGGATGTGTTACTTCAACTAAAATCATTTGTTTTCAATTATTTAATTTTACGATACACTTATTTTGTATAGCATAGTTTTAGGCCTCAAAATAAATCCATAACTGCCAATTTTCTGTTGTCCTACATATGATTAAGGCAACAGAAAACTAGCAGTTATGAATTTATTTTGAGGCCTAAAACTTTGGAACAACATATCTGACAAGTCTCAGTAGTTAGAAATCAAATATATTTTTATTGAAATTTGATTTAAAACAATAAAGAATTATGAAGGATTGTCCTGATTTCCTCCAATTGAAGGCTTAAGGATGTGTTACTTAAACTAATAACATTTGCTTTCATTTGATTTTTTCTGTAAGTACAGATCGAGCACGGGCTCTAATTATATTTGTTATAAGGGTTCAAGTTGAAAAAATGCAGAAGAAAAATTGAATTTCTAAAAATTATAGACATTTCTGGTATTTCCTATACCGGTTTCAAACACCCCAGTTAGTGTCATCTTCAGTAGGATTTTAAATGTCGGTTTGTCTTGTTTATGAAAACTGTTTTTTATATATGTGAATATTTATAGTTTCTACAGAATAAATTTTGACAGTTTTCAACACTACAATTCTATTTCTAGCAATCTCAACCTAACTTCATAATTTCTTTCAACTTTTTTGTCTCTTACATTGTTTTGCAAGGGTTACCAACATGATCTGGAATTGCAGACACAAATGAAGGAATTTGCTTTTTCTATGCTTTCATTTATTTAATATTACGATGCACTTATTTTTTATAGCATAAATTTAGGCCCCAAAATAAATTCATAACTGCTAGTTTTCTGTTGCCCTATATATGATTATCGACATTTGTAGAAATGTTTCTAAAAATGTTGAAAATTATTCGACTTTTTTTGAATAAATCGATATTCGACATTTTGTGTAAAAAATGAATAGATACTTTTAGGATTAACAAAGAAATTTATAATACGTATAATTTTAAAAATATTCAGAAATTTCTCTAAAAATTTCGAAAATTATTCCACTCAGTGGTACAAGAAATTATTATTTTTTTTTATTGAAAAAAAAAATAGTAAAAGTTAAAAGCTTTTAAAAACGGAATATATGATTTTTATCTCTGCCATAATATATGCATTAAAAACAGCTTCTTTTTTTACAAATAATTTCAAAAATTATATTGAAAATCTTATCGTGGCAACTGGTCGTTAGCAATCTTGTTCTAAATATTCTATTCATTTAAATGAAAATTACAACCGCCAGTTGGCACATATGCATTTCATTTAAAAAATTTTCTTACAAGCACTGACTA
This sequence comes from Pegoplata infirma, assembly GCA_963921195.1. NCBI lineage: Eukaryota > Metazoa > Arthropoda > Insecta > Diptera > Anthomyiidae > Pegoplata > Pegoplata infirma. Next base: position 234,177,100 of record OY992537.1, read on the forward strand.
AATTCAAATATTCAATTTTATCCACTTTTAAAAATAATATCAAAATATTTACTCAAAAACATTTAAAATTTCCTAATAATTTGTAAGCAATAATACATGACATTTAAATAAAAATTAAAGAAATTATTTATACAAAGTAATAACCGGTAGTGGTATACATATTAACCAACAATCCCAGTTAATCCAGTTATAAATTTATATTTATTTTTTTTTTAAATACACCAAAAACGTCATTGAATTTGACTTACCTATGATCATGGCAAATATGCATAACTTGATAAACGCCATTTTTTATTTTTAACTTTCTAGGAAATTTAAAAAAAAAAAATTATTGAAAACAATTTATTTTAAATTTTTTTATAAATATATATATTTTTTTTAATTATTTTGCTCTTTTATATATATTTTGCATTTAATTTATTCAATTATATAAAATGCATTTTTTTATTAATTAATATATTTTTTTTTAATTATTAAAAACTCCACACCTTTTTTAATCGCTTTTTTTTGTAAAAATTACTATTTTTTTATTCCACTTTATCCACTTTTAAAATGATTTGCTCTCTTTGCGTTCACATAAAAGACTAGAAGTCACTGAAGGTTGTTTCCATGTTAAAAATGAAAAATATAAAAAAAAATATTTTCAAATACAAAACAAAAAAAAAGTTTAAGTTAAACTTTAAGACAGAAAAAACCAAGTTGAGTTTCAATATATATTACACACTTAAGCCAAAAGACGTTTTATATTGGAGTAAAATTAAGATAAAAATTGTAATAAGTATATAACGTTTTATAAATAGAGAGGTTTTTTTTTATTTAATGACAAACCTAAAACCACCCCAGTCAAAAAGCAAAACCATGCCTGTTGCTAGAAAATAGTAGTGTCCGACCGAATAGTTCGCTCAAAAATAGGAATTAAGTCAGATGTCGGTGATTGGAAATATTTCAGAACTTTCAGTAACCGAACAATGAATTAATTTATTTACTTCGTTCTCCCTCTTAATGTAAAATATCCACTCTGAAAAGAAACGTGATTGTGACAACCATAATGGAGGGGCTACATATATTTGATAACTTTACCATATCATGATGTGATATGATTGATAAATTTATCATAACATGAATGTAGCGATCTATTATGATTTTCGCTGATCATTGTATGATAAAAAAATTTAATTTTATAATTCTGGATGATCATAGTATGATTGTCACAATCATTTATATGATCAAATCAATAAACTGCATTATTTTTCCCCTCCATTATGAGTGATTTAGTGTGCTGCAATCATGTTCCAAGCATGTTTTTTCTCTGTGTCTAGACTGAATTTATTGCTTAACTTCGTTCTCACTTTAAAAAAAAAAAATTCAGAATCATTTCGATCGTCTCTACAAAAGTTCGGCCATAGGAATTTACATTCTTTCAAAACTCATTCACTTTACGAATTTTAATCAATTATCATTTTGTTGGCCGTACTATTCGGTCAGACTGTAGTTAAAAGTAGTGGTATTGGTAGCTGTGTTACCCGTTTTTAAAATCACGTTTTTTTATTTAATCATAAATATTTATATTTTTTTTGTACAAATTCATTTTGGTCTTAAAATGCGAAATGCAATTGTTATTGTGTATCATTGCTAGTTTCAATAGGGTGGTAAATATTTCAAATTCTTATAAAATTTTCGGAAATTTCACAAAAACAAACTACATCATTGTTTTTATTAAAGCAAAAACCTTTAAAAAAAAAGTGATGATATAAAAACTTCAAATTAAGACAATATTTAAATGTATTCTAATATAAAAGTTTGTCATTCCGTTTGTAGCTCATCGAAATATCTCTTTGAGAACCCACAAAGTATATAAATTAAGGCGTACGGACATAGCGCCCAAGGTCTTATCGCCCAAAGCCGTAAATGTCATATCGCCCAAGCTGCGACATACATACATAAATGAGGAGTTCCGGCTAAGACTTAAATTTTGAGGTAAAAAAGATGTGATTTTTGTTTTGATGGCACATCGATGAAAGTTGGCATAAATATTAGAAGCTATTTAAGAAAAAGAAATTCGTTCGCGTCAATTAAATCGCGCAAGGGGGTCAAAAGTTATGGCGGTTTTAAGATTTAGCGGTTTTAAAAAATCTTAAAAATATTTTAAATATTTTTTTTCTACACATTTGTTGCATGCGTTATTAAAACATGCCAGGATATATCATTTCTTCTAAAATATATGATATAAATTTAACCCTTTAATGACCAAACGACTTAAAAAAAAAATATCTAAGTACCTAAAATCGCGATTAATTCGCGGTAAAAGAAAAGTTTCACAATTTTTTATAACATATTTAGGCAATGCGCGTTGGTTTTACTGAAAAAAAATCACGGGAAATCGTATCATTGTACCAGTGTTTAAAAAAATCGGTGAGGCTTTTCTATAACAAGAAAATTTTATATGGTCCAAAAAATCTATAATCATCAATGTTCTTTCACAATATTTTTCGTGAATTAATAAAACATAGATTTTTTATATTTTAAAACCAATCCAATATTTATTATTTAAATTTAATTAACAATTAAATAATTATATAAAAAAGACTATGATTCTGACTGTGTCAGAAAGCAACGAACGAATGAATGACTAAAAAATTCTATTCGTTGAAATGTTAAAAAATAACACAACCCAACCAAGTTAATAAAACCAACTCGAGTTGCCAACTAAGATCTACTGATCTACACTGAGAGAAACTTAAGCTACTACACTACAGAAGTATTTATAAATTACTTAGGTAATATTTATTTAACATTTATATAAAAAATACTTTATCAATATTATCATTCAAACATTGACAGCCTATTCTGCCACAACACCGCCCCCTTTGCAAGGCTGATCATCAGACTTCAAATCATCTATTGGAATCGGAGCTAATTTGTGTATAGGTCTTTTATAAAAACCGTTTTTTGTACGAACCCCTGCCACCCGAACCTTGCCATCGCTGCTGACCTCTACCTCTTCTATTCTGCCGAACAACCATTTCTGAGGTGGAAGATTGTCCTCGTGAACGATGACGACGTCTCCGATTTTGAGGTTGTCGTTGGGGGTTGTCCACTTGACGCGTTGTTGCAACTCCCGGACATAATCCCGCTGCCACGCAGCCCAAAAGTGCTCCTTGAGCGAGGATAGCAGACGAAACCGCTTCAAGGAGCCGCCCTTGTTGCTCCGTCCTTCGATTTCTGGCAGCGCTTTGAGCGAGGACCCGATTAGCAAGTGCCCGGGAGTGAGTGCTATTTCGTCGTTGGGGTCCTCTGACATTGCCACGATTGGTCTGGAATTGAGTACGGCTTCGACGTCTACGAGAACGGTTGTTAGCTCTTCGAACGACAGATTCGCTCTGCCCATTGTTCGCAGCAGTAGCGACTTCGCCGACTTCACTGCTGCTTCCCAAAGCCCTCCGAAATGCGGTGCTCGTGGTGGAATGAAGCGAAATTCTATTCCTCGTTCTGCGTTGACTTGCTCCACTCGTGCTTTGTCCTTCTCGCTCCATAGTCCGGCGGTCCCTACGAAATTTGTCGCGTTGTCGCACCAAATCGTCTTTGGAAGACCCCTTCTGCCCACGAACCTGTTTAAAGTAGAGAGAAAAGTATCAGTTTGTAAATCTGAAAGCGCTTCTAAATGGACTGCTTTCGACGCAAAGCACACAAATACAGCTATGTAAGTTTTCACAGGTGGTCTGCCTCTTACTTTTAATGAGGTAAACACAGGACCACACAAATCAACCCCACACACCCAAAATGGACGATAACCTATTGTACGATCCTTAGGCAAATCACCCATCATTTGAGAAGCTAATTTAGGCTTAAAATGAAAACAAAGCATGCAACTGTTCACTGTTTTTCTAGCCAACTGACGTGCATTAATCACCCAAATTCTCTCACGAGAGAACCCAATTAATGCCCTTGGTCCCGCATGGCAATTCGCCTTATGCAAGTAAAAGAAATAAGTTTGAACAAAATGAGAGTCCCTTTTAAGTATTTAGCCTCATACGGCAACGATGATTTACTTAAACGACCTCCAACTCGTAACAACGTAACATTGATGTTATCAACGCCATATTGCTGAAGAAATGGATTTAATTTCTGAATCTTATTCTGCTTAGGCAACGAAGATTTTGCCAAAATCCGAATTTCCTCCCTAAACTCAACATTCTGAACCATTTCAACTATTTTAAGAAAGGAAAAATCTAACTCTTTGACGCTCAGAGTATCTATCTGTTTACCGAGTTTCCCACTGCTGCGCCATTTGTTTCTCATACCCTTTATGAATCTTAATATGTATGCAACTATTCGAATTACCTTTTTATATGACGAAACCTCTTCAACCAATTTCCAAACTCGATTAGCCGAATTTTCCTTTTCTGTGGTTAAAAGAGAAACTTTAGTTTTCTTCTTTTCCAAAGCAAGTGACTCAGGAGACAGCTCAAAATGTGAGTTCTTTGGCCAGTCTGCAGAACTAAATCTGAGAAAATCTGGACCAGAAAACCAACTTGACCCTTTAATTTCGTCAATGTCGCAGCCACGTGAAACTATGTCAGCTGGATTTTGAGCTGTTGGCACATATCGCCATATCGCATCCGAAGATTTCTCCTGAATCTCCGATACACGATTGCTAACAAACGTATGTAACAAGGATGGATGAGTCCTGACCCAATGAAGAACAATCTCCGAATCACTCCAAAATGTTCTACTCTCGATTGTATACTTAGAAAGTTTAGTCCTTACCACCTGCCACAATTTTACCAATAAGTGCGCTGCGCACAACTCTAAACGTGGTAATGTCTTAACTTTCTTTGAAGGTGCCACCTTTGATTTTGCGACTAGCAATCGTGTTGCTATACCTTGTGTACTTTCGCATCTTACATAAATACAACAGCCATATGCGCGCATTGAAGCATCAGCGAACCCATGTATTTGTATGCAAGTGTCCAATGTAGTACCCACAAATCTAGGTATAACAATCGAATTGAGCTGGGAGAGTATTTCTTTAAAATTTTGCCATATCGTATCCAAGTTCTGGGGAATCGATTCATCCCAATCCAGATTATTTTCCCATATCTCCTGTAAGAGGATTTTTGCCTTTATTATTATTGGAGCAAGTAACCCTAAAGGATCAAAGAGACGAGAGGATATTGATAAAATGTTCCGCTTTGTAGCGGGTAGATTTCCAAAATTGTCCTCCAATTGAAACCTTAAACAATCATCCTTCGGTTCCCATATAATCCCCAAGGCCCTTGTAGAATCAGAATCATTTAACTCTAACTGCCTCACGAACTCATCATTATTATAATCTTCACTATTGGAATACCACTTAGCCAAATTGAATCCGCAAGAACTCAAAATCTGAACGACTTCTCTCCGAATTTGTGTGAGTGATTCAATGTCATCTGCTCCTGAGAGTAAATCGTCAACATAAAAGTCATTGGCTATAACATTGGAACCTAGAGGATAAATCTCTTTGAAAATATCACTTATTTCCTTAAGGCAGCGAATCGCAAGAAATGGCGCGGGAGCAGTACCGTAAGTAACTGTATTCAATTCATAAATTTGAATAGGCATATCTGGATTTTCTCGCCATAAAATTAACTGAAATTTGCGATCGTCTTTGTGAACTCTGACTTGTCTGTACATTTTAGTTATATCAGCCGTGATGGCATATCTATTCAAACGAAATCTTAATAAAGTTGAAAACAAGTCCTCCTGTATAGTAGGACCAACCATCAGAGTCTCATTAAGTGATACTTGAGTTGATGTCTTGCTCGAAGCATCAAATACAACTCTTAACTTCGTAGTGGTACTGTGAGCTCTAATCACGCATTGATGCGGAATGAAATAATGAGGCGAACTTGGAATACTGTTATCTGTACGTGACATATGACCAAGATTAAGGTAATCCTTCATAAACGTTGTGTACATATCTTTCATATTAGGATCTCTTGAAACTTTACGTTCAAGACAAAGAAAACGACGTTTTGCTATTTCATATGAATGTCCTAAAACTTTTGGGTCGGTTTTAAAAGGCAGCCGAACTTCAAATCTACCGTCTTGGACTCTACATGTTGTCTTTTGAAAATGACTCTCACAAAGCAACTGTTCATCTGTCATTTTACAACACACTGGAACTCGTTCTAGTTCCCAAAATCTCTGAACTAAATCATTGAGCAAATCTAAATTTTCTTCATTATTGTTAGCTATTAATTGACAAACCTGGGATTGTGAACTGGTCTTGGTATCACATTTACCAGATACTATCCAACCCAAAAGTGTCTTTTGGAGAACAGGTAAAGAGGGACCTAGCTTTATTTGTCCAACTGACAACATTTCAAAAAAAGATTCAGCTCCCACAAGAATGTCTATTTTCTGTGGCCTGTTAAAATGAGGATCTGCTAAAACTAAATTGGCAGGTATTCCCAAACTATTTTTCTCAACTAGTTCATTGGGCTGTTTACCAGTTATCGATTTTATTATAAAAAACTCAGCCACGAACTCAAATTCATTTACACATGATTTTACATATGTCCTTAAACTTTGCCTAACATTTTTATTACTATTTCCAACTCCTACTATATTCAAATCATTTTCAAACCTTCTTAATGAGAGTCGCTGTGCTATTTCTTCGGAAACTAAATTAATTTGGGAGCCAGAATCTAGCAGCGCCCTGGCTAACTGATACTTTCCGCACTTGTCCTTTATCTGGACGATAGCAGTAGCCAAAATTACCTGTTGATCATCCCTGTGTACATACATTGAAGTTGCATTCTGAATATTTCCCCTATTTATGTGAGAATTCAAATGCTGTGCAGAATTACGACTTATAGCACCAGTAGACATTGAGGAAGTATCGCTACATTGAGATGAAACGCGATGCGCCGTAGCTGGCGCTTGTATACATTGTGCTGAACTACCATTAGTAGCAGCATTTATACCACTAGACCATTGGGCTGAACTATTTCCATTTATAGCAGCCGAATCAATTTGTCTACTTATCAAATCTTGATTATGTAACAAAACGTGATGAGGACGTTGACATATATTGCAACGAGCAGCACGGCATTTTCTAACCGTGTGACCAATTTTCAAACAATTAATACACAAACCTTTCTGCTTTGTAAAATCAAATCTTCGATTTACTTGTAAACTCGAAAATATAGGACATGAGACAATTAAATGATCTTTACCTGAACAAAATAAGCATTCTTCTACTTGTGCTTGAGCACAAGCGAAGGAAAACTGAGAATTTCTCTTCTCCTTTCGATTGTTGTTACCACTAGCATTTCCTTTGGTCTGTCTACTGAAATTCTGTTCAGACTTTATTGATTTGTCTTCATTAATTTCCAAAAACTGACATCGTCTTATCAAAACTGACGCACAATCACTCCACTGAGGTAGTGACTTATGGTCCAATTGCTCATCCCATTTCGCCTTGGATTCAGAATCTATTTTCGATAATACTAACTGAATTATAATGCCGTGTGTAATATCTTTATCCTTGCCAATATGGGACATAGAATCTAAGACAGCAGACACTGTATCGACAGTATGTCTTAAATCTGAGGCACTAGGCTTTGCAATCTTCTTCAGATTAAATAGTGAAGCAATATGATCCTGAAATATCAAACACTTATTATCATACCTTTCAGCAAGTCTCTTTAAAGCACATGAATAATTTTCCTCATTTACCTGAAACGCTTTAACGGTGCGCAATGCATCGTCTTGTAAACTATTAATCAAATGATTGAATTTTTCTATGATCGATAGCGTTGGGTCGTCATGAACTAAATTATTAAAGCACATAATGAAATTTTTGTACTCTGAGTACTTTCCAGAAAACTTTGGAATTTTCAAATAAGGAAGACGGTTTGCAGCGGGAAGTGGTGTACTCAATGTCACATCATGAACTACACTTGAACGGCGGTTATTGCCTAACTTCGATAACAATAACGATTTAGTGCTAATACACACTTCTTCTAATTCCCCCCGCTTATTATCATCTGAACTAAGCTTTTCAATTTCCGTTTGATAAGCCATTAATTGCTTTATGTATGAATTTAAAATCTCCAGTCTGCACTCCACATCAATTGGATTCAAAGATGCAGCACCATCTTGATACATATTTTTTATGCGAGTAATATTTCCCCTTGCAGAAGACCGTTGCTTTTGCAAAGATGCGAGCAGTTCAGCGTCAGCCATATTGTTACCAAAAACAATTATGTTTTCAAACTAAAACAATCGCTTACTATAAAATAACAACAAACACTAATTTATTTAAACTCTGTTTATTATTAATTTTCCAGAAACAATTGTATACAAAATTACACAGCTTTTGTATCCATATATTCACACCAATGAATGTCTTTAAATAAAAATTTAATTATGAATCTTATAAATTACAATAAGATATACTTTTTCTTTCTTTTTTTTTTTTTTGTTTTTAATTTTGAACAGATTTTTCTTGTACTTTTCCAATTTCAATATGCAATCTTCTTCAGCAACAATTCATCAGCAATAAATTATCTAATGTAAAAAAAATTATATTAGATTTGCAATAAAATGGTGTCTAATATATGAAAACTTTGAATATGGAAGTGTGAATGTGTATGGAAGTGTGTATGTGTATGGAAAATGCGTATAAGTGTGAATATGGAAGTGTGTGGAAAGTGTATGGAGTGTGAATGTGTGTTTAATATGTGCAGAATAATTGTATTATATGTTAGTAAAACTCAGGATAATTGGAAATTGTGGTGTAAATGATTATGTGTAGTATAAATGTGCAAATTAAAATCACACAGGTGTTTCAAACTTCTTGATTTATTAAAAGTTGCTTCCAAATTCAAGAAAGTTTGTATCATCAAATTTAGGTTATGACTGAAACATTCTTCAAAGGCGGTCTTTTAATAACACTTGTCTGATTTTAATTTCAGTAAACAATAAATAATTTATCTATCAAACCTTATCGTTTCCCATTAAATCACAAATAAATTGTTTAAAGTTGATGATTATTAGTGCTCGGATGTTTCTAAAAAGTCATCAATCTGCAACAGATATTGAATACAGCAGCAATTCTTTTAGGTTATAGCAATAATCCTCAATTTTCCATGTAATTAAACAGCAATAGATAACCACAAATCAATCCACAGCAGCGACCGACTAGTAATTTTCGGAAACTTCCAATAAACAATTTAATGCAGCATACAATCGCCAGACTCAATTAGCAATGGCGGATTAATAGACAGCAACACAAAGGAAAAAAATGGCAGCTTTTGTTGTAATAAAGCCCCACGTTGGGCGCCAATGTTCTTTCACAATATTTTTCGTGAATTAATAAAACATAGATTTTTTATATTTTAAAACCAATCCAATATTTATTATTTAAATTTAATTAACAATTAAATAATTATATAAAAAAGACTATGATTCTGACTGTGTCAGAAAGCAACGAACGAATGAATGACTAAAAAATTCTATTCGTTGAAATGTTAAAAAATAACACAACCCAACCAAGTTAATAAAACCAACTCGAGTTGCCAACTAAGATCTACTGATCTACACTGAGAGAAACTTAAGCTACTACACTACAGAAGTATTTATAAATTACTTAGGTAATATTTATTTAACATTTATATAAAAAATACTTTATCAATATTATCATTCAAACATTGACAGCCTATTCTGCCACAACAATCAAAATTTTTTAACCCGCCTCTGATTTTATGATGACACATCAAGTGGGCTTTCATTTACAAAAAATTTCATCCGATTTCGTGTAAAGCCTTGGATGTGCCAGATCAAAACAGGTTTAGATAAAATCATCGCGCTTTCCGCTGAGAATGGCTTAAAGTAAAAAGTCAAAAAGCAAATCAGTTCTACTCGTTAAGGCACGTATTTTGGTGTATTAAAATGAACATGATGCATTAATTGCAACTAAAAACAAATTGGAAACAGATTTGCAAATTTCGCTCAATTTTCAAAAATGCCATAACATTTTTGCAATTTATTTTTTATAAACCCGCCAGTGATTTTTTTATGAAAACTCCTAAAAAACTCGGTTTACGCAAGAGTCCACCAAATTTCGAATAAAACCGCGAATGTGCCTCGCGAAAAACTGGTATTTTAAAAAAAATTACGTTTTTTCTTTCGAACTTTGATCTGCTGAAACTCCTTAACTATTCGTGGCACATTAACGGGATTAATTCCAAAATGTTAAGAATTACAACAGCTACCAACCCTAGTTCAACTTTTTTCATTTTATAGAGGGGGCCGAAATCCCTGATCAAAAAACCTCGAAAATTTAAAAACTCTTAATTTTTGGTTTCAAAACTTAACCGTCCTATAACTTCTTACCAAGCGATGAAGCATCTATCAAGCCAACATTAAAATAATATTTTATATGTACTGACTTTGTGTTATGCCGGAAAAGATTAATATATGAAGAACTTAAAAAAAATGCGAAAGAAGGTAAAAACTATGGATTATTTTTAAGCCATTTTTATCGATTTTTCAACTTTAACCCTCTGTAACTTTTACGTATAAAGTGGGGTAATCCTTTAACATTGCTCAGGGATGGTTCAAGGTCTTGTTTACACAACTGCATTTACAGTTTTTCTAAATTCCCAAAACTGCCGGTTTTTTTAAACATTTACTTCAGTTCCACTGAGTTGAAATTTAAAAAAGATTTCATGATATACCAAAATGATAGGTCTAAAAATGTTATTTCTCCCAAAACAAAATTGTCATAAAATCCAAAATGTTTTTTTTTGGCGAAATGTCGAAATTACGACTTCTATGATTTGTTTTTTATAATAAAGGTGTACTGCGTAGCCGGCCTTTGGCCGGGCTTAGGGATTACATACTCCATGCATTGAACCCACCCTCTCTGCAAAACAAAGCTATTTTGGTTATCAGGCCTTTTTGAGGCATAACAAATTTGATAGCGTAAAGGCCTGCTACCCTAGAAAACTTTACTTTGCGGAGAGGGTGGGTTTAATGCTTGGATTTTGTAATCCCGAAGCCCGGCCAAAGGCCGGCTACGCATAAAAACATTAAAATATTGTGTTAAAAAAAAAAACAATATTGGTGAGTTTTATGATTATGTTTTTGGGTGCTATGACATTTTTTAAATTCAACATTTTGATATTTGGGTAATATGACATTTTTGATAATTTATATTAATTTAAAGAAAATTGTTAAAATACCCAAAAATAATGGATATATCCTCCAAAAAATTTTGCAACAACAACTAACACACATTTTTTTGGGGGTAATGACTTTTTTAAATTGGGCGATATGCACTTGGGCGCTATGTCCGTGCGCCATAAATTAATGATCAGTGATCGATTCTAAGGCATTCTAGCGAAAATCCATGTCAAATCGGACACTTTGAAAATTTTTTTTTTAGATTTTCCCAATTTGTTTACAGTTTTTAGTACCCTTCGAAAACTCCTTCGTGGTAAATTTTCAGATTTTTTTGATGACCCGTTCAAAAGATATCGAATTTTTAAAAATTGGTAGTTTGTTCCTTCCCAGCAGAAATTTTGCTGAACGTTCAGCAGCTTTTGGAAGGGGAACTTGAGTAAAGGAGCGCATCCAATTGCGCTGAATTCATGCATGATTCCCTAAGGCGATGTCCCACTTTAGAGCGCTAGTTGGATACACAGAAACAGCGCTCTTTAGATGCACTGAAATCACGTGTCTTTAGAGCGCTGATTTAAGCAGAATAAAGATGCTGTAAATTCATGTATCTTTTTAGCGCTGATTTAAGCAGATTAAAGATGCAGTGAATTCATGTATCTTTGTAGAGCTGATTTAAGCAGAATAAAAATGTTGTAAATTCAAAGTTGAAATCAAATAACTAAAATTTAAAAAAATATAACAAAAAAATTCATTCGTTTTACTTTACAAAACTTTAATTATGTGAAACAAAATGAAAAAAAAAAAAAATCGGAAGTGAACATCAAAAAAATATCGGAAATTTTCATTTTCACATTTTTTATGGGATTTTTTTTGGGAACAGCGGTCAAAGATGCTATGATTGAAGCGCTCTTTGCAGCGCTGATTAATGCGCAATAATGATGCAGTCAAATCATGTGTCTTTGTCTAAAACTCATGTTTTTTTATTCAAAAAGTGTTAAAAATATTAAAAAGGAAAGCAAGTGTAAAATTTTATCAAAAAATAATTACACATTATAAGTTTTATATAAAAAATCTTAAAAAAAAATTAAAATTTTTTCCCCTTCCTTTTACTGCATCCCTAAGAGCCAGGCACGTACGCAGGGGGGGTGCCCTGGGGGCCCGGGCCCCCCCCAAAATGATTTGGTCACATAAAAATTTTACGACTTTGCACTACAAAATATACGTTTGTTAACAAAAAAAGGCTCAGTATTATTTTTTTTCTTTTTATCTCGAATAAATTTATAACGAAGATTTTTTTCTGAAAATTTCAAAACATTGAAAAAATTTTAATTGAAAAAAATGTTGTGTGGGTTTAAATTCTTAAACTTGTTCGGTAGTGAATAAGACACCTTTAAACGATAATTGCGACTGACCAAGTAAGTTATGCATCATAAATATTATTCCATTAGCTTTTCTCCCGACTTTATTTAAAGACGCTGCCACATTTGAATAGACTTGTGTTCTTTGTTGGTTTTTTTTTAAATATCTAAATAAAACTGGAAAATTTGTATCTACAAAAAATATTGTGAATTTTAGAACAAAAAGTCTCAGAATCTGTAAATTTTCTCATTCAATAAATGGATAAGAGATTTTTTAAGATTAATTTTTTTCAGAGTTTTTCTATTAGAAAAATATTTTAGAATCAAAGAATTTGCTTATACAAAAAACGTCTTGTAATCTAAGTATTTTCTGTATGAAAAATGACTCAGAATCGGAAAAATCTATACGAAAAATATATCAGAATCTGTGAATTTTCCCAGCAGAAATTTTGCTGAACTGACAGCAGCTTTTGGAAAGGAAACTTGAGTCAAGGAGCGCATCCAAACCTCCTGAATTCATGCATGAATCTCTAAGGCGATGTCACACTTTAGAGCGCTAGTTGGATACACCGAAAAAGCGCCCTTAAGATGCTCTGAATTCATATCTCTTTAGAACGCTGAAATTTCTATACCAATTTGAGATATTTTTCTTACAAGAAGGATCTCAGAATTTTTCTATACCAATCTAAGATTTTTCGTATAGAAAAATTAACTATACGAAAAATGTCTTAGAATCTGAGAATTTTTCAATACGAAAAATGTTTCAGAATCCGAAAATTTTTCAACGCATAAAATGTGTAAGAAAATTACAGAATTTTTTAATACGAAAAATGTGTCAGTCTGATTTAGTTTTAAAACTAAAAGTGTCTCAAAAGCAAAGAACTGAAAGTTTTTCTGTACGAAAATTGACTCAGAATCTAAGAATTTTTCTGTATGAAAAATGTTTTAGAAATTGAGAATTTTTCTATAAGTAAAATGTCTCAAAAATTTTTTCTTATGTTGTAAGTGGCTGCTGACGTTTTACGACAACACACGTAGACTCTGAGGTCCATTGTGACTTTTTCTTAGAACCTGAGAGTTTTTCTATACAAAAAATATATCAGAATCTAAGAATTTTTCTATACGAAAAATGTCTAATAATCTGAGAATTTTTCTACACAAAAAATTTTTAAGAGCTTTAGAGTTTTTCTGTATAAAAAATGTCTCAAAATTTGAAAATTTTCTATACGGAAAATGTTTTAAATCGTAAGTATACCCTAGTGAAAATATTTTGCTAATTTTACTAAATAGATCTAATTTGATCCGTAAAAAGATTGTATCAAATAATATCTAATTTTATTACTTTAGATCAAAAAATATAAAAATTGATACAATTTGATCCTGAATTTGGTCAAATCTAATTATATCAAATTGATCTTATAATATCTATTTTTACACAATTTGATAAGCAAAACCAAAATACGAATCTAATCATTTATGGAGCAATATCTAACCATATAAAGTGGATCAACCGTATCAAAATGATAGATATAATTTTATATAAATTTATACGGAAGCATATTAACTCATATAAGATTGTATCAAATTATGTATGATTATATCAGAAAATTTTTACTCGGGTAGTAAAAATCTTTCTTTGTTAAAATGTCTTGGAATTATATTTTTTTGTGTTCAAAACCTGTAAAATAAAAAATTTCCAGCAATTTAAGGAGTCTTTCGTTCCAAAAATGTCTCAAAATCTTTGATTTTATTACGATAATGTGTATCTAAGAATCGGAGAATTTCCAATACCAAAAATGCTCTTAGAAGTTTTCTGCATGAATATGGTTTATAATCCAAAAACTTTGAAAAAATATATGAACAATTCTTAAAGGTATCTCATAGTTTTGAATTTTTACTCGTAGGGTATATTTGAGAGTTTTTAAAGAAAAGTTGCATAAATTTTCAAATCCTTTAAAAAAAAAAAACCGATTCCTTTTTTATCTTAAATTTAAATTTAAAGTAAATGTTTTGTTTTCTACAAATGTAAAAAAATTTAGTCTCAAAAACATTGAGGCGAAAAAACGAAATTTAAAAAAAATGTTGGGCCCCCCCCAAAATAAATTCCTGCGTACGTGCCTGCTAAGAGCGCTCTTTGGATGCGCTACGGTATGCTATAAACAGATGCTGTGTCGCCAAAATCTCGATTTATTTCTGCTGGGTTTACTCAAACTTCTTTTAATCATAACTTCTTCAATAATGGTCCAAATTTAAAATTTTTTTTTTTCAAAATTTTTGTTTTTTTACGTACTTTCTACTACTTAGGGAGTGGAGATAGGGCAGTGGTATGTTTTACAAAAATGTTTGCGGGTAAAAATAAATGGGGGTCGGTCTCAATAATGACCCCTCTTTGACGCACCATTGGACCGGTAAAAGCTGATTTAATAAAACAAATTTACAAAAAATAAAAAAAATTGTATGGGGACCGCCTTAACAATTCGAGATAGAGGGTAGGTTTGTTCAGAGAAAATGTTTGGACTAAAAAATATTGTGGGTCGGTTATACATTTTGTTGCTTTAAGGGCACTATTAGGGCAGTTAGAGCGGTTGGAGTAAATTTTAAAAAATGTCGCTTTGTTTGGGAGCCCCCTTAGAAATTAGAGATAGGGTATTAGTTTGTTTCAAAGAAATGTTAAGACGTAAAAATTAATGATATATATATGATCCCTCTATGACGCACCATTGGAGCAGTAGAAATGATTTTAAGATTGAAAAATTACAATAAAATTTTTTCAAAAAATTTTAAAAAATAGTAATAATCGTTATCCCACGATCTGCCTGGGCAAAAAATTTGTAGAATTGATAGAAGTTTTACACAAAAAAATTTAAAAAAAATCGAAGAGTACAAACATTTTCAAAAATGAGATTTAAATTTAAAAACTTAAAAATCGCATACTGGAGCGCTTTTAAGAATTTTTTGGGGATTTTTTTTTAAAAGTACGCAAAAAAACAAAATTTTTGAAAAAAAAAATTGAAATTCGGACCATTATTGAAGAAGTTATGAGTAGGGATGTGCGATTAATCGATTAATTAATCACTTCGATTAATCGAAATCCTGATTAATCAATTAATCGAATAATCATACTTTCTGATTAATCAGAACTATGATTAATCAACTAATTTGAATTTTGATTAATCGAAAACGAATAATTTTATTCAATTTTTAAAAAATGTTGGCAAAACAAAATCAAAGACAAACAAAACAAAAAATATTTAAAAATGAAAAGAAAATTTATAAATTAATAAACAAAACAAAATTAAATATTCCAAAAGCCAACAATATATTCAACCAAATTTTTCAAAATTTATGACGAAAGTTCATACTTAGATCTATCATGGAAGACTGGAGATTCTATGAATAATATGCCTCTAACCATGATCAAATCTAGAAATGAATATACATAAATATCTTCGGTGTGCCAACCAGAACCGCTATGTGTATTTCAACATTTTTTGAAGAGACTTGAATAACAGCTATATTTGGTACTTTTGCGCTGTTTTTTATAAATCAAATTAATGGATATAGAAAATGTACAATATTTTTTAAAGGTAAAAATAAAGCGGATTTGTAAGCCTCTTAAAAACATTTTGAAAAAACATAGCGGTTCTGGTTGGCGCACCGACGATATGTACATATGTATGTAAGACGCCCAATAACACGCATCCATGTTCCATCCCTCTAGAAATGCTTCTCTCTGCCAGCACTTCGACGCCAATTGGTTGTATTATACATGAATACAACAATACAACAAAATTAATTTTCTACACAGGCTCAATAAAATGGTCCTCTGTGTCAGCACTTCGACGCCAATTGGCGTTGAATTGTACATGACCCGGAGATTATGTGCAATACAACAAAATGAATATATTTTTTTTAAATTAAAATGATTAGGAGGCACATCCATTTTTTTAGATTATGTTTTTTTGTAATGTGAAGAGACCGTGATAATATCCGCATTGAGAGCTGAAAAGAACGCCTAAAAGTCTATTCGACTAAAATTTAATAAATTTTCAGAAAAATTTTCAATAGCCATAGAATTTGAAATAAGTATAAAAACAAAACAAAATAAAAACAAAACAAAATATTCAATTATTCAAATTTTGAATATTCAACTTTCTGATTAATCAATTAATCATGAATTTTGATTAATCAAAATTAAAATTATTTGATTAATCATAGTTCTGATTAATCAGAAAGTATGATTAATCGATTAATTGATTAATCAGGATTTCGATTAATCGAAGTGATTAATTAATCGATTAATCGCACATCCCTAGTTATGAGTAAAAGAATTTTGAGTAAAGGAACAAACTGCCAATTTTTAAAAATTTGATATCTTTTGAACGGGTCATCAAAAAAATCTGAAAATTTACCACGAAGGACTTTTCGAAGGGTACTAAAAACTGTAAATAAATTGGAAAAATCTAAAAAAAAAAATGTTCAAAGTGTCCGATTTCACATGGAATGCCCCATATATACTTTAAAGCAGAATCAAATGCGTAGCGCAAGACGTAAAAAAAAACAAAAACAAACACATCAAATTTGAAATTTTTACGTACGTTTGATTTAGGTAACTCACATTTAAATATTAGAAACGAAAAATTATTGGGCGTTACGCCTTACGCGACGTAATTTGATTCAGGTTGGACGCTTATGGGGTCCCCGACCGATATTTCGATGCGTTACAAACGGAATGACAAAGTGAGTATACCCCTATACTGTAGTTGGAGGGTATAAAAATTTTAAAATGTGGAAGAACAATACATTAAAAACTCAAATTCCAAAAGGAAGCTTATTAAAATAGGGTTATTAGGGCGTTTAAGAGAATTTAGACTGTTGCACAGCGACGCGATAATAAAAAATCCAAGACATAGAGATATATTCATGATTCTGGATCGATCGAAATTTTCGATAATAATTTTTACAAACACTCAATAAAAAATAACCTTGTAAAATTACAAGAAAAGTTCAAAACTTTTTTTTTTGCTACTTCCTATTTGACAAGAATTCCTTGTTATTTTTTAAGCTTTTTTCCAATAATTTTGTAATTTTACTAACTTTTTACCAAAAAAAATTGTAAATTAAAAAATTTTTTGACGCGATAAAACTTATAAGAAACTTTCGTGACTTTACTAGTTTTTTTGTTACCTCCTATTTTACGAAAATTTCTAGTAAAAATTACAAGCTTTTTTGTAATTTTACAAGATTTTTACCAATAAAATTGTAAATTTACAACTTTTTTTTGGCGAAATAAAATTTACAAGAAATTCTCGTAAATTTACTAGATTTTTTTGTAAAAAAAAAATTGTAAATTACTAGAAAAACTGCAAAGTTACAAAAAAAAATATATAAATTTCGATCGAAAATTATTTGTTAAAAAACAAGGTAAAATATTTGTAAAATAGGATTACGAAACTTTTTCTAGTAATTTGACAAGGTTTTTTTTTTGAGTGCACAATAGTGTGGCCCATCAACATATCGTGAACCTATATTCAAAATATGCCAACTCAAATTTGACGGAAATGAGTTTCCGATGGCAAATAGCTCCCCTATGTAATACCCATCTGCCATAAAAATTTTAGAGCAAAAAAATAATTTGTTGTCGTTTTACATCCATTTTTGTTATTCTGCTAACTCAAAGTACATATTTTTTTGGTGGAAATAAATGCCAACTCCCATTGTAAATTTCCAAAAATTTTTCAAATTTTTTTTTTTTTAAATTAGACCACACATCTTATTGCATTTGCCATGCTAAACACGAATCTTGTAAAGATTTTGATATCTAATGACTGGTTCTTGAGATATTGCCATTTTAAAAATATCGGTAAATAGTGTTTGCAAAAAAAAAAATTGCTTATATTTATGTAACTTTCAAACTATTTATCAGACTGAAACATTATGAATGGGGCAAATAAAGTCAATGATATAAGCTTTCAAAATAGCTGGTTTGGAGTGACCCTATTGCAATACAGCGTGAGTTACAGAGTGCCAAAGTTGATAACCCTGAGATAAAAAGGCTTTCGGAGCTAGTAACTTTTAAAAATATGCAAAGATTTTTAATTTTTTGTTCAGTTTTTGCAATTACCGTACTAAGGATAACAAAAACCAAAAAAAAAAAATTTAAATTTTTCCAAAAAAAATGTATTTTTATTTTCCGACAAAATATGCCAACTCTAAAAAAATATTTGTTTTTTGATATAGTAATAAATGCCATCTCTGAAAAATACGCAAACAAGTGCAAAATATGAAAATTTTTGCATAGGTAAAAATTGTTTAGAATATTTAAACCATCTTGTGGAAGGTACATTGTTTATTTTTGCAATAATATGCGAAATAACTAGTTTTTTAGCTCTCCTGAACAGTAAGCTTTTTCGAGTTGGCATTTATTGAATATAGTTCGACGATATGGAAAAATACCCAGTATAACTCACAACTGAACGTACCTCAAAATATGATAGATGGCATCGTAACGAACAATTTTCGCCAAATTTCAGCACCCTACAACGATTGGAAGGGGATGCTAACTAATCATAAGTGTTTGCAACATCCAAAGAAATCTTAAAATTTTTTTTATTGGAATCTTAAAAATAACCATATGGAATGGTAGCGTAACAAGAGCACATAATTCACATATGGCCATTTTGTCCCAAGATTGTCCTTAAACAAAAAAAAATACATATTAAAAAAAGCGGAACCCTGCATTTCACTAAAACCGCTGTGACTCAAAAACTATGCGGACCATTAAGTTGCGATAAAGTTCGTTTAAAAGGTAATACAAATATCTTTAATTTGAGAAAAATATCAAAAAAATTTTTTTTCTTTTTTCCTAATCGAAACTAAAATGTTCTTATTGTTTTTTGTAGACAACCTTAGGACATAATGGCCATATGTGACTTATGTGCTCTTGTAACGATACCATTTCGTGTAGTAATTTTTAGGATTGCAAACATTTTTTTGTTTAGATTTCTTCGGAGGTTGCAAACACATGTTATCAGTTAGCATCCCCTTCTAATCATCGTAGGTTGCTGCAATTTGGCGCAAAATATTAGTTTCGATACCATCTTTCATTTTTTAAGGTACGTTGACCTGTAGCGAAGCAAAAGGTATTTTGGGCCACCCTAGTGCACAAACAAAATTTTTACTCTCAAAAAATTAACACTTATTAAATTTTTGTTTTTTAAACTGAAAAAAAAAAAAAAATTACCTTAAATTAAATTTATTTCGTCCAAATTTTCCAATTTATTTTCTTTGTAAAACAAAATAAATCTCTCCCTACTGCTACAACTAGTGAATGTGTGATATGGCATGTTGTTGTGTTGTGCTGTTGCTGTATATTGTTTTTTTTTGTGGTGTTAAGTATTGTTTAGCGGTCTCTTCTTTTGTTAAATACAAGAGGTGGTGCGACTGCGCAATGTTGTTTGTGGTTTATGTAAAAATTTTCGAAACCAGTAGTATTGTACTATTGTGCATACGGAGTCAGTTTTTGTATTTATCAATTAATAAAAACCAGTTAACCAGTTTTCTGTGGTAACACAAAACAAAAGCTGCCACATATTGGTAAGAGAGTAAAATGAACAAAAACACAATTGAATGCTCAATTCATGTAAGCCGGTTTTTTTATATTTTGGTTGCTGTTCAAAATAACTTTAAATTGGTTATGCCACCCACGTAAAATAAATACAGCTAATACAATTAAGACCAAAATAGAAATAAAAAAAATAAAAATATATATGAGAACTTTATTAAACCCAATAGGAAATATAGGTATGAAAAACAAATTCTAACAATCGAAGAAAAATTTAAAGAAAATTTTCTTACGATTTTGTTGGAAAAATTTATATTTCGTTGTTAACAGTTTTTGCTTGGGCTCCATTAAATTTCATCTCCAGAAAGTTTTTGTACTAGCTCCTTAAAATAGTCTACATAATTTTTAAAATTATAAACTCCTAAAAATAGGCAACTGTTTTTTATTAATTAAAAACTTTTAAAAGTATGCTTTTATATATTTCAATTGCTTTCACAAAATGCAAAACTTTAAAGCTTTAAATAACTACATAGTTTTCATATTGTAACAGCTGTTTATATTTCTTAAACTTTTAACTGCATTTATGTTCATTGAACATACAAGTTATTAAATTTAAACTTCAATATCAAATAAACATAAAAATTCATATTTAAATTTGCATTTATATGCCACTAAAATAAGAATTTGAAAAGAAAATTGTTTACAAAACTTATAGTATATTAAAGAAAAAAAATCATATAAAACTGTTTCCATTAAAAAACTTTAAAGAATTAAAAGAAAAAACTTTTTTTTCAAGAATGGTTCCATCCATAAAGGCCAATTGTCACGATTAGACTGAATAAAACGATTTTTAATTTTTTGTATAAAAAATGAAATACATACTTTTAGGATTAAAATGTGTTCATAAGCTGGTAAAATTCCTGAATATACGAAATTGGACCAGCGGAAGGAAGCTTCCCCTTGAATAATAATAATAAATCAATCTCTGAAAAACGCCAACTTGGACCCAGAGGACTTAAAAACTCAACTTTTTCTGTCCGCCCCTTTTGTGGGCTCCGATAAAAAAATGAAAAAAGTGTATTGCTTAAGTGCAAAAACTTTATTTTTAGATTTTTGAGAGTATAAAAATTCGGCACAGATGCATTTAAGGGAAAATGTTGGTTTAATGGTATTTGTAGAGATGCTGTTAGGAAAAAGGAGGAAGCCTTCAGGGAATGGAGGTCGGACGAAAATGAAGATACGGAACGCTTGCGTAAACTCATGAGAACAGAATGTGCCAGAGTTTTAGGGCACGAAAAGATGCTCTACGAGCAACGCCTACGTGCTAAAATCCTTGCTGCTCCAAAAGGGGGCAAGAGCTTCTGGTCTTTTGTCAAACGAGTGAAGAATAACACCGGTTCGTCCATTCCCACTCTCCTGATTGATACCCAGATTCTTACTGACCCAGTGGATAAAGCGAATCTTTGGGCTGAAGTTTTCGCTAGGAATTCTGTACTACCTGATAGTAACCAAAGACTACCAGAGATTCCTAGGGTAGCATGTTCAATGCCTAACATATTTTTTAGGACACGGGCGGTTAAAAAAGTTCTTGACGGACTTAACGTGAATAAATCTCCTGGACCGGAAAATATTCCAGCACAGGTTTTAAAAAAGTGCTCTTTGACGCTAGCTCTTCCACTGCGGAAACTTTTCAGCCTATCATACCTAGCGGGTATTTTTCCATCTTGCTGGAAAATAGCCAATGTCCAGCCAATCCCGAAAAAAGGTATCGGTTCGAACCCCGACAACTATCGTCCGATTGCCATTTGCTCTGCGCTCTCTAAGGTTATGGAAAGTATGGTGAACTTCCATCTTGTCAACTATCTAGAGATTAATGGTCTGCTGAATGATCGTCAGTATGGTTTCCGTAGGGGTCGTTCAACTGGGGACTTGATGGCTATTCTTTCAGAACGTTGGAGTCAATCCATTCATCGTCTTGGTGAAATCAAGGTTGTTGCCTTGGACATTTCTAAGGCATTTGATCGTGTTTGGCACCGTGCACTCATCGCAAAGATACAAGCGTTTGGCGTTGGTGACACTTTCGCTCGTTTTATTATGAGTTTTCTGAGTAATCGCACCATTCGTGTTGTCATAGATGGTTTCTATTCCAGGGACTTTTTACTGAACGCTGGGGTACCACAGGGCTCTGTACTTTCTCCATCTCTTTTCCTAATGTTTATTAACGACCTACTCGGACTTACTTTGAACCCTATCTATTCTTTTGCGGACGATAGTAATATTTGCCACTCTTATTCCTTCGACCATAGACCAAGCCAATCCGAGGTTGTGAACATGAGAAGGCACATGGATAGCTCTCTTAACCAAGACCTATTAAAAATCTATTCTTGGGGTCTCGAGAATAGAGTGGATTTTAATCCACATAAGACCCAATGTGCCCATCTAACTCACAAGCGTTAGAGCCTCCTGTTTTATCCTTTGGTGGTGTTAACGTTAGGGAATCTGAAGCTCTTCATATTCTGGGTATGAAGATTCAGTGTGATGTCCATTGGAATAAACACATATTCGAAGTGTCGAACGAAGCGTTCAAGTGCTTAGGCTTTTTGAAACGGTGTAGGAGATATTTCACTCCAGCTGATCTCCTGACAGTCTATACCACCTATATCCGACCTAAAATTGAATATAACTCTCATGTATGGGCAGGTGCTTCAACCTCAGCATTGGAATTACTTGACCGCTTACAGAGAAGAGCTTTAATGCAAATAGGGGCTGGGGTTACATTTGATTCTATTAATTCCTTGGAGCATCGTCGAAATGTGGGTTGTGTGTCCTTGTTCTATCGATTTTTCCACGGAAAGTGTTCTGCTGAGATAGGTAACCTCATTCCGGAGGTGCGTGTATTTAATCGAAATACGCGTACATCTAGCAGAGCTCATCCGTTTGTTGTTGATTGGACAACGGACCGCACAACACACTATAGAGAGAATTCCTTCTTTGGCCGAACTATACGTATGTGGAACAGACTTCCCGCCCACGTTTTTCCTGACACATATAACATTAGCAGATTCAAGTCAAATATCCATAAATACTACTCCCTCTTTCCTCCTTCCCACACCTATATTTCCTGATCTATACACAATGCATTGCATTTATGGGGGGCATCCCCTGAGTGTTGGTCAAAAAAAAAAAAAAAAAAGATTTAGGTGAAAAAGTACACTAAAAAAAACCTTGTAAAATTACAAGAAAAACTTGTAAGTTTTTGTTGTTTGCTACCTCCTATTTGACAAAAAATTCCTAGTAATTTTACAAGCTTTTTAACAATAATTTTGTAATTTTACAAGATTTTTGCCAATAAAATTGTAAATTTACAAATTTTTTGACACGATAAAATTTACAAGGAGGTTTCGTAATTTTACTAAGTTTTTTGCTACCTCCTATTTTACGAAAATTTCTAGTAATTTTACAAGCTTTTTACCTATAATTTTATAATTTTACAAGCATTTTACCAATAAAATTTAAAATTTACAGTTTTTTTGGCGCAATTGAAATTCTCGTGAATTTACTAGATTTTTTTGTAAATTTATCTTGGAAATTTGTAAAATTACAAAAAAAAATGTAAAATTACAACAAAAAAATTCAAATTTCGATACAAATTTGTTTGTTAAAAAACAAGAAAAACTGTCAAATATTGGTAAAATGGGATTTCGAGACTTTTCCTAGTAATTTGACAAAGTTTTTTTTTTTATGTGTAACAAAAATTTTTCCATTAGTCCTAAAATTATGCACTCCTTTTTAAGACAAAACATCAAAAATCATTTTATTCAGTCTTATAGTGCAAATTGGCCTTAAAGGCGTGTTTACATCATCCTACTAACAAGGGAAGTCTCCCTGGTGTCACCCTCCGATCTTCATGAAATTTGGATATGTTGTTAAGAACGAAAATTAATTCGACACGTATTTTTTTTTAGCAGCCCAAACTCATTTTAGGGGGTCGATTTGTATGGGGGGAAATTGACCTTTTTCAGTTTTTTACGATTTACGCCTATTTAAACAAAATTATTATAGGCATGTGTGAAATCAGAATAAATCAGATATTTTACTCAATATGACGAAAAGTTGTGCATGTTCTTACAAGTTCTTAGCACACGTAGATAGGTTTTCTAAAGACCTTTCATTTGGTATGTAACATGACTAGGTTTCTTTGCATAATATAGGAGATAAACGAAAAAAACTGAAATATGGCGTTGTCTTCCCCCCTCATTTTTACCCCCTAAATATGAATTTGGGCCGCTAAAAAAAATACGTGTCCCTTTATTTTTTCTGCTCTACAAAATAAAACCAATTTCATAAATATCCACGGGTGACACTAGGGAGACTTCCCTTGTAAGTCGTATGATTTTTATGTATAAACAAGATTTTTTATAGCACAATTTTAGGCATATGGTAAATATATGATTGTTATTTAAAAGCGACAAAAAACTCGACATATTGCTAAATTTATAAATAAGGCAACAGAAAAATAGCAATAATGAATATATTTTGATGCCTAAAACTATGCAACAACATATTTGAAACAATAGTCAGAAATCACACATATTTTTATTGAAATTTGCTTTAAAACAATAAAGAATTATAATGGATTGCCTTGACTTCCTCCTCTTGAAGGTTTTAGGAAGTGGTACTTCAACTAAAAATGTTTGCTTTCATTTATTTAATTTTACGATACACTGATTTCGTATAGCATAGTTTTAGGCCTCAAAATAAATTCATAACTGCTAATTTTTTTGTTGCCCTATTTATAAACAATTTACAAACAAATAACAATTTATATGAATAATTTTAGGTCGATTTATTAAAAAAAAACATAAATATCATTGTTTTGCTGGGATTTAATTTTTGCATCATATATTTACAAAATGACTTAAATTAAAATCTTACTTAAAATCTTACTTTTTTATAAAAATCAACGAAAATAAAACGACTCAGCGATATGTTGTAAACACAGCTTTAAGCTTGAAAGCTATGTTTACACCATACCACTGACAATGAGTCGTATTATTTTTATGAAAAAGCAATATTTTTTGTAGCATAATTTTAGGCATGTATTAAATATATAATTGTTTTTTTAAAAGCGACAAAAAAATCGTCTAAAATAACCCGACTCATTGTCCGTGGTATGGTGTAAACACTATGTTTATGTCGTTATTAAATAGCAATCAAATATTTACTACAGCCTTGAATTATGCTATAAAAAATCTTGCTTTTTCAAAAAAATTATACGACTCACAATCAGTGGTATGGTGTAAACACCGCTTAAACAGCATTTAATTCAATAATTCCAAATATTTTGCTCTCTTATAAAAAAAAAAAAACTCAATAACAAAATCTTTTAGTTTTCTACTAACAAAAGAGTCCTAATCTTAACTATTGTTGGTTTTACTTCCTTTGTTGCATTAATGTTGTTCCAAAGCTTAATCACGTTTTTCCACTGGAACTTTAGTGCAAAAAGAAAATCAATTGTCTTCTATTATACCCCTTTTTGAGTTTTAAACAGCTAAAATATAAAGAAAAAACCTAAGCTTTCAGTTTAAAATGTATTTAACAGTATCATTATCATGAACATAGTAGCCATTGCCATCACCATCATCATCATCATCGCCATCATCTTTATACGAACTATTACTTACAATGTTTTTTAAAGCATTGTCAGCCATATTTGTTGCATCATGGTTTTAAATCCCCTTAAAGTATGTAATACTGCAGCATAAGTTGTAATTGAATTAAATGGCAAAGTAATCATACTAAACATGTATATTTACTGCTACTACTGCTACCAACAACAAAACAATATTCTCGTCTTTTGTTAAAGTCACTGCAAAAAAAACTAAACTTAAGACCATAATCATAGAACAAAGACTAGTCCATGTGATAGTCAATTGACATTGGCTGATTTTCTACTTTCATTGTACTGCTAGTATAGAAAATTGCTGATCTATATTATTATATTATTTTATATAAAATGATGATAATCTTTTGCGGTATCAATTGTTTATCCCCCCCCCCCTTATGTTTGTTGAAAACTATGAAGAAAATTAAAGAAAATAAAAGGATTATGCGTATAAGGATTTTAAGTGGATAAAATAACCCTAAAAGTATGCTATAGTTTTGTTTATTTATTAAAGTATTAAAAATTACACTGGTAAAATTAAAACAAAATTAATGTCATTTAAACCCGACTATATAATACTTAGCGTACAACTGTTTGGTGAAAATGGGACCCCAGTTCATGAGTCAATCAGTATACTAAAAATTGGGTTAACGACCAGATTTGCAGTTGAAAAAAAGAAGTGCATACTTTTAAGATTAAAGGAAATTGTTTATTACGCATGATTTTCGCAATTTTAAAATTAAAATTTTAAATTTTTTTTTTTTTAATTTACTACTCTTTTGGTTTGGACTGAATATTGCTTTCCGCAGACAGCTGTGCTGATGGATATAGCAAAAGCTGTGTTTACAACATACCACAGAGCCATTTTCGACGATTTTTTTTTTAAATTAAGATTTTGTTGTAGCATAATTTAAGGCATTTTGTAACTATATGATCAGAAAATTAAATCCCAGCAAAACACTGACATTTGGGATTTGATCTTAATAAATCGACTTAAGATTAAATAAATTATTATATTTGTTTTAAATTTAGCAATATGTAGAGGTTTTTGTCGCTTTTAAATAACAATCATATATTTACTACATGCCTAAAATTATGCTATAAAAATTCTAGCTTTTTCCTAATAATCATACGACCCGTTTTAAACTGTTTCAATTTTTTTGCCATTTAAAAAAAAAACAGTTTTCTTATACCACTAACAAGGGAAGCCTCCCTAGTGTCAGATCAGAAATACTGATCCTAGTGTAGATCAGAAAAAATAAAAGGACACGTATTTTGTTTTAGCGGCCCAAATTCGTATTTAGGAAGTAAAAAGGAGGGGGGAAGACAAGGCCATTTTTCAGTTTTTTTTCGTTTATCTCCTATATTATGCAAAGAAACCTAGTAATGTTACACACCAAATGAAAGGTCTTTGGTCCTATCTACGTTTGCTAAGAACGTGTCCAAACATGCACAACTTTTTGTCATATTGAGTAAAATACCAAAATTTTAAGACATTTTTGTTAATATGTCGAAAAATATTAACTTCTTTGGCCCGCTGTTAGCACCACGAGATAGGTATTTTTAATACCTTTAATCTGATACCACACATGCCTATATTAGTTTTGTTTAAATAGGCGTAAATCGTAAAAAACTGAAAAAGGTAAATTTCCCCCCATACAAATCGACCCCCCCCCCCCTAAAAATGAGTTTGGGCCGCTAAAAAAAATACGTGTCAAATTAATGTTCGTTCTTAACAACATATCCAAATTTCATGAAGATCGGAGGGTGACACCAGGGAGACTTCCCTTGTAAGTCCAAAAATGGTCCAATTATATTCCGATTTGATAAGGTTACTTAAGTACACGTATAAAACCTAAAAATAAAATGTTTATCAAATATTTCCATTTTTATGAATTTTGAAGAAATTATGTGAATATCGGGAGGGTGATTTGTATGGGGACTACCAGTTAAATTTCAAAACGATATCTATTATAATACGGTTATTAGAGGCTCTTAAGCGAAATTCAAAGGGGGCGTTTGTATGGGAGGTAGGTCTTAACATGAACCGATTTTTTCCAATTTAAATAAGCTTCGTCCTTGGGCCACAAGAAGCTTAAGTTTCAAATTTGAAGTCAATTAATCGAAAATTGGGACCTGTGTCGTTCTTAAACCGATAGATGGACAGACGGACGGACAGACAGACAGACGGACGGACGGACATCGCTAAATCGAATCAAAAAGCAATTCTGAGTCGATCGGTATACTTAAAGGTGCGTCTAGGACCAATATTTCGGGTAGTTACAAACATCAGCACTAACTCATTATACCCTGTACCACAGAGTGGTGCACATTGGATCCTAGACGCGCATTTGAGAGCCAATAAAATGTTTAGTAATTTACAATAAATGCTCGTATTTGCTAAGTAGACACCCCAGGAGAAAGAAAACCGTTCATAGAAAGAAAATCCATCGCTTAGTTTAGTCAGGACATAAATTCAAAGAAAGGACTTTTTTTATAAATTTAAAAAAAATAATTTTTTTTGAAGACCTTTTTTATTTTATTTTTTAAAACTACTTCTAATAATGCCATTTTCCTGAAATTAAGTGGAGATTGTAGCTATAACTATTACCTTTGTTATCCATTTTATGGTTTTTAATGTTACTCTTTGTAAGTAGGAAATACTGGCCATCAAAAAGTGTCAATTTTTGAAAAATCAGAAAAAAACAGTTTATATTTTGGATTGCAACTTTTGTAGGGAACGGAAGGGAATGGCGATTCTTTTTGTACAATAAACTAGAAGTATTACTTAATACTCCTGGGGTAGAAACTTTTGCAGCCAGTTGCAGCTGCGCCCTGAAATGAGGTTTAAAATGGGGTCTATTTACGAAAAAATTAATATTTTTAAAGTGATTATTTTTTAAAATAATTTACTGTTAATCGTTTTATTACAAAATTTTACTTAAATGACCTATATTGTTAACAGATAACCTCGGTTTTCAATAATTACTGATTTTGATACCCTACCTTACTTTATTAAGGCATAAGGAGTTTCACATAATGCTTGTAACTAAAAGGCTTTCTTGACCGCGGTTACGGCCAAAATAACTGGAATAGAAGAAGATATTATAAAACGGGTTGTTATAATACTTCTGTGTATCAACGAAAATGAAAAAATTAAGTTAAGTTTAGAAAACACATACATGGAACTGCAAAATTATAAGTTGAAAAGCATGGTTGGTGAACCATGAGTCCCACTATGCATACAATTCTAGCTCATGACATTATTTATACAAGAATTGTGATTGCCCGTTGGTATTAAAATAACATTAAAAAATATATGCCTACTTTCATGACAATTACCGGAGCAGGCTTTGTAAAGATTACATAGGCATTTTAAAAACTATAAAAGAAACTTTAACAGAGAAAACTCAAAAACCAACAACCTGCAAGACGTTTTTAGTATGTTTATGATTGAGCCCAATCCAAATATATCCCTAATAAAACAGACAGAAAAGTTGGAAGTACTGATTATAGAGTATTGTTTTTAAAATATTTTTTTTTTACAAAATAACTTAACAATTATTGCAAATAATGCGCATTTACCGTGTGTTGCTTCTTTGTTTGATATCTTTTCCCATTATTTTGTTTAAAAAATTGAAAATGATAATAGATAGAAAACAGTAAATTTTGCTGGTTGTTTTAGTGTAGGGTGTAGACTTTACCAAAATATGAAAGAAACACTTTGTATTGAATGGTAAGCTGTTATATTGTCACTTAAAATCCGTAACTATTTTAAATAATTAACCTCCATTTTATTTTTTTATATGAATAAATTAACCAACTTTGCCTTAAATTTACAAGTAGGGTACTAATGCGAAAAATGTCCAATCCACATGTGTGAGTTCCTTATGGTCTCCAGTTTTTATAATGGTAAAGACCGTCGTGAAATTCCTATCCGTTCAAGAGTTATAACAAAAAAACGTCGATGCGCGCCTTTTCCATACAAAGTTCCCAATGTGTGGTGTAGGGTATAAAAAAAATTGATGAAAAAAAAATATGATGAAAAAAAAAATTTTATGAAAAAAAATTTGTTAAAAAAAACCTGATGTAAAAAATTTAATAAAAAAAAATTTGATAAAAAAAAGATGAAAAAAACATGATTAAACAAAAAAATTTGATGAAAAAAAAAAATATAAAAAAATGATGAAAAAAAAATTGATGGGAAAAAAAATTTATGAAAAAAAAAAAATTTGATGAAAAAAATTTGATACAAAAAAAAAAAAATTTATAAAAAAAATTAATTTTATAAAAAAAAATTGATGAAAAAAAAATTTATAAAAAAAAAAATTGGGTGAAAAAAAAAAATTTATGAAAAAAAAAAAAATTTAGTGAAAAAAAAAAATTGATGGAAAACAAAAATTTTATGAAAAAAATTTTTTTTTTTTTGTTGAAAAATAATTATGTTACTTTTTTTATTCACCACGGGGTGAATGATTATCCAAGTTCTTAAAATTTAAAATGAAAATAGTAATTCTTGTTTTCTTTTTCGTTAATTGTTAGCTTATATAGTCAAACTGAGGTGGCGCCCTGCAACTTTTTTAAAATTAGACACCAGCATAAAAACATTATCATGTTAAACAATTGTTGATGAAAAAAAAATTTTTTTTGGAGGAGAAAAAAAATTTGATGAAGAAAAAAATTGATGAAGAAAAAAAATTTTGATTAAGAAAAAACTAGATTTTTTCACAAAATTTTTTTTTTCAAATAAAGTTTTTTTGCAATATTTTTTTTTATTGTGGAGTGTATCAATATATTCGATAAGACCAAATGTAGCATTTTTACTTGTTTTTTACTTATTTGTAATTTAGAAAACCTTTTTCCTTATTCAATATTCTATGACAAATCATTTCAATAGAAAAAAAACAATTAAATGTGTATATATTTTCTAGCTTTACCCTCTTCGTTGTATCACAACAAATAATTAAAAAAAAAATAAAAGTACATTAAGGCGTTGTTATAAAAAAATTACGTTGCCTACTTTTTGGCTTAATTGAATATCCTACATGAAAAACACTTTAAAGAACATTCTATTAAATGTCATTTTACACTCTTTTCAATATTTTTTTTTTGTAATTTCCTTTCCACCTTGTTAACAAATATATGTATATATTTCTTAACAAGCGTATTTTTATTTTTTTATTTTCCCATCAACGTTTTGACAAATGATGTGTCGCTATATTTTGATGTTTGTTAGAAATATATTATACGTACAACCGCATTGAAAAAAAAATAATGAACTCCTTTAAAAAGTTTTTTTTTTTCTATATTTTTAAAAGGAATTCTAACTTAACACCCTCTTACTTATTTGCCACAACTATGACGGGGAAAAAATAAAGACACAAAATTGACTTCGTTATTTGTACAACGGCACACACAAAAAAAAAACGGTATGTGCCATTCAAATGATTCAAGATGATTCAAGATGAGTATGTGTAAATTTATGGATACTCTAAAAAAAATTCTAGAAAAAACGTGCATAAATTTTTTAAAAGGAAAAAAAAGCACAAACTGAAAACTAAATTTAAGTAAATGTGTTAAAATAAGCATGAAACTGTGCTTTTCTTCCTATATTTCCATCAGTAACAACTAACATTTCAGAGTTTTCTTTTTTCGAATTTTAATATATAAAACATAGTTTATCTTGTTGATCTAAGGATTATACAGGCACAAAAATAAAATTGAGAGTTAAACTAGAAGTTGTTTGAAGTACTACTAGTCTATGTGGTATATCTATGCAAATTTATTTTTGCGCATTTGAAGAGTTTTTGAACAAAAAAAAAAACTACAAAAATCAAGATTTTTTGGTGTGAATATGAATTTTAGTTTTTATAAATATGTAAATACAGTTTATAAAAACAATTTTAAGTTTAGCACCTAAAAGTAGGCTATGAATATATGGATTTAATCAAAAAAGCCACTTAAAAGTGTGCCAACGATTTTTTTAAACCCTTGAGGTAGAGGAGTGGGGAAATTTAAGTTTGTCATTTCGTTGGTAACACCTCGAAGTTAAGAATATATTATTTATTGAGATGATTTTATGACCATCTCTTCAAAATTTGCAAAATTATGCAAGACAAATTTGTTGTTCTCCCGGTCAGGTTGGTATTAAATTTCTGCGAAATAGGTAAAGTAGTTGAACATTTATTAATGAAAAAATTTTAGTTCTTACATTTAAAAAAAAAAACGCAATTATAGCAAAAACAAGTAGAAAAGTTAAATTCGACTTGGCCAAATCTATGAATATCCTCCAAAATGCCCTTTTTTAAGTGATAGTAAATTTTTAAACGTGAAATAATAACAATTTTGATTAGAAATATTTTATTTTGTGTAAAAAAACTTTTTTTTAGTAATTTTTGAAAAAAAAAAAATAATTTACAAAATTTTCAAACGTAAAAAAATAACAATTTTGATTAGAAATATTTTATTTTGCAAAAAAAAACTTTTTTTTTGTAATTTTTGAAAAAAAAAAAATAATAATTTACTAAATTTTTTTTGAGTGTAAAACTTTTTTCGAGTGTATTTTTTTTTAGTGTAAAAATATTATTGAGTGACAAAAATACGTTGTAAAATATTTTTGTGTCTTACCAATATTTTTAAAACATGTTTAACGGGTTTTCAACACGTGAATTTATGGTGAAACTAATCTGAAATTAACGGTTTTGCTAATGACTTTTGAACCACTAGACCGATTTGGATAAAATTCAATATGAACCAGGCCAGGGGAACGAAAAATATGTATGTCAAGCTTCAGCATTCTCACAATTGCGTTTCGAAAGTTAACGTTTTTAATTCGTAAATTCACGAAAAACCCTTGTCGAAATTCAGTCTTTTGCTCATAACTTTTGAACCACTGCACAGTGCCACATTTGGCCAATCTAGGACGACAAAAATCCAATTTTATTTATATTGACTGGAAATTCGGTATAAATGTCCGTTTTGACTTCAAAAACAACATTATGAAAAATATGGGAGGCCAGTTAACGGCCACGCCTACTTTTTAAAAAATATTAATTTTGGTTGTAATTTCTTTAAACTTGGTATATATACTCTGAAGGACTGTAGAAATAATATCACAAAAAAGGGGGCGGTCAGACAACTGCCACGCCCACTTTTTAAAAATATGTTTAAAAAATATGTAAAAACAAGGTTTACATATCGCCCCACTGTAGTCGGCGTCGCAGACGGTCGCAAAAGTTAGCCGTTGAAATAAGTACTATGGATATTGGTCAATATGTGTGAAAAAGTCCGGGGACCAATAGAGACCAAACACAAAAGTTCTATTCCATCAAAAAAAAATAAATATATAATTTTCTTTTCAAAAATTTTTATTATGTTAAAAATTTAATAAAACATAGAAAACATTTTTTAAAAAAAGAAGAAAAGATATGACTTAAAGCCTTTAAATATCCTTTAAAATTACCACAAAAGAGTGTATAAATATCTTTTTTTGTTAAAAAAAAGTTACAACAGTTTAAAATCGACTTAATTAATGCGAAATAATGAACACTACTTTCAGGATTTTTCAAGATGCAACTTTATGCACCCACATCTTAATAACGAATAGAATTATAGTTCTTATATGAGTATTTCCGTATTATTAGGAATGTTTTATAATACATAGAAACAAATCATAAAAATCGTGGAACTTTTTTTTTTTGATTTTTGTCGTGCTAGATTGGCGCTGTGCACTGGACCGATTTCGGTGGATTGCAATACCAACCTGGCCAGGTAAATGCCCAACGTATATGCCAAACTTCAGGAGCCTCCGTAAAGTCTTTCAAAAGTTACCGTGAATCCAACAGACAGACGGGCAGGCGGACGGACGGACATGGCTAGATCGTCTTAAAATCTATCGAGAAATTTGCGTAAAATGGCATCGATTTGTTTTTGCATATTTTTGCATATTTTTGCATATTTTGTTGAAAATGCATATTTTGGCTTTAAATACATATTTTGTGTACATATATTTTCAACTTTTAAGTGCATATTTTTGCCTAATTTGGCATAAATTAGCAAATACACAAATTGAAATTTATTTGTTGCAAAATTTTTTTTTTCATCAAACTTTTTTTTCATCATTTTTTTTTATCAATTTTTTTTTTCATCAATTTTTTTTTTTTTTTCATCAAATTTTTTTCTCAAATTTTTTTTTTCTCAAATTTTTTTTTTTCTCAAATTTTTTTTTTTTCATCAAATTTTGTTTTTTCATTAATTTTTTTTTCATCAAATTTTTTTTTAATCAAAATTTTTTTTTCATAAATTTTTTTTTATCATACTTTTTTTCATCAATTTTTTTTCATCAAATTTTTTTTATCAAATTTTTTATTATCAATTTTTTTCTCACCAAAAAAAAATTTTTTTTTTTCATTTTTTTTTTCATATTTTTTTTTGCATCATTTTTTTACATCAAAAAATTTTTCTTTTCATCGAAAAAATTCATCAAAAACTTTTTTTCATCAAAATTTTTTTTCAACAAAAATTTTGGGTTCATTAAATTTTTTTTAACATAATTTTGTTTTTCGTAAAAAAAAACATTTTTTTCCCAAAACTACTTTTTCACCAAGTCTAAGCTTTTCGCATAAAAAATTTCCATTTGTTTATCAAATGTACAAAAAACAAGTGAGAGTGTTATATTCTTTGATGCCGAATCTTTTATACTCTCCAAAATGTAAAAACATTTTTTTGCACTTATTTTTGCACTCACTTACGAAATGTACAGCTCTTTTGGTTTTTTAATGGGGTCCTCGACTGATATTTCAATTCGTTTTGCATGGAATAGCAAAGAAATATAATATTATTTTTTCTAAAAAAACTTTGCTTTGGCAAGTACACCCAAATCTTCCCCAAAACATTATCATGATTTAATGTTTTGGGCAAGAGTACAAAATTCGCAGGCATTATTTTATTTTTGTATCTGATTGTTTAAGTTTCTAAAAATTCCTGCTTACATAAAGTTTTAAATGGTACTATTCAAACCCGGCGTTACTTCTTGCATTTTCGTATGAAAACAAGATTTTTATTGCACAAATTTTATTGCTTAGTGCATATTTTTAGGTTTCTTAGTGCATATTTTGAATTTTTTATCGCATATTTTAAGTGCATATTTTTTTTTTGGATTTCTTAGTCCATGACAATCTAATCCCTACTTATAACAATTACCAAGGCTGTGTTTACACCATACTACTAAGTCGTTTTATTTTTGACGATTTTTATAAAAAGTAAGATTTTGCTGTAGCATAATTTTAGGCATTTTTTAAGTATATGATACGAAAATTAAATCCCAGCAAAACACTGACATTTATGATTTTTTTTAATAAATCGACTTAAGGTTAAATAAATTGTTATATTTGTTCATAAATTTAGTAATATGTAGAGTTTTTGTTGCTTTTAAATATCAATCATACTTTTACTACATGCCTAAAATTATGCTATAAAAGTCTTGCTCTTTCTTAAAAATCATATTACTCAGTTGTATGGTGTAAACAGAGCTTAAAGCTGTGTTTGCACCATACCACAGAGTCGTATGATTTTTATGAAAAAG
The DNA here is from genome assembly GCA_963921195.1 of Pegoplata infirma. Lineage (NCBI taxonomy): Eukaryota > Metazoa > Arthropoda > Insecta > Diptera > Anthomyiidae > Pegoplata > Pegoplata infirma. Next base: position 234,212,442 of record OY992537.1, read on the forward strand.
CAAGATTTTTTATAGCATAATTTTAGGCTTATAGTAAATATATGATTGATTAAAAGCGACAAAGGGCTCTACATATTGCTAAATTTATAAACATATAAAACAATTTATTTAATATTAAGTCGATTTAATAAAAAAAATCATAAACTACAGTTGAAATTCATTCAAACTCAAAATGTTTTAGATATAGTGACGGATTTTCTAAGAATCGGCCAAGTCGAATTAAATTTCTTTAGGTGTTTGTGATAAAATGTTTTTTTTTAAATAGTTTTAAATTACAAACTAGTTTTTGTTGCAAGTTAAAGTAGGCAATAAATGCCAAAAAAATAGGCAAATATTCAAAAGTTTTTTTAAAGAATATTTGGTTTTGTAATAAAGAGTAAAATCAAATAATAATTGCATTTCAATCAAGTTAAAGTCTACATGTTTCAAAAAATTGCATGCTTTTAGGATGATATAAGTATTTTATACTTACAAAATAAATGACATAGTTTCAGGATTTATTTTTGTTCACCAGTTTTCTTATAAAATGAGAAAAAAATGGATATGGTAATGGTTAAGCCAACCAAAGCCAAGTAGTTTTTAACTTAATTTGAGCCCTAAAAGTAGGCAACAAAATTTTGAAATTTTAAAACAAAAATCATATGTATCTGTATTCATAAAAATCCATTTAAAAACCATGTTGAACTATGAAATGTGGTGGTATTGCCTTTCTTTTATTTTTAGGTTTTAATACACAGAAAAAAAAAAATTTTCCAATGAACGACTTTCATAGTATTTAATAATTTTTTTTATATTTTCTGGTGAAGTAAAACATACACAAAAAAAAAAGTTTTCCAATGAACGACTTTCATAGTATTTATGATCAAATTCATACAATTTATTAACTTTTTCATAATATTATAAACTTTTTCATAGTATTTATGAAAATGTTAAATAGTTCTTAAATTTCACATATTATGATTTTTTTATAAATACTATGAAAAAGTTTATAAGTATTATGAAAAAGCTAATAAATTGTATGAATTTGTTCATAAATACTATGAAAGTCGTTCATTGGAAAACTTTTTTTTTGTGTATGTTTTACTTCACCAGAAAATATAAAAAAAATTATTAAAAAATAATATACTTAATTTCCTTTAAACATATTTAACGACCTCGAATTTAATTCATAACTATTTAATTTAAGAGTGCCTTAGTGATTATAAATGTATTGCATTTCAAATATAAAATAGTAATTAAAATTGTTTACTTAACCCTAATAGTAGGCTACATAAATTTAAACCCCCTTAAGTATACTATAATTTTCTAAATTTTCTTCTTTAGCTTATAATGACTTGTTAGACCATTCTAAATCCTTCAAATGTTAAATGTAAAACTTTTTAACTCTATTTATTTTTTGCGCAAAATACATAATTCCTCAAAGCTTTTTCTAAAGTATATTTACTTACTATAAATGCCCACAAAAGCCCAGATAATAATATTTATTTAAAGGGGGCACCAAACAACAAATAAGATGAACTGATAGCTAGTAAAAACCCTATTTTACCCACTTACAAATAGTTTATTTACTTACAAAGCACAGCAACAATGCAATTTTTTTTACACAATTTTTACACAATACTAACAACAAATAGAATGACTTAGAGAGCGACAGACTTTAAAAATTTTACAATGCAGTAATAATACAAGAAAGGAAAATTTTTTGAGGGACAAAAACGACTATGTTAAGCACTACACTGAATTTTAGAGATGAAAAGAGCGTAAAATTGTTTCCCTTTTTGTAAATGAGTTTTCATGACAAATTGATTAAAAGTCTTACTAGGACAAAAAACATAAAAAAATACCGTTCATAAGTTTTAAGGATCTCAAAATTTTAAAAAAATTATGTGGGGTTGGTTGGGGATACCTTACCCATCGCGATAAATGTTAACTAATTTATTTGTTATGCTTTTCTAACTTTAGTAAGTTATACCATTTACTCATAACTTTTATGATTTTTTTTAAATGCACGCCCACAAAAGGGGGCGGGCCCAAAAAAACTTAATTCTGTAGCCCCCGGGGTCTAAGTGCAGGACTTTGAACACCTTCTGACATAAAAAGATTTTATTTGTTTAACAAAAATGCAAAAAAAAGCTGTAAAAAATTGTGTTTTTTTAGTCTTTTTTTAAGTTCTTTAAGGGGGAACTTTTTTCCCCCTGATCCGATTTTACCCATTTCCGAACTTAACCGGCCTATGACCAAGAGACACATTCGTGCCAATTTTCAGGAGTCTAGCTCTCTTATTTTGGACTGAATCGTGTTTTATACAGACGGACGGACGGACGGACGGACATTCATAGAATGACTTAAAATCGATCATAGATCAATAATATATATACTTTATAGGGTCCCCGACCGATATTTTTATGCGTTACAAACGGAATGACAAAGTGAGTATACCCCCATACTGTGGTTGGAGGGTATAAAAAGTACCAAAATCTTTGCAAACCAATATTCTTTTCCCAAAATTATGAGAAATATTTACAAAACAATACTCAATTTGAAAGAGTACATAAATCGTGTTTTTTTAATAGTGGACAATTCTTTGCAAAAAAATTGAGAACTAGACAAAGTACCAAATTTGTTACAACACAACATTGGCTAATTCAAAAAAGAACCAAAAAACTTATAAGACTTCCAAAAATGTACCCAAATTCTTCCAAAAAACAAAAAAAGTTTTGCATAACAATCGAAAACTCGAAAAAGTACCAAAATTTTTAAGAAAAAATATTGGATAATAAATAATAGAAATAATGTATTCAAAAAAATGATCCAAACATTTTTCTGGATACCAAAAAAATACTTAAATCTTTGCAAAACTAATGGTGATAAAAAAAAAATTCGGTACCAATTATCAATTCAGTAAAAGTACCAAAATCTTTGCAAAACAATATTTGATTCTAAAACTTATCAAAAATATTTGCAAAACAATACTCAATCTAAAAGAGTACCAAAATCATTGCAAATAATCGTGATTTCTCAAAAGTGCAGCATTTTGTTTTAATTGTTTAATCGAAGACTCGAAAAAGTACCAAAATGTTACATAACAGTCTTGGGTATTAAATAGAGCCATTATTTTAGAAAATCTTTTATGGGTTATAATAATAACTTAATCTTTGAAATCTAACGGAACTTTAAAAAACCTATACAATCGTGAATTTTCTAAATTGTTTGGTACCAATTGCCAATTCAAAAAAAGTACCAAAATCTTTACAAAACAATATTGGATTCTACAAATTATAAAAAATATTTGCAAAACAATCTTCAATCTAAAAGAGTACCAAAATCATTGCACATAATCGCGATTTCTCAATAGTACCAAAATTCTTTGCAAAATAATCGAAGATTGAAAAAAGTATTAAAATTGTTGTATTGGGTAATAAATAGTACAAATATGTTTGCTAAACAATTGTAGATTCTTAAAAATTCAAAAATGTTAGCACTCACTGGTAAATTGTTAAAATAATTTATCTGATATCAAAACTTTGGGGATCCAAAAAAGTACCAAAATCATTACAAAACATGGATTTTACATAATCGTGATTTCTTCAAATCGAAAAAAAAAAATAAAAACAATCTTGGGTAATTAATATAATGAATAATAAAAATGTGCACAAAATTTTTCGAGGGTCCATAAAAAGTGCCTAAATCTTCGCAAAACAAATGGTGACTTAATTTTTTTTCTTTTTTTTTTGTATCAATTGTCAATTTAAAAAAATGTACCAAAATCTTTGCAAAACAATGTTCGATTCTAAAACTTATTAAAAATATTTGCAAAACAATCCTTAATCTAAAAGAGTAAGTATAAAAATCTTTGTAAATAATAATGATTCCTCAAAAGTACCAAATTCCTTGCAAAACAATTGAAGACTCGGAAAAGTACCCAAAATGTTATAGAACACTTTTGGGTAATTAATAGTGCCTACATTTTCCCAAAACAATTATAGGTTCTGGCGAATACTTAACTCATTGCTATTCTATGGGACTTTGAAAATCTTAACTTTACAATCATGAATTTTCTAATTTTGTTGGTACCAACTGCTTATTCAAAAAAAGTACCAAATTCTTTGAAAAACATTATTGGATTGTTAAAATTATATATATTTGCAAAACAAACCTTTACCTTAATAAGTTCCAAAATCTTTGCACATAGTCGTAAATTCTCAAAAGTACCAAATTCTTTGCAAATCAATCGAGGACTCGAAAAAGTACCAAAATTATTACAAAACAATCTTGGTAAATAAATAGTACCAACATGTTTTTACAACAACTTAAAGGTTCTGAAAAATAAGCAAATTTTTGTTAATAATCGTAAATTGTTAAAATAATTTAAAAGTAACCAAAACTTTGGCGATCCAAAAAATTACCAAAGTTATTAGAAAATATTGGACGAAACAAACATTTTTGCAAATCAATGATGAATACCAACAATTCAACAAATCCAAATAAAAATAATCTCAAATGTTATTTAATTTAAATTTTAGGCTACTTAAATTGAGACGATACCACTGAATCAATCGGTTTTCGATGTTTTGTGTAAAAAAAATGAGTGCATACTTTTAGGCTTAAATTTTTTTTTAATACGCATGTATAGTAGGGTGGCACGAATAATGATTTTTTTCTAATTTTGTCGGTCGCCGCGCAAATAATGGTTCGTTGTGGTCTCAAAACTCTATGTTTAAATTTTTAGCCAAATCGAACAAAATCAACCCATGCCTTTGGGGGGTTAAAGTTTTGCCCTAAAATTTTTTTTTTCCCCATACGAACCAAAATCTTTTTCGATTTTTATTTTTTTTTTATTAATAATTTTTTACTTGATTAGCTTATTAACGACTAAAAATTTTATTTTGGTGGCATAAACCCTTCCGCTTCAAAATTAACATCGGAAAAAAAATAGGGCCATTGGGGTCCTACTCTAAAATTTGTTCAAATTTTTTTAGTTTTGACTTGAAAGGGGTTTAGCTGAGATGTTGCTTTTAATGGTAAATATCCTTATCATGTACTAAAATGTATAAAAAACAGAAAACTGTCCTTTTTACCCTTTTCCCGCATTTTTTGTATTCCCGGGTAAAAATGAAATATATATGATCATATATGAAGATATATGGATCATATATGGATTTAAATAACCATATATTAACATATATGCCTCCATATATGTTCATATATGATCTGATCCGAAAATTGGCCCGATATGAGGCCATATATCTTCATATATGATCATATATATTTCATTTTTACCCGGGTTATTACAAAAAATGCGGGAAAAGGGTAAAAAGGACAGTTTTCTGTTTTTTATACATTTTAGTACATGATAAGTACATTTAGTACATGATAAGTTCTGGTTCGCTTTGGTCTAAGAACTCTACAAAAAACTTTAACCCCCCAGGGGCACCGGTTAAAATTGTCCGATTTGGCTAAAAATTTAATCATAGAGTTTTTAGACCAAAACGAACGATAATTTGCCAGGCTTAAAAATAAATTCATAACTGCTTGTTTTCTGTTGCCTTACGTATATCTACATTTTTACAAAAGTTGCTAACATTTTTGAAAACCATTTGACTTTATTGTATTAGTAAAGCTATGTTTACATAATGCAACTCAGTCGTATGATTTTTATGAAAAAGCAAGGTATTTTTATAGCATAACTTTAGGCGTGTAGTAAATATATGATTGTTATTAAAAAGCGACAAAAAACTCTACATATTGCTAAATTTATAAACAAATATAACAATTTATATAATCTTAAGTCGATTTATTAAAAAAAATCGTAAATGTGTGTTGCTGGGATTTAATTTTCGGATCATATATTTACAAAATGCCTTAAATTATGTTACAGCAAAATCTTACTTTTTTATAAAAATCGTGGAAAATAAAACGACTCACATCAGTGATATGGTGTAAACACAGCTTAAGTAATTATCTTTTGATCTTCTCGTGAGATTTTTTAAGTAGCATACATGATTTTTTTTTCTGCCTAAAAATATGCAATAAAAAACAGCATTTTTTTACAAAAAACTTTAAAAGATCATACGAAAAATGTTGTCGTGACAAGTTGTTTTTTTATTTTTTAAAATGTTACCAACTTAATAACTAACTTATATAAAACCTTTTAACACTTGAATACTAAAAAAAAATATGTTGCATAACTAGAAGGCGTTTTAGAAAATAAATGAATCTGGCCAACAGAAAATTGTTAGAAATAGAAAAATAAATAAAAAAAAAGAAAATTAAATTTCAAAGCATCTTCTGTTTAGACGAAAAGTAAAAAAAAAAAGTTAAAAGAAAAATAAAGTTTATTATTATAAAAATATGCATCAAATGGTAAAGAATCATACTTTTTTTTCCTAGTTAGTAGAGCAAAAAATATATGGGGAGTAAAAAAAACCACAATAAGTGTTTAACGTAAACGCCATAGAATGAACAGGAACAACAAGAACGACAACTAACGTCAACATGGTATTTACAGCTCAACGATTTAGTCTAACGAGTGTTTGGTCAATGATTTACAGTCCTAACAGCAACAGCAGCAGAAGCAGCAGCAACAAGAGCAATAGCTATAGCAACAACTGTTGTCAGACAAAATGTTGTTTAGAAAATTCTAAACATCAAGTTACAATGAGTTGAACTGATGTTGTTGCTGGCCGATGCTGCTGTTTGAATTCTCCCCATATTTAAGATAAAAGCAAATATTTAACAAAGTTTTTCAACATACAAAATATACAAATACACAGACATATTTTAAACTTATACATAGACAATTTTCCACACTTTGCACACAGACATAGTGAGTGATACTTTTGCAACCAGTAGAAAATTTTTTGTGGTAAAGTATTGTTCAAGTTGTGTTTACTGTATCGTACTTGTACTATACAGTTATGTTTGCTTTAGCTTTTTGTTCTGGCAAAAACTTTCGACCCGTTTATTGGAATTTTCATTTGTATTTAACGTTGAAAATGCGTACATATTGTGTTAAACCACAAAACTACTGGCGCTTCTCTACATATGCACATTAGACCGGGTCGAAAAAAAAAGTTCCCATTGTGCGGGCTTAATTTTAAAGCTTACCTCGAAAAAGTTCCATAGCCAAAATATAAGATTTTTAGGTCGCGATTTGGTACCGCCGAAATCGTTATTTGTTCATAACTTTGTCATTTGATGTCCGATCATTTTAAAAAAAAATTTGTTTGAAAGTCCTCCGCGAGTACTAAATTTGACCCATATCTGGTTTTGACCTCTGAGCTCATCTTCGTGTCATGAGTGTTAGTTTCTCAGCTTTCTACCCACCTAAATGATTTTTATTTTTCCATTAAATTATAGCATTAAAAAATTCATGAAATTCTTCCCTTAGAACTACCCTCTTAAATTAATTAACAAAAAAGTTACATTCAATTATAAATTTCCATAGAAAAAGATTTAAAACACTTGTTCGTATGTATTTAAATACAAACTAAAAAAATTAAATATAGTTTAAAGCAAACCTGTAAAAAACTTAAATAAAAGTATTTTCAAGTAAGTACACAAATACTTGTACTTGAAATATTCAAGTATAAATATTTTTTACTTACTTGAATAATTTTTCAAGTAAGTAAAAATATACTTGTACTTGAAATTTTCAAGTACAAGTATTTTCAAGTATTTTTTATTTGAAACAAAATTTCATCAAGTAAAATACTTGATAAACATTTTGTTCAAATAAAAAAATTGAGCAACAATTTTTGGAAATAATAAACATAAATATTGCTTTTATGAGATTGTCAAAAAAAAAAAATAATTTCAAATTCAATTTTTTACATATTATTAGTTTTCTGTGTGTTTTTCTTTATTTTTTAATTTCCAATCGCTTTTTTAAAAAAGCCTGCAACTACTGAATACTTATGTATATTATGCATATGACATCTAATTGAAGAATAAGGAGAAGGAAAAAAAAACACGAATATGTATCCCTCAATTGTCACAGAGCGGCTCCTAGAGGGGAGAAATGCAAGACCAACCTCCATTATTTGTTACATCAAAGCATTTTTACTAAACAAACCTACTCCCTATATCCACACCCTAAGAGGTTTCCCAAAACAAAATATGAAATTTACTTCCATCGCATCTCAAGGATGCCCCAGACGAAACGATTGTATGACCGATCCACAATTTCTAGAGGGTTGGTCACAACAAACCAACCCTCTATCTTCAATACTTAAGGCGGTCGCTGCACAATTTTTTGGTTTTTTGTAAACTTATTAGATCTGCTCCTACCGCTTCCATGGTGACTTTTAGAGAGGTAAAATGTAATACCTTCATTAATTTTTGCCACCAACTTTTTTCTAAAGCATACCAACCCCAATTCCTTGCTCAAAATTTCCACTAATATGATTTTTTACAATTTTTACTGCCACGTCTAAAAAAGAGCGTTAATAAAAAAATACGCATGGTCTAACTACTAAAATGATTGATCATCTACATCAGCTTTTATAGGCTCATCGGGGAGTGCGTTTTTTTCCCAGTGGGATTAAGTTGATGGTTGGCCCGAAAATGGGTAAATTTTGGATGGGGTTAGCGGGGATGTTAATTCTGCTGCGGAATCTTTCATGAGATCCTTTAATGAAAAATCCTGTCATTTTATTCCCGCCTAACTAGTGGTTGATGAACAAACGAAACATATTTCTAAATTTCAAAAAAGTTTTGTTTGTAAACATGTTGCTTAAATATTTAATTTGGAAACATTTTTGTTTACATAATTAATTTAAAAACATTTTGTAGTTATTTTTCACTTTAAGAAAATTTTCTTTTTATTTTACTTAAACAAATTTTTGTTTAAGTATTTTATTTCAACAAATATTGTTGCAAGTAAAAATATACTTACTTACTTGAACTTTTCGTCAAGTAAATACAAAATATTTGTACTTGAACATTTCAAGTACAAGTATTTTTTTACTTACTTAAATAAATTTTCAAGTAAGTTAAAAATACTTATACTTGAAATGTTCAAGTATAAATACAAAAATACTTGAAAAAAATTAATATAAGTAAATAAATACTTAAGTATTTTACAGGTTTGGTTTAAAGGCATAATAACAAGTGTTTTTTCTAATTTTCTTTATATTGTATATGAAAATCTTAAATCAAATGTAACTTTTTTGTTAATAAATTTAACTGGAATACTTCCAAGGGAAGAATTTCATGAATTTTTTAGTGCTATAATTTAATGGAAAAATAAAAATCATTTAAGTGGGTAGAAAGATGAGAAACTAACAATCATAACAAGAAGATGACCTCTGAGGTTAAAACCAGATATAAGTCAACTTTAGTACTCGCTGAGGACTTTCTAAAAATTTTTTTTTTAAAACGATCGGACATCAACTGACAAAGCTATGAACAAAAAACGATTTCGGCGGTACCAAATCGCGACCTAAAAATCTAATATTTTGGCTATGGAACTTTTTCGAGGTAAGCTTTAAAATTAAGCCCGCACAATGGGAATTTTTTTTTTCTCCTTTATGGTCGACCCAGTCTAATGCACATACACACACACAGCCAGACGTTTTTTATGTAGAATGTTTATTATTGCATAGTTTTAGGCTGTTTTATGGTATAAACAATTAAAATAAATTTTAATAAAAAGAATACAAACAAAAAATGTTTTACAAAACAACGTTAAAATGAAATTAGTAAATTTATCTAAGAAATTATAAAACAAAAACAAATATGAAAATCAAGCAAACTTAGTGTTGTTTTAGTATGTATAGATGTCAACAATATTTTTGTTGAAGAAAACTTTGTGCCAACAGAACATTGGTGCCAGTTAGAATATTTTATTGGAGAAGAACAGTTAAAAAATTCTAAATTATTCCAAGTTTATGGTAGTTTAAAAGACTTTATGAGATAACAATTATATTCACATTTTAATATCAAACATTTAAAAAAGCTTAAAAAGCTTTATTGCAAGCCAAATGAAAAATAATTAAAATTTGAGATCACCTAGAATTTAATTTTTGTTTAAATGGAATTTTTTTTTTAAATAGTTTTATAACAATTTTTTCAAAAACTTATAGCAAAAATCGTAAGTTTTCTAAAAGTTTTCTAAAATTTCCACAAAGTACCAGAATTATATTAATATTATCGCGGATTCCAAAAAAGTACCAATAGAACAAAAAAAAAAATCAAACTTGATTTCAACCAAAAACTCTTTATAAAACAATTATGTCTTTAATAAAGTGCCAAAAATCAAAGTAATATTTTCGTAGTCTCAATAAAAGTACCAATAAAACACAAACAAATTTTTAAACAACAAAACCTTAGTCAAGCTAACGTGGTTATTTAAAGGTACTTAGTATCAAAAGTACCAAAATATTTGCAAAACAATATTGGATTTTTAAATAACAGAGTGGTTGCAAAGAAATCGTTGATAAAAAAAGTACCAACATGTTAAAAAGTATAAATTTGGTACCTATCATAAATTTAAAAATTGTACCAAAATCTTTGCAAAACTTTTTTGGTTTCATGTGGGTGAAAAAAGTACCAAAATGTTGGTTCTAAAGAGTACCTTAATCTTTGCAAGCAATTGTGGATTATAATGTGAACCAATGAAAGGTCAAGGATTCAAAAAAAAGGCCAAAATCTAGACAAACAAATGGGGACATTCAAAATTTGTTTGGTACCAATGTAACGACGAGTTTCCTCCGTTAGCTGGGGTATAGCTCGCGGGGGTAGGGATCGTCACAGAAATTTGTATTTGCTGAGATTGAGAGTAAAAGACTGGTTTTTAAAACGTTATAATAAATAATTCATTTATTGAATAAACTTACACTACAAAAGAAAGAGAGTAAAACTAAAACTAGGAAACGGCGACCGGTGATCGAGCTGGCGGGACGGAGCCAACAACGTAAACTTCAAGCTAGGGCACCTGGCGACAGCACTCCCTAGACGCGAGCAGCGAAAACAATCCCAGCTAGGGCACCTGGCGACAGCACTTTCTAGACGCGAACAGTGAAAATAATCCAAGCTAGGGCACCTGGCGACAGCACTTTCTAGACGCGAACAGAAAAAATAATCCAAGATAGGGCACCTGGCGACAGCACTCCCTAGACGCGAGCAGTAAAAATAATCCAAGCTAGAGCACCTGGCGACAGCACTCCCTAGAAGCGAGCAGCGGAAATAATCCAAGCTAGGGTACCTGGCGACAGCACTCCCTAGACGCGAGCAGTAAAAATAATCCAAGCTAGGGCACCTGGCGACAGCACTCCCTAGACGCGAGCAGTGAAAATAATCCAAGCTAGGGCACCTGGCGACAGCACTCCCTAGACGCGAGCAGCGGAAATAATCCAAGCTAGGGCACCTGGCGACAGCACTCCCTAGACGCGACAATCATCCAAGCTAGGGCACCTGGCGACAGCACTCCCTAGACGCGAGCAGAGAAAATAATCCAAGCTAGGGCACCTGGCGACAGCACTCCCTAGACGCGAGCAGCGAAAATAATCCAAGCTAGGACACCTGGCGACAGAACTCCCTAGACGCGAGCAGAGAAAATAATCCAAGCTAGGGCACCTGGCGACAGCACTCCCTAGACGCGAGCAGATAAAATAATCCAAGCTAGGGCACCTGGCGACAGCACTCCCTAGACGCGAGCAGCGAGGGTAAGTCCAACTAGGGCACCTTGCGACAGCAGTCCCTAGACACGAGCTGAAAAATCCAGAAGAACTTGGGGCACCTGGCGACAGCACTCCCCAATCGCGATCAACTTAGTAAACTAGAGACTTACCCAAGTGTACTGCTTCACGGCCACCAGCAAACTGAACGAGTGTGTTGATTGCTGTTACTTATATACTGGTTGAACAGCTGATACCTATACTCAGTATGGTGAGAATAACATATGTGTGCTGGGTTTTATATCCAGCCAGGTTATCCCACTATGAAGTTGTTATTTGATATATGTGGGTTGGTAAGGTTTATTATATTTATATATACAGTCGAACCCGGTTATAACGAACTCCGAGGGACCAGTAAAAATAGTTCGTTATAAGCGAAGTTCGCTATAAGCGGGGTATATTTTATATCAACCTAGTTTTATTTCCAAAAAAAAAAAAGATCCAATTTTATTTTATTTGGCGTTTTTTGTAAGTAAACAACTTATTGAGAAGAAAACATTAAAAATATAAATAAATTACATCACAATTATAATATTAACCAAAAATTTCTTATCTTTTGTGAGTTTGGTAAAAATAATTGCCGCAAATTTCAAAATATTTATGGGAGTTCGTTATAAAAACATAAATATACGTGAAATTGTGTTCGTGGGACCATAATAAGTATTTCGTTTTAACCGAGGATTCGCTATAACCGAGTTCGTTATAAAAGAAGTATTTTGTGTGAAAATTGATGCTAAAACGTCGGGACTTTAGAATTAGTTCGTTATAACCGAGAATTCGTTATAACCGAGTTCGTTATAACCGAGTTTGACTGTAATACGATGGTGTGGACAAAAACGAAGGTGTGACTTTTGTCCTCACACCAATCGTGAATTCAAAAAAAAAGTACCAAGCAATGTTGCTTGGTACTTTTTATCAGAATTATCAGAAATAAATTAAAACCAATCCTTAGGCTAGATCCTGAATTCTGAAACACCAAAATGTTACTAAAGTTATTGAAAGGTACGAAATAGTATGAAAAGTACCAAAATATTTGCAAACCCATCTTAGGTTTTTTAAATTTAATAAAACCTATTATAAAAAAGTACTAACAAGGGAAGTATCTCAACCCTTATGAACCGATTTGCCTGAAACTTAAAATATATATAAAAGAGACGATTTTAAGGTTGGGGTGTCTCGGCTTATCGGCCATATTAGTGTTTCAAAATTTCGTTGTCCCTTATAAAACAATGTGGACCTCCGGGAAAATTTCGATAACTCCAGAACTAAACGGAATATCCTCTACAGAAAAAACACGTGTCGACTTTAATTGAATAAAGATTATTTCGTATTCATATGGAGATCTTAGGCCCATGTCTTCATATAAATATCCCCCAAAATTTACACATTTTCATGAAGAAAGTATTTAAAGAAGACAAACGTATACAAGGTTATATCACCGTTGGATAGGCATTAAAAAATCTTTCTTCTCACATGTAAACATTATGTAGTTTCTCAGAAAGAAATGGCTGAAAAATCCAAAAAACTATTTTTTCGCCATTTTTTTACCCATGTTTTGAACCCCTAAATGCCCGATATGGCCGATAAGCCGAGACACTCCAACCTTAGAATTGTCTCCTTTATATATGGGGCATTCCATGCCAAATCACTCACTTTTAGGCCCGACCCCCTTCGATTAATTTTATTTTTGGATATGTTTTAGTACTTATTAAATGCAACTTGCAGCCAAATTTTCAGCTTTTTATACCAAGGTGGTGTTGAGTAATCAATTTTTCAAAATGGCGATTTTTTCCAAAAAATGAAAAAATTTAAATTTTCAATCAATTTTGACCAGTAAAAAATATAGATATATTAAAAAAAGATGGACAACATTTTGTTGGTAGTTAAATGTAGTTTTAGAAAAAAAATATGAAAAATTATTCGAAGTAATTATCACTTGTTTTTTATCGTATAAAAATTAAAATCGACTTTTTGAAAAAGTCCGAAACCTTCGATTTTTTTTTAAAAATGTCAAAAAATTCTACTCTAAATTACGCGACTTTTAAGTCATAATTCGAGATGTGATCGTAATTCGTTCTATTTTTATTCAAATTTTGAAAATTGCACTTTTTTTTTTTTGACTCTGGTTTATTTTATATGGTGCTCCAAAAAAAAATAATTTGGTAAATATTGACCGTAACTTCCCCAAGAAATATTAACTTGGGTGTAAAAATACGTCTCACAAAATTTTAGGATGATCGGACATGGGTAAGGCGTGCCGCATCGGCTTTGAAGTTTGAAAATCGGATTACAAGGGAAAATATGCATTTTTTTCTGTTTTCTTAATTTTTTTGGTATTTTAAGTTAATTTTGAATTCAAATGGTTACAGAATTGAAATGTAGAGTAAAATGTCTCTCTATTAAGGTCATAAAAACCGAAATCGGTTTCAAATCAGCCAAGTTATTACAACTTCCCCAGGCATCTAACGTGTGGCAGACAACTTGATTAATCAATACAATCCGATTTTTGAAATTCATTGAAATTTTATACTGTAATAACATTTTTTTATTCTTCAAGTTCAAATGTTATTAGATGACAAGTATTTTTCATATTGTGTTTTGCTAACATTTTTTAAATTAGTGCTAAAAATGCCTGCATTTTCCACACCCTTTTGAAATCTCTATTTTAAAAAAAAAAAAATTTTTTTTGTTTTAAAATTTGGAAAAGTCAAAAAAATATTACACTGAAACATGAATAATGAAAAAATGTTATTACAGTAGAAAATTTCAATAAATTTAAAAAAAGGGCCTCGTATTTTTTAATCAAGTTGTATGGCACACGCTAGATGCCTGGGGAAGTTGTAATAACTTGGCTGATTTTCAACCGATTTTAGTTTTTAGTACCTTATTAGAAAGGCATTTTACTCCACATCATAATTCTGTAATCACTTGAATTAAAACTTAACTTAAAATACCAAAGAAATTGCGAAAACAGAAAAAAATTCATATTTTTCCTTGTAATCCGTTTTTTAAACTTCAAGGACCATGCTAAGCGCCTTACACATGTCCGATCGTCCCAAATTTTTGTGAGACGTATATTTACCTCCAAATGAATATATTAAGGGTAAGTTAGGGTCAGTATCTACCATTTTTTTTTTTTGGGAGCTCCATATAAAATAAATCAGAGCCAAAACATAAAAGGTGCAATTTTAAAAATTAAAAAAAAAATAGAAAGAATTTTGATCACATCTCGAGTTATGGCTTAAAAGTTGCATAATTTAGAGTAGAATTCTTATAGTTTTTTACAAAAAAATCGAAGGTTTCGGACTTTTTCAAAAAGTCGATTTTAATTTTTAAACGTCAAAAAATAAGTGATAATTACTTCGAATAATTTTTTCACATTTTTTTTCTAAAACTACATTTAAATACCAACAAAACGTTGTCTAACTTTTTTTAAAATATCTATATTTTTTACTGGTCAAAATTGATTGAAAATTTAAATTTTTTCATTTTTTGGAAAAAAATCGCCATTTTGAAAAATTGATTACTCAACACCACCTTGGTATAAAAGGCTGAAAATTTGGCTGCAAGTTGCATTTAATACGTACTAAAACATATCCAAAAATAAAATTAATCGAAGGGGGTCGGGCCTAAAAGTGAGTGATTTGGCATGGAATGCCCCATATATTTTACGTTTTATGCAAATCGGTTCATAAGGGTTGAGATACTTCCCTTGTAAGTAATTCAATTACTGTTTGCACGCTCATGAGTCAAAATTCACTCACGCGCCCATCTCTAAATGGGTTTTTTTTATAAATACCCACTTTTCAACCATTTTTCTTTAAATCCTTATTCTTATGAATAAAAAATTAACAGAATATTCATTGGGTTTTCCTTAAATTACAGCATACATTTAAGAATATATTCTGCATATATTTTCTGTTACTTTATTTTATAATATTGCACCTTTTTTTTATTTTGTTACCATTAAACGTGATATTTTCACCATTTTATTAATACAATTCTCATTTCATTATTGTGTTTATTTTTTGCACCCGCTCTTTTAATTCTTCAGCTTTTTTTATTTTATGTAAAACTGAGTATTTCCATTTTGTATTGCATACTTTAAGGCTTATGTATATGATTTTCTTTTTTACTTCAATGTGCGAGTAGTACGTATATGTATTGTATATATTGTATAAATATAAAACGTATTATGTAGTATTGCATTAATGTAACATGTCTGCATTACACGGCACACAATATTCCAGCAAATCTACAATATATATAAATGTTAAGTATGAGCAAATACACAAATATGAAAATACATGGGTAGAAAAATTCGAACGACAGACTGTTGGCAAGGTATTTTTGTAGGTGGTAAACAAGTTGGTAGAGTTTTTCTTTTTAATTAACACAGCTTTACCAACCCTGAAAAGGGTAAAGTTGATCTGAGCTTTTTTTTTTATTTTACAGAAACTAATTTTTAAAACATTTCCAACCCGGTGGTGAATTCTCGAAGTCGAAATTTTAATCGAACGTTCGATTTTTCGATTGTTTTTATTTTTATGCCCAAAAGTATGCTTTAGCAAATACAAGTTTTTTATATGTTTCTTTTACAACACTAAATCATCAAAACATAAAAAAATAAAAACCTTTTTTTATCAAAGCATAATTTTAGACATAGAGGAAAATTAAATAATCACACGTCCAAGTAGAATTTCGAACGCTATCGTCTCCAAGAATTAGCCGCCAGTGCTTTTCCAATGTTTGATTGTTTTTTGCTGCAATTTCTGCCTGTGTAAGTATGTGTATTAGGGTGGGGCGATTAGTAGGGAAGGAAAAAAATCTTAATGGGCGCTTCGCGTTTCTGATTCTTGGGATTGTACTGAGCAAAAAAGTCAACTAGACCATATGGCTACGGTGAAAATCGAGCCTCCCGATTTTCACTTGAAGTTTTTTTTCAGACTTTATTTTTTTTTGGAAAATTTGCAAATTTTCTTGGGCTCATATTTCGTAAACTATTTGAAATGTTGACTTATGATATATATATGATATATATAAGTTGTAGCTATTGTCTCGGGCTACAATTTCTCTGAACATATTACTTAGAAAAAACTTCGTTTTCATGGTCAAAAAGTCGAAAATGTAGAATATTCACAACTTTTAGTATTTTTTTTTTGATATTTTGGCCTATAACAGCCAAACCATTGAGATTTTCGATCCAATACTAAGACAAAAATTGTAGCCAAGACAATAGTTAAGAACTCTCTAGTACGTCGCAAAAGCATTGGAACGCTCCTTCAGGCAGTTTTGGCCTTGTGAAAGTGATAAAATTACCATTTTCAGTTGTTCATAGCGCAAAATCATAAAAATGTTCTATTTCAAATTTTTATTCTGTTTATTTATTTATTTTATTCTATTTATTTTATTTATTATTTTTTATTCTTGTATTGTTTTAAGTTCATTTAACGCATTTTTGTTAGTTTATTGTAAACGATCACCAGAGACTTTATAATATAGAGATAAAACAAATTTAGTTCTTCTACTGGCTCCTAGAGAGCGCCAGTCTTTAATATCAGCTCAAGAATATTACTAATATTCTTGAGATGTTACTAACACTTAGTGAAGGCTCAAATAACTCAGCAAATACTGCTCATATAACTATGAAATGATCAGTACACTCGTAAGAACTATCCAATATCTTACATATACATAAAATACATTTACAACAATACCTCGAATGTGTAGATGATGAAGATCCACCATTTCCAGACCCACTAATACCTTGTCATATTCAAGGTACGGAGCGTCATGCCAGCTACTACACTAAAAAAAAAAAAACTGTAATGTTAGCAAAAAAAGCTTGTAAACCTACAAGAAAATTTGCTGATTTTGAACCCACAATTTTTTTGCTAAAGTTAGCAAAAATGTTTTGCCAATAATTAGTTAACAAAATTTTTTTTTTTTTTGAACTTAGTTCATACACATCTGAGGACCCCATTGGGTTCGGACCCGATAGGTCCAGACCCCGATGGGCCTAGACCTAGTTGGGTTCCTTAAAAATCGTCATAGTTTTTGATCCAAAATTTGTGTCCGTTTCGTCTAGGGGACCACTGGGGTCTTGAGAATTAAAAACCTCGATAACTTCACAAATATTACTCGGAGAGCTTTTGCGGTCTTGTTGTACGTGTTGAGAGCTGCAAATATGCTTTCGGACTTTTTGTTGTGTCGGCAATATTTACCGAGATATAAGCATTTTAAAATTTTCGGGAATGCTAAATTTTTTGGATCCAAAGTTAGGGCCCATTAGAGTCCACACATGTGAAGAGGACCGGCGATACTATGGAGAGCCCGAGAACCAAAAATGGCCTCCATTTTGCTCTATCTGGCTTAGTTTCCGAGATAGCGCCATTTTAAGTTTTCTGAAAATAAAAAAAAAATTTACCATTTATTTTGCTAATATAGCAAAAAAGCTTGTAAAAATTTGGTCAACTCAATTTTAAATCTAGCAAAAAAAATTAGTTCAAATTTTGTTTAAAATTGCTAATGCGCTAAATGAAGTTTACAAGATATTTTTGCTAACATGCTAATCTCAACTAAAAATTTGCTAAAAGTTAGCTTACCAGCATTAGCAAAAAAAAAAATTAATAAGTCTACTAATGTATTATTTTGAGTGTAGCTAGTGTTGCTAAGCGCTCAATCGACAAAAACCGTGAAGGTATAATGGCATCTGTATCTGAAGGCCGAAAGAAAGCGCCTCGTATGGAATCTCGAAAAGATTTGGAAGGCAATCTTTGAATGAAAAATACACTAAATTGGAATTCTTCTTGATTCATACCTTGTCTCTACCAATACAATTACTTTGTACTTTAAATAAATTTTCAAAATAAATATTGAACAAAACAAAAAAAAACATTATATTTTTGGATAAAAAAGTGGAAAAAATAAGAAATAGAACATTTTTATGATTTTGCGCTATGAACAACTGTAAATGGTAATTTATCAATATTTTCACAAAAAAATTGCACTTTCACAAGGCCAAAACTGCCTGAAGGAGCATTCTAATGCTTTTATGATGTACTAGAGAGTTCTTAACTATTGTCTTGGCTACAATTTTTGTGTTAGTATTGGATCGAAAATCTCAACGGTTTGGCTGTTATAGGCCAAAATATCCAAAAAAAATTACAAAAAGTGGTGAATTTTCTACATTTTCGACTTTTTGACCATGAAAACGAAGTTTTTTCTAAGTAATATGTTCAGAGAAATTGTAGCCGATATTGTAGAGACAATAGCTACAACTTTACTTTTGAAAACAAGTTAAAATTTCAAATAGTTTACGAAATATGAGCCCAAGAAAATTTGCAAATTTTCCAAAAAAATAAAGTCTGAGAAAAAACTTCAAGTCAAAATCGGGAGGCTCGATTTTCACCGTAGACGTATGGTCTAGTTGACTTTTTTGCTCAGTACAATCCCAAGAATCAGAAACGCGAAGCGCCCATTAAGATGTTCAAATCGCCCCACCCTAATGTGTATATAAGTAAATAGTAAGTAGTAAAGTGGCAACCCATATAACAGGATTATAATATAAATCATTGCCTACTTTGTGGATGCTACAATACAATTGTAAGTATTTATATAATAAAAATAAAGTAAATAATACTTATTGTAGGTAAAGAACAAATGGGTAACTGCATCAACAAAGTTCATATACAGGGAAAGGACTTTTAACAAAAGTTCCTGTTTTAATGTGCTCGATTCGGGAGTACTCTTTTAACTTTTTTTCAGTTACAACTAAAGATCTAGTTAATTGCAGACGGACGGACATCGCTAGATGCCGATGTTTGTGACTACCCGAAACTACTATCAAAAAAGAAACCTTGTAAAATTACACGAAAAACTTGTAACTTTTTTTTTTTTTTTTGCTACCTGCTATTTGACAAAAATTCCTAGCAATTTTGCAAGCTTTTTACCAATAAGTTTGTAATTTTACAAGGTTTTTGCCAATAAAATTGTAAATTTACTAATTTTATGACACGATAAAATTCACAAGGACGTTTCGTAACTTTACTAGATTTTTTGCTTCCTCCTATTTTACGGGAATTCCTAGTAATTTTACAAGATTTTTACAAATAATTTTGTAATTTTACAAGCTTTTTACCAATAAAATTGTAAATTTACAATTTTTTGGCACAATTAAGATTACAAGGAATTCTCGTGAATTTAAAAGATATTTTTGTTAAATTTTCTTGGAAATTTGTAAAATTACAAAAAAAAATGTAAAATTACAAAAAAATTTGTAAAATACAAAAAAATTTGTAAAATTAAAAAAAAATTTGTAAAATTACAAAAAAATTTGTAAAATTACAAAAAAATATAAATTTCGATCCAAATTTGTTTGATAAAAACAAGGAAAACTGTCAAATATTAGTAAAATGGGATTACGAGACTTTTCCTAGTAATTTGACAAATTTTTTGTTTGTGTGTTGCGATGCCCGTCTATCTGTCCGTCTGTCTGTCCATGTAGCATTTTGTAATCAAATGACTTGAAATTTGAAACTTAAGCCTCTCTTAGCACGAAGCCTATTGAAATTGGATAATCGGTCCATATTTAAACCTAGCCCCCATACAAAGGGCTCTTTAGTTTTGGCTCTAATAACCCTTTTATAATGAGTATCTTTTGGCAGGTAAACGTGTTTTGTCTTCACAAATCACCATTCCGAATTTTAAAGATATCGGATCAGTTCTTCTTGTAGCCCCCATGCAAACCGCCTTCCCGATTTCTCTGAAATTTAATGAAAATAGAAAATATTTAATTAAAATTTTGTTTGTGTATGTTTAAAGCGTTCTTAAATAGCCTTATGAAAACCGATTATCATCGGACCAATTTTGGACTTGGGGCCCATGTGAAAATTTCGCCCGATATTCAGTTAAAGCGATTTATTGGCAACAAAAAGAAATCTTTTTCACTCAAATTTGATATGTGAGTGTTTTTTACACTTATTAAAGATTTGAAAAATATAGATCCAATCGGTCCATGTTTGAACTTGGGAACCATTTTCCGGGAAACTCTAGTGTAGGGTATTATGTGGTCGGTCTTGTCTATAATTTTCTTACTTGTTTTTTTATACCCTACACCACTCTGTAGTACAGGGTATAATGAGTTTGTGCTGATGTTTGTAACTACCTGAAGTATTGGTCCTAGACCTACCTTGAAGTATACCGATCGACTCACAAGGAAGGTCTCCCTGGTGTCACCCGGCGATCTTTATGGAATTAGTTTTATTTTGTAGAGCAGAAAAAATAAAGGGACATGTATTTTTTCTTAGCGCCCAAATTCATATTTAGGGGGTAAAAATGAGGGGGGAAGACAAGGCCATTTTTCAGTTTTTTTCGTTTATCTCTTATATTATGCAAAGAAACTTAGTCATGTTACATACCAAATGAAAGGTCTTTGGAAAAACTATCTACGTGTGCTAAGAACGTGTCCAATCATGCACAACTTTTCATCATATTGAGTAAAACACCAAAATTGTAAGGCATTTTTGTTAATAAGTCGAAAAATATTAACTTCTTTGGCCCGTTGTTAGCACCACGAGATAGGTATTTTTAATACCTTTAATCTGATACCACACATGCCCATATTGATTTTGTTTAAATAGGCGTAAATCGTAAAAAACTGAAAAATGTCAATTTCCCCCCATACAAATCGAACCCCCTAAAAATGAGTTTGGGCCGCTAAAAAAAATAAGTGTCGAATTGATTTTCGTTCTTAACAACATATCGAAATTTCATGAAGTTCGATGACCAGGGCGACTTCCCTTGTCAGTGGTATCGTTCAAATTTGCCTTTCAGAATAAGCCCAAAAAGCGGGGGTTTTAGAGCAAGAAGTTCCTTTCCCTGGTTATAAAATAAAATTATAAAGTAATTCTACAATTGTAAATAAAAACTTTATTGTAGAAAGTTTTACATAGAAAAAAATTTATGTAGAAGCAAAATTAAATATATAAAAGTTGTTGAAAAAACTAACAATAAGTGATGCCCTTTCATATATTATACAGAATTTTATTGAGCGCGGTAGATTATTTCTAAAGATTAAATTACAATTAAAGCGATGGCGTTACAAAAATTTCTCAGTTTGTATTTTTTCTGAGATTTTTCTATTATTTTTTGCTTTAGGAAATATTAGAAACATAGAGTTACTCTCCTTTTTTATTATAACCTCCTAAAACTATACTTTTATTTATTCTATATAAAATCCCTAAAATTATGTAACCATATTTTACAAATCTACTTAAATACTTAAAAAAAACACAAAACTATCACGCTAAAATTTTATCAAATTCAATATTATAAATTTAGTTTTATAATCAAACTACTGCTAACCATAGCAATCTATATATATAAAAGAGTGTGGTGACTGACTGACTGACTGACTGACTGACTGATTGGCAATAATCATCGCCCAGCCCAAACCGCTGAAGCTAGAGACTTGAAATTTGGAATGTAGGTTCGGCTCCCGACAAAACCACCCACTAAGAAGGGATTTTTGGAAATTCCGATTCTAAGGGGGTCAAAAGGGGGAAAATAGGGCACTTTGGGGGATTTTGTATCTTTTGAACTAATAGTCCTAGAAACTTCAAATTTGAACTCTAGGATCCTCTCGCGGAAATAAAATTTCGGATAATTTTTTTTTGGAAAATTCCGCCTCCAAGGGGGGAAAAAGGGGAAAATAGGGCAAATTGGTACATTTTTTATATTCTAAACAAATGGTCCCAGAAACTTGAAATTTGAAGTCTAGGACCCTCTCACGGAAATAACATTTGGAAAAAGTAATATTTTGAAAATTTCGTTTCTAAGGTGGGAGAGGGGGAAAATAGGGCAAGTAGGTACATTTTGTATCTTCTGAACTAATGGTCCTACAATCTTGAAATTTTGAATATAGGATACTCTCGCGGAAATAACATTTTGAAAAAAGTACTTTTTTGAAAATTCCGGTTTTAAGGGGGACAAAGGGGGGGAAAATAGGGCAATTTGGTGAATTTTGAACTAATGGTCCTAGAAACTAGATATTTGAACTATAGTATCCTCTCGGGGAAAAAACATTTTCTTACTAAAATTTTTTCACTCAAAATTTTTTTTCACTCAAAATTTTTTTTTCATTCAAAATTTATTTTTTACAAATTTTTTTTTTACAATTTTTTTTTTTTTACAAATTTTTTTTCACTCAAAATTTTTTTTTACTCAAAATTTTTTTTTACTCAAAATTTTTTTTCACTCAAAATTTTTTTTTACTCAATTTTTTTTCACTCAAAAATTTTTTTTTACAAATTTTTTTTCACTCAAATTTTTTTTTCACTCAAAATTTTTTTTCACTCAAAAATTTTTTTTTTCAAATTTTTTTTTTACTCAAAAATTTTTTTTACTCAAAACTTTTTTTACTCAATTTTTTTTTAATAAGAACTTTTTTCACTCAATTGTATTTTATTCTTCAGTTTTTTTACTCATTTTTTTACTTAGAAGGTGTTTTCACCCAAATTTTTTTTTACTCAATTTTTTTTACTCAAAATATTTTTCGCTTAATTTTTTGACTCAAATTTTTTACTCAATTTTTTTCTCATTTATTTTTTAATTTTTGGGAATTTATTGATTTAATCACTTAAATTTTGGGGGAAATAGGACAATTTTAAACATTTCGATCTTCTGAACTAATGGCCGCAGTAACCTAAAATTTGGACTATAGGATCCTCTCGCGGAAATAATACTCTAAAGAAAGTATTTAAAAAAAAAAAAATATGAAGGGCAAATGGGGGAAAAAGGGCAATTTGGTACATGTTCTATCTTCTGACCTAATGGTCCTAGAAACTTAAAGTTTGGACTATAAGATCCTCTCGCGGAAAAAACATTCCGAAAAAAAGTTTTTTTTTTCAATTCCGCTTCTATGGTGGTAAAAAGGGGGATAATAGGACAATTTGGTACACTTTGTATGTTCTGAACTAATTTTCCCAGAAACTTAAAAATTTTGACTATGGGATCCTTCGCGGAAATAACATTGTGAAGAAAGTTCTATTTTGAAAATTTCGCTTCTAAGGGGGAAAAAGGGGAAAGTAGGGTAATTTTGTGTCTGCTGAGCTAATGGTCGTAGATCCTTGAAATTTGGGCTGTACGATCCTCTCGCGGAAATAACTTTCTGAAAGAAGTACTCTCGCGGTAATAACATTCTGAAAAAAGTACTTTTTTGAAAATTCCGCTTTAAAGGGGGAAAAAGAGGAAGGTAGGGCAATTTTGTATCTGCTGAAAATATGGTTCTAGATACTTGAAATTTGGAGTGAACGAACCTCTCGCGGAAATAACATTCTAAAGGAAGTACTTTTTCAAAATTCTGGGGGGAAATCGGGAAAGTAGGGCAATTTTGAATCTGCTGAACTAATGGTCCTTAATACTTGAAATTTAAACTGTACGATCCTTTCGCGAAAATAACGTTCTTAAAGAAGAACTTTTCAAAAAATCCGCTTCTACGGGGAAAAGGGGGAAAGTAGGACAATTTTGTATCTGCTGAACTAATGGTCCTAGATACTTGAAATTTGAACTGTACAATCCTCACGCGCAAATAATATTCTAAAGGAAGTACTTTTTGAAAATTCCGGGGGAAAAAGGGGGTGAGTGGGGTAATTTTGAATCTGCTGAACTCATGGTCCTAGATACTTGAAATTTCAACTGTACGATCCTCTCACGCAAATTACATTATTAAAGAAAAACTTTTTTAAAAATTATGCTTCTACGGGGAAAAAGGGGGAAAGTAGGGCAATTTTGTATCTGCTGAACTAATGGTCCTAGATACTTAAAATTTTAACTGTACAATCCTATCCCGAAAATAACATTCTAAAAGAAGTACATTTTTGAAAATTCGTTTTTAAAGGGGGAAAAATGGGGAAAGAAGGGCAATTTCGTATCTGCTAAACGAATGGTCCCAAAAACTTGATATTTTAACTCTACTCTCGCGGAAAAAACCTTTTGTAAAAAGAAATATTTTGAAAAGTCCATTTATAAGGGTGGGGTGGTGGGTAGAAGGGGTTTAATAGGGCAATTTTTTATCTTCTGAACAAACTTGAAATTTTGAATCTGGATGCTCTCGCGGAAATTATTTTTTGAAAAATATATTTTTTTGAGAATTTTGGTTTAAAGGAGGCCCAAAAGGGGGAAAATAGGGCAATTTGCTAAACTTTAAATTAATGGTCTTAGAAACATGACATTTGGAATATGGGATCATATAGCGGCAATAACATTCTAAAAGAAGTACTTTTTTGAAAATTTCGGGGGGGAGAAAGGGGGAAAGTATTGCAATTTTGTATATACTAAAGTAATGGTCCTAGATACTTGAAAATTGGACTGTACGATCCTCCCGCGGAAATAATATTCGGAAAGGAATACTTTTTTTAAAAATTCCTCTTTTAAGGGGAAAAAGAGGGGAAAATAGAGCAATTTTGAATCTGCTGAACTAATGGTCCTAGATACTTGAAAATTGGACTGTACGATCCTCCCGCGGAAATAACATTCGGAAAGAAATACTTTTTTAAAAATTCTTCTTTAAGGGGGAAAAAGGGGGAAAGTAGGCCAATTTTGTATCTGCTGAACAAATGGTCCTAGATACTTGAAAATTCCTCTCGCGGAAATAAAATTCGAATGGAGGACTTTTTGGAAAATTCCGCCTCTAAGAGGGAAAAGGGGGAAAGTAGGCAATTTTGTATCTGCTGAACTAATGGTCCGGGAGACTTGAAATTAGGACTGTACGATCTTTTCGCGAAAATAACATTCTGAAAGAAGTAATTTTTTAAATATTCCGATTTTGAGTGGGAAAAAGGGGAAAAGTAGGGCAATTTTGTATCTTCTGAAATAATGGTCCTATATACTTGAAATTTGGACTGTACGATCCTCTCGCGGAAATAACATTCTCAAGGAAGTACTTTTTTTGAAAACGGGAAGGTAGGGCAATTTTGTATCTGCTGAACTAATGGTCCTCGATACTTAAAATTTAACTGTACGATCCTCCCGCGAATATAACATTATAAAAGAAGTACTTTTTTTAAATTCTGCTTCTACGGGGGGAAAAGGGAGAAAGTAGAGCAATTTCGAATCTGCTTAACTAATAGTCCTACATACTTGAAGTTTGGACTGTACTCTAGAAGAAGTACTTTTTTGAAAGTTCTCCTTCTAAAGGGGGAAAAGGTGGAAAGTAGGGCAATTTTGTATCTGCTGAACTAATGATCCTAGATAATTAAAATTTGAACTGTACGATCCTCTTGCGGAAAAAGTACTTATTGTGGAAAGTTCCGCTTCTAAGGGGGAAAAGGCGGAAAATAGTGCAATTTTGTATCTGCTGAACTAATGGTCCTAGATACGTGAAATTTAGACTGCACGATCCTCTCTCTTGGAATTAACATTCTGAAAGAAGTACTTTTTTTGAAAATTCCGATTTCAAGGGGGAAAACGGGGAAGGTAGGGCAATTTTGTATCTGCTGAACTAATGGTTCTAGATACTTAAAATTTGGCTGAACGATCCTATCGCGGAAATAACATTCTTAAGAAAGTACTTTTCAAAATTCTGGGGGAAAAAGGGGGAAAGAAGGGCAATTTTGAATCTGCTGAACTAATAGTCCTATACTCTTGAAATTTGAACTGAACGATCCTTTCGCAAAAATAACATACTTAAAGAACTTTTTTAAGACTTCCACTTCTAAGGGGGAAAAAGGGGTAAGTAGGGCCCTTTGGGGGATTTTGTATTTTTTGAACTAATAGTTTTAGAAACTTGAAATTTGGACTCTATAATTCTCTCGCGAAAAAAAAACTAAAAAAATATTTTTTTGAAAATTCCGCCTCCAAGGTGGGGAAAATAGAGCAAATTGGTACATTTTTTATCTTCTGGACAAATGGAAAATAGGGGAATTCGGTGATTTTTTTATCTTCTGAATAAATGGTCCCAGAAACGTGAAGTTTGGTCTTTAGGATCCTCTCGCGGAAACAACATTCCGAAAAAAATATTGTTTGAAAAATTCCTCCTCCACGGTTGGAAAGGAGGGGAAATTGGGAAAATCGGTACATTATTTATCTTTTAAACAAATGGTTCCAGAAACTTGAAATTTGAACTCTAGGATCATCTCGCAAAAAAAAACATCTTCAAAAAAGTAGAAGGGGGAAAATATGGCAATTTTGTATCTTCTGAACTAAAACTTTAAGTTTTGATCGTCTCGCGGAAATAATTTTTTGAAAAATACACTTTTTGAAAATTTTTGGTTTTAAGGAGGGCAAAATAGGGCAATTTGGTAAATTTTAAACTAATGGTGTTAAAAACATGACATTTGCAATATAGGATCATCTCGCGGAATAACATATTGAAAGAAGTACTTTTTTGAAAAATACTTTTTAAAGGGGGAAAGAAGGGCAATTTTGTATCTGCTGAACTAATGGTCCTAGATATTGAAGTTTGGACTGTACGATCCTCTTGCGGAAATAACATTCTGGAAGAAGTACTTTTTTGAAAAAATCTGCTTCTATAGGGGGAAAAAGAGGGAAAGTAGGGCAAATTTGAAATTTGAATCCTCTTGCGGAAACAACATTCTAATGGAAGTACTTTTTTAAAAATTTCGCTTCTACGGGGAAAAAGGGGGAAATTAGGGCAATTTTGTATCTGCTGAACTAACGGTCCTAGATACTTGAAATTTGGAGTGTACGATCCTCTCGCGGAAAAAACATTCTGAAAGAAGTACTTTTTTGAAAATTTTGTTTTATAGGTGGAAGAGGGGGAAAAGAAGGGCTATTTGGTATCTGCTGAACTAATGGTCCTAGATACTTGAATTTTGAACTGATTTGTATCTGCTGAACTAATGGTTCTAGATACTTGAAATTTGGACTGCACGATCCTCTAGCGGAAATAACATTCTGGAAGAAGCACTTTTTTAGTAAATTCTGCTTCTAAGGAGAAAGTAGGGCAATTTTGTATCTGCTGAATTAATGGTCATAAATACTTGAAATTTGGATTGTACGATCCTTTCGCGGAAATAACATTCTAAAATAAGTTCTTTTATGAAAATTCTGCTTCTAATGGGGAAAAAGGGAGAAAGTAGAGATACTTAAAATTGGTACTTTACATATTGGTACATATTGTTCCTTATGCACTAATGTTCTTTGAAACTTAAAGTTTGAACTATGGGATCGTTTCCCCAAAATAGAATTTTTTGCAACTTTAAATCTACTCAAAACATAATATTTTAAAGGGCGAAACTAACAATTTTTATGTTTAATTAAAAATTAATAAGAATTTGAAGTAATAAAGTTGCTTTTTACAGCTAACCGGTAACGAAGTACCGGGCGAGTTAGCTAGTTTATACATAATTCATGATAAACTTTAATTATGCAAAAAAAAAAATATTCATTGCATAATTTTGGGCATTTTGGCAAATAAAAACAATTTTGTAGCAAAAAAAGACACCACCCAGTTGCAAATAAAATTTTGTTGTAAAAATACCTCTAATCTAGGCAATTAAAGCAACATTACGTGGCTACAAATTACTTATTTTTAAAACACAAAATTATTCTAGCATTATACAAACGTTAAAAAGAGACAGAAAGTTGCTAAAATTGTGATGTTCCACAAAAAAAAATAAACTTTATAAAAACTGCTAATTCCACTTGAGTAAAAACCTTTATATAACTTTTCAACACTTTACTTACCAAAACAAAAATAATAAAAATGAACAGAAAATGTTACAGCACAAAAAAAACCTGATGTGGCTAATTTATAAAAATAATGTATAAAAAGTAAAAGAGCTTTAGCAAAATAGAAAAAAAAGTAGCATTAAATACGGGCCAGACATAAAAGCCAGCACTCGTATACAGAAGAGTGGCTAGCTTACCACTCTTGACTATGAAGTACGAGTATTTAGGACTAATGTAAATGACAACCTGAAGGAAGTAGATTTTTTTTTCTTGTGTTGTCGTTTTTGGTGCGTTTTATTCATTATTAAGCATAATTTGTATGAAATGATAGAAAAAACTTTATCTTTGTTTAGTTAGAAATTAATTTGACCAACTAACGCGAAGACTTATAATTTTTACGTCCATTGGTTATTATACCTTTTAAAGTCAATTATACCCCTTGAAGTATGCTTTAAAAACTGCTACAAAATATACAATAAAAATGCGACAAAAATGAAAAAAGTCATTAAACACGAAGTGGATAATATGCGTTTGAAACTAGAGACTAAATGTAGTAAAACTGCATTTACAGTTTTTTATTTCGTGATCTTGCTTCCTTTTAAAAGAACTTCAAAGTTTTTGAGGGTTAAATTTTATAAAATATTTATTTAATATTTTTACTTGTCCTAGGATACCGCTTTTGATAGCAAATGAAAGAGCAGGATCTCCCCTAATTTTCCTTTTTTATTATTTTTACATATCAGGAGAAAGGAGGAAAGTTACGTCCAAAAATGTGTCCTTCAATTTCATTCAAAATTTTCAACAAAATATATTGATAAAGTGTTCAAATGATTTTAATCACATCCTTTTATCCTGATATGGCAAAATAGAAAATAGAAAATTAGGGGAGATCCTCCTCTTTCATCTGCCGTCACCAGTGTCATCCAGGGACAATTACAAATATTTTAAAAATATTTTACAAAATGTATCCTTTAAAACTTTGAAGTCCTTTTAAAAGGAAACAGGATCACGAAATAAAAAACTATAAATGCATTTTTACTCCATTTGATCACTACTTTCAGACGAATATCATCCGGTTCATAATATAGGAGATAAACGCAAAATGTGAAAAACTACCGATTCTTCCCCCCTCATTTTTATCCCCTAAATAATAATTTGGGCCGTTCAAAAATACGTGTCCCTTAATTTTCCCCGCTCTACAAAATAAAACTAATTCCATAAAAATCAGTTGGTGACACTAGGGTAGGGTGACCATTTTTTTCTGAACTCAAATCAGTACACGCACATGATAAATACGGTTGCCACAACCGGAAATATTCCAACCTCATGTTTTCTGAACTCAAATCAGGGGGCTAATCACATAAAACGAAAACGATAGACGATGCATAAACGACATCAAAATACATATCGTGTTGAAGGGAAATTTGAAAGTTTTTCTTTATTTAATTATTAAAAATTGTTGTCTAATCCAGAAACATTAAAAAAATTGGAAATATTTTGATTAGTTTAGGAGCAACAAGGTTCCAAAAATCGACGATAGTTAACTATCATTTTACGTGATCACAGTACTGTACACTCACATGACAAATACGGTTGCCTCAACCGAAAATATTCCAACCTCATGTTTGAAGTTGTCATTACCGGTCATGCGGTTGTTACAACCTCAAAACCGAATGGCCGGTTGGAACAATATCAAAAATGAGGTTGCAAAATTTACGGTTGTGACAACTCTATTTGTTTTGTGAGTGTACGCTCAATTTTTATGTTAAGTTTTTCTTGAAATAACTCTCTGAAAACTCATTTCTATTGCAAAACACTGATAATTTTTTCAACACTCAAAAAATTTCGGTTAAACTAACAAATTTGGGGTCAATTATTATTTCAGTAAAAAAACCAATTTAAAAACAACTGCCATAAACTGTTGTAGTTATTTTGCAGAAAATTTAGCTGACTTCAAACAACTTCATTAGAATGTTAGATCGTTCACAGGTTTTGAGAATAAGAAGATCCATCAGATTCTGAGGACTTTAATCCGATTAGTTTTGATAACTCTTCCTTATTAAAAACTTCCTAGATAATAATCACATGTTTTTTTTAATATCGGCTGTTGCTCTGAGTGGTTTTTCCAATAAATTCTGACGACATTACCTCATTAAACATCTCAGAATCATTTGGATTCATGCAATTACATTATCTTTCTAATGTACAAATCAGTACAACGTTTTTGGATCAGTACACGTGATCAAAAATCAGTACATGTACGGATCAAATCAGTACGAATGGTCAGTCTACACTAGGGACTATTCCCTGTCAGTGGTATGACTTTTGAAAAAGCAAGATTTTTTATAGCATAATTTTAGGCTTGTAGTAAATATACGATTGTTATTTAAAAGCGACAAAAAACTCTAGATATTGCCAAATTTATAAACAAATATAACAATTTATTTAATATTAAGTCGATTTATTAAAAAAATCATAAATATCATCGTTTTGCTGGGATTTCATTTTTCGAGTCAAATATTTACAAAATGACTGAAAATATGCTACAACAAAATCTTAATTTTTTTAAAAATCGTTGAAAATAAAACGACTCATTATTGTCAGTGAAGAATACAAATATCAAAAAATTTCTAAAATTTGTAGAACGGTTTTCGAAATATCGCCCTTTGAAATGTTCAAAAAATACGTTTCAGAAATTCGATCAAAGTTTTGGATTTTTGAAAAATTGCCAACAACATTTTGGATTTTTTAAAAAATTAAAAATAAAATATCTCTAAAATTCTTTTTTAAATTTTAAATTAATAAAAATTATTTATTATTCGACCTTAAAAATTCTATTTTGAGAAAGATTATTCTAGCTCAAGGTCATATTTCTTTTACTAATCATTACGATGATATTGTCAAACTAATAATTTTCCAGATTTTAAACAAACAACTTTATAAATGAAGGGCTTATTGTAAAAACTCGATAAGCAACATTTAATTTTATGGTGGTTTTTGCCTTAAAACTTTTAAAATAATGTATAAAATATAACTTTTGCAGAACTTTTATACTCAATATACTTGTAGGAAGGATTAAAGCAAGACTTCTGCCAAAAATCTGTCAATAGAACATCAGCAGAAGGCGAAAAACACAAAAAAATTAAATGTTGCTTATCAAGTTCTTGCAGTAAGCCCTTCAAATAATTTCTTGAGAATTATTACTTTGACAATATCATCGTAATGCTTAGTAAAAGAAATATGACCTTGAGTTTGAGTTTATGTTTTGCCACAAACGATTGTCAATTTGCTAAATACTCTTGACAATGGAATTTGACGAATTGCGAAACACGTGTTGAGTAAGTCTTGCAAAATGACCAAACCAATCAATTTAAAACAAATAACTTTATAAATAGTTTCTTGAAAATTGTTACTTTGACAATATCATCGTAATGATTAGTAAAAGAAATATGACCTTGAGCTAAGTAGAATAATCTTTCTCAAAATAAAATATCTCGCAATACATAATTTGTATTAAATTTGAAATGCTGAATATGAATATCAATAATATCTTAAATTATTCGCGCGGTTTTTGAGATATCGAAAACTATCATTTAAACTTAATTTGAGCCAAACCAGACCATTCTAACCCATGGCGCCCTTCGATCAAACTTTAGAGTTTTTAACGAAAATTTAAAAAAAAAAAATATTCACAACTTTGATCAAAAGGCGTCATAAGTTGAAATGTTTTGATTTGGCTCAAATTAATTTTAAATAAAAGTGTTTCTTAAGATCGACGAAATGGTCAAGAAAAAAATATATTTTTTTAAAAAATATTCTTGAACTTAGGAAAAAAACAAGTAGAAAAGTTAAATTCGACTTGGCGGAATCTATGAATACCCTCCACAAGCCCTTTTTAAGTGATAGTAAATTTTCTAACGTGAAAAAATATTATTTTTGATTAGAAATATTTTAGTTTGTGTAAACCACTATTTTTTAGTAATTTTTGAAAAAAAAAAAAATAATTTACAAAATTTTTTTTTTGAGTGTCAATTTTTTTTTTTGAGTGTACAATGTTTTTCGAGTGTATTTTTTTTATTTTAGTGTAAAAATATTTTTGAGTGACAAAAATACGTTGTAAAATATTTTTGTAACTTTTAAAAACATGTTTAACGGGGTTTCAACACGTGAATTAAAGGTGAAACTAATCTGAAATTCACGGTTTTGCTAACTACTTTTAAACCACTGGACCGATTTGGCTGAAATTCAATACGAACCAAGCCAGGGGCATGACAAATATATATGATAAGCTTAAGTATCTTCAGAATTGTCTTTCTAAAGTTAGCGTGTTTTTTATCTCATAAATTCACGAAAAACCCTTGTCAAAATTTAGTCTTTTGCTCATAACTTTTAAACCACTGGACGGATTTCGCTGGATTGCAATGCCAATCTGACCAGGTCCAACATGTTCAACATGTATGCTTAACTTTAGGAACTTTTCAAAAGTACGAGGAGTCTTTCAAAAGTACGCGTGTTTTCAACGGACAGACGGACGGACTATCGGACATCGCTAGATCGTCTTAAAATCGATCTAGGATCATGAATATATATACTTTATGGGGTCCCAGACCAATATTTCGAGGTGTTACAAACGGAATGACAAACTTATATATACCCTCTATCACTAGTGTGGAGGGTATACAAAAATAAAATCGATCAGACGGTTTTCGAGATATCGCTATTTTAAACTCGTAAACAAATGGCGGCTTTTTCTAAGTTCAAGAAATTTTAAAAAAAATCTCCAAATTTATTTTCCTTGATCCTTTCATAGAGCTTGAGACAAACTTTCATTTAAAACTAAGCCAAATTCAAGGATTTTAACCCGATCAAAGTTTATGTTTTTTTAGAAAATGTTCACCAAAAATCTCTAAATTTTTATCGAAGGGCGCCATGGGTTAAAATGTTCCGATTTGACTCAAATTAAGTTTTAATGTGAGTTTTTCTCAAGCTCTATAAAATATTGGAAAATATTTTGAAATTTTTTTAAATATTTCGTGAACGTAGAGAAAACCCGGGATTTTTGGTAATTTTCTGATAAATTTCAAATGGCGATATCTCGAAAACCGCTCTACCGATTTCGAGATATTTTTCTAAGAAATAAAAACTAAGGTTGTAAAAAAAAATTATTCAATAGAGAAATTTTCATACTCAGAGACTTTTTTCGTATACAAGTTTTAGATTTTGAGACATTTTTGTTATAGACAATTTAGACACATTTCCTAGAAAAAAATCTTCGATTTTGAAACATTTTTGCAATAGAAAAAATTTTAGATTCTGAAAATTTTTTTTCCACATAAAAATTCTTAAACTTCAATGTCTTTAAAATAGTTAAAAAAAAAAATTTTTAAAAAAAAAGTTGGTTCCATTATTAATTTTTCCACTCGAACATCATCATTTAACGAATTTTTGTTGTTGCTAAAAAAAAAACTTGTTTAAAAAAAATCAGCCAACATTTTTATACCTCGTTATTTTTTGGCTAATGTATTAAAACCACATAAATGTAAGCGAAAGTATGTATGTGTGTGTTTTTGACGGTTTATATGTAAATATGCATGTTTATGCAACGGTCTGAATGGCACCACAGCTATGTTAGCATAGCAATTGGAAGGAATGAATGAAGAAGACTAACAATAAGCCTGAAACTATGCTTTGAACTTAATTAGCTGCGAATTAACAAAATATTCTTTTATTTTTTTACAATGTTCACGGTGTTAGTTGTTTTTTGCTTTTTTTGTTTGTTTGTTTTCCAATGTTAGCGTTAGAGAGCTAAAAAAAATACAAAAACTCTTTTTTTTTTTTTTTGTAACGCTAAAGGTTATATAATTATAATATTTTCCAAAAAATTATATATAAATGTTTTTCCATGGCAAAACAATGAGTTTACGGAATAGTAAGTAGGTTGGGTTTTTTTTTTTTTTGGACGGAAATGTAAAATGTCATCCTGCAGGCAAAGTGCGAAGATTTTTACAAATGTAATCATGTTGTAACATGTTAGTAAAACATAAAAAAAAATCATATAATTTTTATAAAACAAGTTATAAAAGGATTTTAAATTAAATTGTTTTAAAATGGCTACAAAATGACTACGAAAATTAAATCATCAAAATTAAATGTTTAATTAACAAAAAAAGTTTTAGAAATTTTGTCGGGATTGTAACGAATTAAAAATAAATTAAATATAGCATGAGAATTTGTTTTAGAACTTCATATTTTCAATTTGAATTCAGATTGAAATGATTAATTCTTAAAGCTAGCTGACAAACAGTAAGTGTGACCTTTGAAAAGCGCTGATGATTTGAGGGTTGCAACGATAGTTCCGTTAAGCATGTGTTGTCACCTAAGTAATGCTTTCAGATTTCTGATTGTGCAACAAAAAAATTATTTAACTATCAGATTTTAATCTGACACACATTAAGTGTGACCTTCGAAAAGCGCTGATGATTTACGGGTTGCGCCTTTCAATGGTGTTGACAGCTCCGCTTATCATGTGTTGTCACTTAATATTTTACAGATTTCTGATTGTACAACAAAAAATTCCAGAGCAAAATTATTTAGAAAAATATTCATTTGTCACAATCTAGACAAGTTTTTCAAGTTTATACAGTAGGGTGGAGCATTTTTTTTTAACAAAAGAAAACAGACCCAAAAAAAAAGTTTACAGACTAAAAAAAATTGTTTACTCTAGAAACACTTTTCCAGTAATAGTCGAATATTAACTAATATTTTTAGCTAAAAACAAAAAATCACTTTTTTCGAAACTTTCCGATTATTAAGTCAAAAAAGGAATCCAAAGGTCTAATATTTCTTTATGTTAATATCAACCCTAAAAGGCAACTTTTCCGACCCCGACGTTTTGAGATTCGAAAAAACGGATAGAGTGCACAATAGGGTGGAGCAACTTTTACGTTTTTTTCGAATTTTAAAATCGTCGGGGTCGGAAAAGTTGCCCTTAGGGGTCAATATAAAAAAAAATATTGGACCTGTAGGGAAATGACTTTGGGATCCTTTTTTGACTTGAAAATCGAAAACTTCCGTACAAAGAGAAAAACTAAATTTTTTTTGGAAATTTTTTTTGGAAATTTTTTTTAACTAAAAATATTAGTTTATATTTTAACATTACAGTGGCCGACATATGTCTACGTACAACTACATTTGAGGTGTATTTCCTTAGCGACAAAGTTAACAATTAAAGACCTAATTATTATCAAACTTGTATTTTTGGAAAAATTGATATGAAGGCAATTTATCAAGCTTTAATTTAAGCTTAATAGCGTCCAGATTGATTAAAAATTAAATGTTCTACGGGGGTGGAAATGGAAATTGAAATTATTAACAGATGTTTTTTTTTAAAACTTTTTAAAAATATTTTGTAGTCGATTTTTTTAAGCTCAAACATTAAAAATTTAAAAACTGCTCCATTAGTTTATATTCAGTAATCAACTTTTTTTTCAACGGCCCACAGAGGGTTGAAATGTACCAAAAGTGAGGATTAATTCAAAATCTGAACTTTATCCTACACATTCGTGTGTGGTACTGGGTGAAAGGTAATTAAATTCTACACCACTATTTGCCAAAAACTTTTGTTTTGAGTAAATTACTGTATCGACTGTGAGCTGCCAAAGTCAAATAATTTTTCAGAATTTTTCGTGCCGTCCCTAAAACTGAAAATTTAGATATTTTGGGTGCTGATAATTCTTATTAAGCGTTCTAAAAATAATTTTATTAAAATGGAACCATCAACTTCAGGTATTTGGCTACATAATTACATTAATGTTTTTTAGATAAATGTTTTGCATATATTTTTAATATTTTTTTAAAAAGTGCTCCATATTTGGGGTATTTTCGATATATACACAGAGTTTTAACAAATTTCTTGTTGCGATCCAGCAAATTTTATTAAGTGATATTTTAATATAGTATTTTAGCTTATATATTCGAAACCAAACTTTTGCAGAGGCACCGCGTTTTTTTACTTATTAAAATTTTTGTGAAAGAACTCCAGTTGCTAAAAAAAGCTGAAAAACATATGAGAAAGGGCATTATGGAGGACCCCTTAGTTAGAGGAGATACGGGGTGCGTACGTTAAAAAAAAAGTTGGGGATGAAAAAATAATGATAGTTGATCTCACATTTCACCCACTAGGAGCCAGCATGGAGCGGCAGCAGCTGATTTCATTAAAAAAAAATGTGTATGGGGACCACCTTAAGGGTTGGATATACAGGGTAGGTATATTCTAAGAAAATGTTTGGGTTAAAAAAATATTGGGGGTCAGTCACATATTCGACATCTCTAGGGGCACCCTTGGGGCAGTTAGAGCTGTATGAGCAGATTTTATAAAAATGGCATTTTGTATGGGAGCCCCATTATCGAGTGGAGATACGGTATAAGTATGTTCCAAAAAAATGTTGGGGGGTAAAAATTAATGGGGGTCGGTCTTAGTGGATACCACTCTAAGACGCACCATTGGAGTGGTAAGAGCTAATTTCATAAAACAAATTTATAAAAAATAAAAATAAATTTGATGGGGACCACCTTAAGGTTTAATGATAGAGGGTAGGTATATTCTAAGAAAATGTTGGGGTTAAAAAAATATTGGGGGTCGGTCACACATTTGCATTTCTAGGGGCACCCTTGGAGCAGTTAGAGCTGTAGGAGCAGATTTTATAAAAATGACATTTTATATGGGAGCCCCATTATCGAGTGGAGATACGGTATAAGTTTGTTCCAAAAAATGTTGGGGGGTAAAAATTAATGGGGGTCGGTCTTACTGACTAATACTCTAAGACGCACCCTGGGAGCGGTTGTAGCTGATT
This sequence comes from Pegoplata infirma, assembly GCA_963921195.1. Taxonomy (NCBI): domain Eukaryota; kingdom Metazoa; phylum Arthropoda; class Insecta; order Diptera; family Anthomyiidae; genus Pegoplata; species Pegoplata infirma. Next base: position 234,249,664 of record OY992537.1, read on the forward strand.
TCATAAAATAAATATAAAAAAAATAAAAAACAATTGTATGGGGACCACCTTAAGGGTTAAAGATAGAGGGTAGGTATATTCTAAGAAAATGTTGGGATTGAAAATATATTTGGGGTCGGTCACACATTTGACAATTCTTGTGGCATTATTGGAGCAGATAGAGCGGTAGGAGCCAATTTTTATAAAAGGTTATATCTTCTTTTTTAATAAAAAAATATTTTCTATAATTTTTTTTTTTTTTTCTGTAAAACATTTTTTTTTTTACTAAATAATGTATAGTTAGTCTAAAAAAATATAAATGTTTATAATAAAGGGCTTTTCTGAATTAATCCCCAGTTTACATATGTTTCAACCCACTGTGCGGCCCAAGCAAAATACAGTAAACAAATCGGCGTTTTTTGACATCTAATGCTTTTGACCACCCAATTCTTTTGACCACCAACATTTAAACATAGAAAAGATTTTTTTCTTAATTGATTTTAGTACATCTTGCAATAAGTAGAGGGTATAAAAAACTATGAAAAAAGTTGTGGTAAAAAAAAGTTCGGTAAAAAAAAAAATCGATGAAAAAATAAAAAAATTTATTAAAAAAAATTTTTGATGAAAAAAAAAATTAATGAAAACAAGAAAAAAAATTTGATGCAAAAAAAAATTATGAAAGAATTGATTAAAAATTATGTTATGTTTTATTCACAAGCTGGTGAATTTTTTTTTATTCACCAGCTGGTGAATTTTTTTTATTCACCATTAGGTGAATTATTACCCCAGTTAAAAATCCAAGTTACAAAACTTTTTGGCTTTAAGAAAATTTAAACAGTATTTCTTATTTTCTTTTAACATGATAATGTTTTTAGGCTGGTGTCTAATTTTAAACCTCAGTTTGACTATATAAGTTAAAAATTAACGAAAAAGAAAACAAGAGTTACTATTTACATTTTCTTAAAGCCAAAAATTTTAATAACTTGGGTTTGTAACTTGGATAATAATTCACCTCGTGGTGAGTAAAACTGTTTTTCACCAGCTGGTGAATAAAAATTAACATAATTATTTTTCAACAAAATTTTTTTTTCCATAAAATTTTTTTTTCATCAAACTTATTTTTTTTTTTTGCATCATTTTTTTTCATCAATTTTTTTTTTTTCATTATTTTTTTTTTCTTCATCAAATTTTTTTTTTCATAATTTTTTTTTTTTTTTTTTTCATCAAATTTTTTTTTTACTAAATTTTTTTTTCATCAATTTTTTTTTTTATTATTTTTTTCTTCATCATATATTTTTTTTTCATCTAAATTTTTTTTCATAATTTTTTTTGATCATATTTTTTTTCATCATTTTTTTTTTTCATAAAATTTTTTATCATATATTTAAATACCAATTTTTTTCTCTTAAAAAATTTTTTTTTTGATATTTTATTGTTCATCAATTTTTTTTACATCAAAAATTTTTTCTTTTCATCAAAAATATTCATTAAAAACTTTTTTTCATCAAAATTTTTTTTGAGCTTTACTAAGCTTTTCACATAAAAATTTTCCATTTGTTTATCAAATGTACATAAAACAAGTGAGAGTGTTATATTCTTTGGTGCCGAATCTTTTATACTCTCCAAAATATAAAAACACTTTTTTGCACTTATTTTTGCACTCACTTACAAATGTACAGCTCTTTTGGTTTTTTAATGGGGTCCTCGACTAATATATCAATTCGTTTTGCATGGAATAGCAAAGTAATATAACATTATTTGTCCTAAAAAAAACTTTGCTTTGGCAAGTACACCCAAAACATTCGCTAAACATTATCATGATTTAATGTTTTGGGCAAGAGTACAAAAATCGCAGGCATTTTTTGTTAATCGTTAGCTTATATAGTCAAACTGAGATGACGTTTTGCGGCACTTCTAAAATTAGACAACAGCCTTAAAGCATTTCATATTAAAATAATATTTCTCAAAAATAATTGTTATAAAATCGAAATTTTGAAATATCAATTGAAATTCGGAAATAGTACGTTTAAACTCAGAAATTTCCGATGAAAAAAATTGCAATTGATATTTTTTGATTTTTATTTGCATTTTCAGATCTAAATTTCAAAAAAGAATCTCAAGTTCTCAAAAATTGATTTATGATTGATTTATTTATATGTACAGATTCTGAAACATTTTTTCATTGTTTTTTGTTCCTTTTTGCAATCTTTTAGTTACAAAAATTTCGCTTCTAAAATATTTCTTTTCCACAAAAAATTTAACATTAACCAAATATATTTATATACTGTTGAAAAGTGCAAAAAAAAATATATTTTGAAAAGTGCAAATGCACAATACAAAATTTTTAACACATTTTTACTGTTATCATGATATTTAACACCTCTTTATTTCCAGTTTTTGTACTCTTAGAAACTTAAATATCGTTTGTATTCATTCGTTGTAGTATTTACTTCCTCCATAAGGTAAAATAATTTTGTTTCTAAACCAGCAAACATTTCAAAGAATAAAAAACTAATAGTGATAAAACTGATGTGTTTGACATTTTGAAAACATATACATATAAAAGTGACCCTGAAAGTATGCACATATACTATAAGCCTGAAAGTTTGGGCTGAATTTTAAAATTCTTTAATTTTAAAAGTATGCACTCATTTTTTTACCCAAAAACCCGAAATTTCTTTGACTAAGTGGTACAATTGGCCTCAGTTAAAAGCAAACTAGTAAAAAACTTAAAATCGACTTGCCCGAATCCGTGAATACCCTCTATAAATCCCAAAAATATGAATACAAATGAGTTTTAGTAGAAAAACACTAAAACACTGATTAAAACTTTTTAATGTAAAAACAATTAAATGTTTGACGAAAAAAATTTTATTTTTAGTCGTTTTTGTAAAAAAAAAAATTTTTTTTACCAAATAAATTTTAATGTTTTGAAAAAAATCCTTTTGAGAGTAGTTTTTTCTGAGTATAATTATTTTTGAGTTTTCAAAATTTTTTTAATGAAAAAAAAATTCTGTGACAAAAATGCTTTGAATGGAGTTGCGTTATTGGTTGTCTTTCAACTGACTGATTTATCTTCGTCCTGGGACTTGAAATTTGAAAGCTTAAGACGGAAAATATATCCACTAATTGTAACTCGGGGTTTATCTAAAATAAGATTTTAAGGGATAAAAAGTGTACTCTGGTCCTTTTCACATTTCTTGATATAATGATCTTAGAAAGTTGAAAATTTTAAATGTACTTTTTAAAAATTCCGAATCTAGGGTAAAATGGGTTAGAGACGTTTTACGTCAGTACACATTAGGGCGTTTCATCAAAAACTTTTTTTTGGATTTTTGCAACTCTTGAAGCGGGATATGAATTCTTATGGCCTAAAAGATTTTTGAGATTTTTTTCAGATTTTTGGAAGGTCGGGATCAACTCGCTCAAATCGATTTTATCCAAAAAATGAGGTTATGAAACATAATTTTATTTTATTTTTTCCCCCTGGTGCCTTTTTTTACAAAACTGGATACATTACTTCTAAATGTTGCTAGCCTCCTAAAAAAAAATATTCGCTGTCAAAATTATAAGTTCAAGGGTCACTAAGATGACCTTAAAAGTAAAAATTCAGAATTTCCCGTGTTTTAACCTCAATAATTCGAGAAATAAGCTATGTATGAACGTCATGTTGAATCCGTTAGATAGGTCTTTAAAACACCTTTCATTTAAAACCAATCTGACTATTGTCACTTTTGTAGAAATGTTAAAAAAAATAAAAAACTGGGAAAAACTCATTTTCTCCCCCATTTTATCGAAAATTTAACTGGTGCATTAGGTAGTTTTTTTTTGTAAAGTTAAAATAATAACTTTTAAAGACTTTTTATAGATTGTAGTTAGTGTTTCCAAGCCGGTTAACCAAAAAACCGATTTTTTTTCAAAAAAACCGGTTTGACAAAAACCCGGTTTTCCGGTTTGGAAACACTAATTGCAATCAAAAAAACTTCTTTTAAGTTTATTATTTCAACTTTACAAAAAAACTACTAATGGATTCCCTTCGATTTTCTGTAAAATGGGGGAAAAAATGAGTTTATCTTAGTTTTTTAATATTTCTACTAATGTGACAAATGTCATTTTGGTTTTAAATTAAAGGTATTAGAAAGACCTATCTAACGGATTCATCATTACGTTCATATATTGCATATTTCTCAAATTATTAAGGTTGGAACACGGGAAATTCTGAATTTTTACTTTAAAGGTCATCTTAGTGACCCTTGAACTTATTATTTTGACCGCGAATATTTTTTTTAGGAGGCTAGCAACATTTAGAAGTATTATATCCGGTTTTGTTAAAAAAAGGCACCAGAGAACAAAAAATAAAAAAAATTATGTTTCATAACCTCATTTTTTTGATAAAATCGATTTGAGCGAGTTGATCCCGACATTCCAAAAATCTGAAAAAAATCTCAAAAATCTTTTAGGCCATTAGAATTCATATTCCGCTTCAAGAGTTGCAAAAATCCAAAAAAAAGTTTTTGATGAAACGCCCTAGTACACATATAAACTTATAATTACGAATGCAGATTCCTCCAGCAGAAAAAAAACATTATAAAAATGTACCGATTGGAAATTTTGATTTAAATGGGGGAAAACAGAATACAAAGATAAGTGTAATTTGGTACTTTGTACATTTCCTGATGTAACGAACCTAGAAAGTCAAAACTTGTATCGTCGAACAAAAAAGCATTCTGAAAAAAATACTTTTTGGAAGCTCTAAGTTCTAACGGGGTAAAAAAGGTAATAAAATTGATTTTTTTTTTTTTTAAGTAATGGTCCTAATTGGTTGAGACCAGTAATGTAGTGGAAAATACATTCTGAAAAATGTGTTTTTGTAAATTTCGTTTCTTAGGGTACAAAGGGTACAAAAGTTTACTTTGGTACTTTTTTATCTTAGTACTTTTTGAAAGTTCCGATTCTAAGGGGTAAAAAAGGTTTGTTAATTTATTTTAAAATAATTATCCTTAAAGTTTGAAACCTGTAATATAGTATCCTCTGGCGTAAAAAATGGCTAAAAAAATTGTGATACTTTTACTATCCCCTGAAATAATGATTCTAGAAACTTAAAATTTGTAATGCAGAATCATTTGGTGTATAAAAATATTCAAAAAATAGTACTTATTTAAAAATTTCGATTCTAAGCTCACAAAAAAGTAAAAAAGTGCGCTTTGGTACTTTTTCTATCTCGTGAAATAATAATCATGGACAATTGAAATTTGTAAAAAAAAATATAGTAAAAAAAGTAAATTTTAGAAATTTCGATTTTAATGAGCTAAAACGGGTAAAAAATTGTACTCCGGTACTTTTACTATTTACTATGGTTCGATTTTAATGAGGCAAAACGGGTAAAAAATTGTAATTCGGTACTTTTACTATGGTCACCGGAACTTCAAATTTGAAACGCAGCTCTCCAGGAGAAAAAAAAACATAGTAAAAAGTTATTTTATAGAAATTTCGATTTTAATGAGTAAAAAATGCATTGTGGTACTTTTTCTATCTCCTGAAAAACAGAAACTGCAAATTTGTAATGCAGATCCCTCCAAGAGAAAAAATAAATAAAAAAGTACCTTTTGCAAATTTGGATTTTCATGACAAAAAAGGTTAATAATTGTACTTTGGTACTTTTACTATCCCTTGAAATAATAATTCCAGAAACTTGAAATTTGGAATGTGGGATCGTTCTGCGTAAAAAACATTCCAATAAAAGTGCTTTTTGGAAGTTACGAGCCCAAGAGGGTAAAATAGGGATTTTAAGAGAGTAAATTTCGAATGTCAAATTGGTTAAAAATGTGTACTTTGGTACTTATTCGATCCAAGGGGACAAAAAAGTAACAAAGTGTACTTTGGGCCTGCAAAATAATAAAAAAGATAAAAAAAAAGTACCAAGAGAAAAAAATATATAAAAAAGTACCTTTGGGAAATTTTGATGCTCATATGGCAAAAAGGGTAAATGATTGTACTTGTACTTCTAGAAACTTGAAATTTGGAATGTAGAATCATTTACTTAGCGTAAAAAATATTCTAACAAAAGTACTTTTTGGAATTTATGTGTCCAATTGGAGATTACAAGAGGATAAAATGCTGATTCCAAAAGGCTCAAATTGGGTAAAAATATGTACTTTGGTACCAATTCGATTTCTTTAAATAATGGTCATACAAATTTATGTTTAGAATGGAAGTTCCTCTGGCGGAAAAAAATACTAAAAGAGTTTTTGGAAACTACGATTCGAAGACGATGAAAGGGACAAAATGGTTAAAAATAATTTACCTTGGTACCTTTTCGGTATTTTTAAAAGAATGCACGAGAAAAAATATTTTTTGAAATTTGGGAGCCTCCAAAGAAAACATCATGAAATGTATATTTTGGTATTTTTAATTCCAAGTAGGTTAAAGAGAAAAAAATACATTCCCGAGTAAAAAAATTGATATGACACAATATATAATTTAATATGGGTTCGTGTCTATTTTGATATAATCTTATACGAAAAATGGTTTCATAAGATTTGATCGAATAATATATAATAATATCAGTTTATATAACTTTATATCGACTTTGATACGAGTTTTGGTCTAATCCAATGATATAAAATTATATCCAATAATATTAAAATTTATACAATTTTATAAATCGGATGTTTTTTTAAGTTTTTAATAAAAAGTTGAAAAACTAAAATAATAAAAATAAAGCTACGTTCACAATGTTGGATTCACTCCACTCTCGACCACAGATTAAAATGTTAACTGTACAAAATGCAGAGTGGAGTTCTGTCACATTGTATTTGTCAGTTTACTTACTTGTCTAATAATTTGGCAAAATTATCCCACTAAATATAATTAACGTTAGAAATTATATTTTTTTAAAAGTTTTAAAATATTATATTTCATTTTAAATTGCTTCAATATAAAATATTTTGTTTTGTTTATTTTTTTTAAATGACATTATTAGTGATGGCACTTTTACAGGGGTGTATTTTTTCTATGTTAACGGTTAACATACCACTGTTAACTCCAGATTGGAACTCCAGAGTAGAACATGTTTGACTCTGGAGTGGATTGAAAAAGAATAGACAAATTCAATAATATGAAAGTGCAAAAGGGAAAGATACCCGAGTAAAAATGAATACATATAATTTTACATTATTTGATGTATGTATATATAGCCATATGAAATAATATGTTCTCATATCAAACAAAGTACATAATTATATCTCGCATTGAGTTTTTCCAAATTTTTTAAATGGAGTTATATAAAATTACATCTAATGATAACCATATTAATATATAAATACATGTGGGAGACATAATTATATGTGACACATATAACTTAATCTGATTGCATACATATTTATATGTGACTTTATATCAAATAACGTATACGAGCATATTTAAAAAATATCCAATATCATTATATATATAATTATATATGACTTACAAGAAACCATTTAAAATTATATATGACTTACAAGAAACCATTTAAAACTACATATGGTTCCATCTTAAAAAACGAAAAATTTTTTTTTCAAATATAATTATATACGGTCGCACATATAACTCTTTATACAGTTACATAAAACTATACATGGCATCAAACATTTATTTTTTTAATATTATCAAAGATATAATTATAAATGGCTTATGAGATACCGTATATAGTTTTGTAAGGTACCATATAAATACAATTTTTTTTTTTTAAACTCTATATATAATTTTAAATGGTGGCACATGTAACGCCATATAAAATGTTATACAATTGTATAAGGTAAAAAATATTTTTTTCTTTCACAATATTTCATATATAATTATGCATACTTTTATATGACAGTATTTCAATATTTTTTTTTTAATGTTGCATCATATATATTTTTATTTAAGTATACAAGAGAGCTTGTATAATTATATATGATTCTCAAAGCACCTAAAATCAGTCAAAAAAAATATATATAAATTCTATAAATTTTTAAATAGAAAAAAAATCTGTTTAATCCATTGTATTTTAAAACTTAAAAAAATGCATATTGGATTTTAAAAGTTAAATGTTTAAAAAATGCATATAACTTAAATAGTTGTGTGTAACTTTATATAAGATCATATAAGATAATATATGATGCTTGGGGACCCCGAGTTCGATTCCCTGCTCAACCCAGAAAAAAACTATTTTTTTTTTAATTTTTTAAAAAAGAAAATATGTTTTTAAAGCTTTTTGTTTTTTCTAAACTTAAAAATATTGAATAATTAAATTTTTATGATAAAATCGAAAAATAAATATTATTTATTTATAGTTATATAATTTTATATATTACATCATATAAGTTAATATATGGTTCCTAGGGACCCTGGGTTCGATCCCCGGCTGAGCTAAGAAAAAAAGTTGTTTTTTTTAATTTTTTTTTTAAGAAAATATGTTTTAGAAGCTTTAATTTTTTACTAAACTTAAAAATATTGATTAATTTATTTTTTATGATAATATTTAGAAATAAATATTATTTATATATAGTAATATAACTTTCTATATTGCATCATATATGATAATATATAATTCTTGAGGACCCTGAGTTCGATTCCCGACTAAGTCAAGAAAAAAATTATTTATACCCTACACCACACTGTGGTACAGGGTATAATGAGTTTGTGCTGATGTTTGTAACTACCCGAAATATTGGTCCTAGACCCACTTTTAAGTATACCGATCGACTTAGAATCACTTTTTGAGTCGATTTAGCGATGTCCGTCCGTCCGTCCGTCCGTCCGTCTGTCTGTCCATGTAAACGGTGTAAACACGATACAGGTCGCAATTCTCGATCAATTGACTTGAAATTTAAAACTTAAGCCTCTTTTGGCCCAAGGACGAAGCCTATTGAAATTGGAAAAAATCGGTCCATATTTAGACCTAGCCCCCATACAAAGGTCCTCTTTAGTTTTGGCTCAAATGGCTCTAATAGTCGCATTTTAATAGGTATCTTTTCAAAATTTGGCAGGAATTAATGTTTTATACACACAAATCACCATTCCGAATTTTAAAGAAATCGAACTAGTTCTTCTAGTAGCCCCCATACAAACCACCTTCCCGATTTTCACATAAATCTCTCAATTTTCATGAAAATAGAAAATATTTAATTAATATTCTGTTTGTGTATGTTAAACGCGTACTTTAATAACCTTATCAAATCTAATTATCATCGGACCATTTTGGACTTAGGTCCCATGTGGAAATTTCGCCCGATATTCAGTTGAAGCGATTTATTGTCAACAAAAAGAAGCCTATTCCACTCAAATTTGATTAGTGATTGCTTTTTACACTTATTAAAGATTTGACAAAATATAGATCTAATCAGTCCATGTTTGAACTTGGGACCCATGGTCCGGGAAACTCTGGTGTAGGGTATTATATGGTCGGTCTTGACCGACTATAATTTTCTTACTTGTTTTTTTTTAATTTTTTTTTAATCTAAATGATTTTTTAATGCGTTTTCGTTTTTCAAATTTAAAAAAAAATAAAATCCCTGAATTTTAACAAAAATATTTCAAAAATAATTATATTTTGATATAATTATATATTATTTAATCCGAAGAAAAAAATATTTTAAAACTTTAATGTTTAACCATCAATATCTCTGGTTTTAAGAGAGCTAAAGTCCTCGGATCAAGCTCAAATCAAAGCTTTATTTGTTGCCAATAATTAAAAGTGTATTTGGTTCGAACTTATGTTAGCAATATTTTCAGATAAAATTATTTTTGTCTGAAAAAACTTCCGAAAAAAACTTAAAACTCATTATTTGGCCGTTGGTGAGTAAAAAAGTTTATACATGTTTTATACCATTTTAAAGGTATTTTTATTAAATATACAACGGCAGAAAGAAAATTTGGATCCGATGAAAAATGTGAAGCTCATAAGCCAAAAACCGTTTTTACTTTAAAGCTTTATAACTTGGAAAATTAAGAGCATTGGAAGATGAAAATCATGTTGTTGAACTCAGTATTAAACCCCCTATTAGCTCAGCAAATAAACTAAAAAAAAAAAAAAAATAACAAATTTTAGCAAAAATTTTCTAAGTCTTTTTTAAAATTTTGTTCAAATTCAAGTCGAATATAATTTGATGCAATCATATACCCGATAAGATAAACTGGATTTAATTATATATAAGTTAAACTTGATATAATTATATATGATAAACTATTTTCTAAGTTTTTTTAAAACATAGTCTTTTAAAGTTGTCATTTATTAACAACGTCCGCTGGGTCAGAGGGTAGAGATTGCGATTACAAAACAGTTGGTAGCTGTTCGATTCCCCCGCCGCTCGAAGTTTTTTTTTTTTTTTAAATAAATTTTAATTATATATATTTATATCTTAATATTGAAAAAAATTGTTTGGATAAAACTTTATCAGTTCTAAAAATAGATTTTATTGTTCGGATTAAATTATATATAGTTCTAAAAATAGATTTTTTTTTTCGGATAAAATTTTATCTAAAGTTTTTTGTAATATTTTTTTTTTCTTTCGTATGAAATTTTATCTTTTTTTATCCAGCTAAAAAAATCTTTTTTTTTTGTCTTGGTCCAATAAGATCCAACCATTTTTCGGATGAAATTGTATCCCACCGATTAAAACTGATCTAATTAGATAAACCCACTTTTCGGATCAAATTGTATCCGTCCGGTTAAAACTGATCTAATCTTAGCGATCCATTTTTCGGATCAGTGCTGATCTTTCAAATCTCGGATCTATCAACAGATCTGGAATAATATAAGAACATATATTGCTCCATACAAAAATTTTTACTCGGGTATAAAATTTTCCACAGATTGGAGTACTCCAACATTGTGAATGCGGCTTAAGTTGTTCTTGAAAAAAACTTAGAAAAATTTCAAAAAATGAAGTCATGTTAAATTTTATATAAAACACTTAGAAAATATTTTCAAAAAAAATTGTCCTTGGAAAAACTTACAATTAGAAAATTTAAAAAAAATGGAGTCATATAAAATTTTATATAAAACACTTAGAAACCCAGTTGGCAACGTCCTCGAGCCATCCTCAGTGACGGAGCGATGACATGTCAGAGTCACACCTGACATCCACAAGACATCTCTATGTACTGGGTTGAGGACAGTTTCATACAAATTTTCAAAATGTCCTCACTCAAAGTCAGCAGTGGTCAGGGCTGACCTTCTGGGGACATGTCACCTAAGACTTCTTTGGGGAAATGTCTGACATAGGTCATGCGAAAATACAAAAAATTTTCGTATTTCCTTTAGTTTTTACTTTTATCCATTTTCCTTTATAAATTATCTTTCTCATATTTAGAAAAAACTTTTCGCCTTTTTTAGTCCCAACTGGATTTGAACCTGGAACCTCCAGTTTATTAGTCCCACACCTAACCACTTGTTCCAAACATTATTTTTAAAATTGTTTGTCTATTTATTACTTTTATTCTACTTGTTAGATTTTGATTTTATTTTAATTAAGTCGATTATATTACCATCTTTTTCTTGGAAATTAAAGAGTTGCCCAGATTTAAAATTCTAATTTAATATACTGCTATTCTGAAGACATTTCCTTTTGGACGTCTTAGAGGAATTGTCCACACTCTTAAAGCAAACATTCAGTGCTGACAATGTTAGGACATGTCATCAAGGATTGCCTATGATTTGTCAGAACCTGAAGACATTTCCTCAAGGAATCACTGTGGAAATTTCCTCAGTGACACATTTTCCAACTGGGAAATATTTGCGATAAAAAAATGTTCCTTGAAAAAAACTTAGAAAAAATTTAAAAGATGGAGTCATATAAAATTTTATATAAAACACTTAGAAAATATTCGTGATAAAAAAGTGGTGCTATAAAACACTTAGAAAATATTCGTGATAAAAAGTGGTGCTTGGAGGAAAAATCTTAGAAAAATAAAAAAATATGAAGTCATATGAAATTTTATATAAAACACTTTGAAAATATTTGCGATAAAAATATATTCTTGGAAAAAACTTAAAAAAATTTAAAAATAATGGAGGCATATAAAATTTTATATAAAACACTTAGATATTTAAAATGATGCATGGGGCCAGATGTTACAACCAGGGTTGGCAACCGAAACGAATAACGGTTAACCGTTACCGAAACGACGATACCGGTACGTACCGGTATTATGAATAAAATTTATCCAAAATGCTAAACAGTCACAAATTTGTTAAAAACACGTAAAAAATCAAAAAAATATTTAATAAAATTAAAAAACTGATAAATTTATTATATTTTCAACATATAATAATATTGAAGTATTTAATACCATTAATTAACTCAGAATTTAATTAAAATATTCACGCAATATTGCAATTCAACACATAAAGATTTTTTACGTATTTTTAAGATGTCTCTGTCCGATTAGCAGAAATATCTGCATTTTGAGCCATTTAAGAAATCTGACGATTTTAGCTGACGCGGTTTGCTAAATTTTTGTCTAGGCAACCATGTAGAGTCTGCAGAAAAATCTGTCAAGATTGCACCTAAATCTGCTGATTTAAATTGAAAAACCTTCTGATTTCAAATAAACAGCCTGAACATCGAAATTGTATTTTATTTAAGTAAAAAATACTGTTTGTTTTTGCCCACACGAGTAAAAATGTTTAGATACATTCTTATATATCACATCTTATCCGAGATTTGAAAGATCAGTACTGATCCGAGTAAGATCAGTACTGATCCGAGTAAGATCTGTACTGATCCGAGTAAGATAAGTACTGATCCGAGTAAGATCAGTACTGATCCGAGATTTGAAAGATCAGTACTGATCCGAAAAATGGATCGCTAAGATTAGATCAGTTTTAATCGGTCAGATACAATATCATCCGAAAAATGGGTTCATATAATTAGATAAACCCATTTTTCGGACAAAATTGTATCCATCCGATTAAAACTGATCTAATCTTAGCGAACCATTTTTCGGATCAGTAATGATCCTTCACATTATTACTTGGGCAAATAACAATCTGATTTACAATGAACAAAACATTTTTTTTTATTTTACGTACAGAAAAATATTTTACTTTGTTTTTTATCTGCAAAAAAATTAAAAAAAGTAATTTTAAGACAACCGAAACAAAACCGATATAATACCGGTAAAAATCCGAATAAAGGTAATGGTTTTTTATCGGTAGCGGTATTAAAAATATTTTATTTCGGTATTGGTAACGGTAGTCAATATTAAAGGGTTTTTAATCGGTAACGGTATTGAAAGGGTAACGGTAGCCAACACTGGTTACAACATATAGTTATGTATGGCGATATCTTAAAAAAATCCCACATCAAAATTTATTATATAAACTTATCTTGCAATACATAGTGTCACACATGATCATATATGAAATAATATGACTATATAAAAGTATATAAGATCATATTAAATTATTTTTACTCGGGTTACTAAAATGGTACCTTTTATGGGTACAAAATACTAAAATGGTACTTTTTATATCTATTGAGGTCAAGAACCTACACTGATAGAAATTTGTACATGACAATAATGAAAATCTACATTAATGTTATGAAAAATGACGTTAAAAAGGAATCTATGTAGGGTTTCATTGAATTAATGAAATAGGTATCATAAAATGTAATTGCATGAAAAAGTTTCATTAAATTAATGAAAATTGTTCATACAAAATATAAATTGTATTTTATGAAAATTTGTCATTACTTTAATGAAAAAAGTATTTAATTCTTATGAAATACTTTCATTGAATAAATTTTACTTTTTATTTTTGAAATGAAATACTTTCATTGAACAAATGCTACTTTTATTTTTAAAATGAAATATATATATGAAATTGTAAAGATCTTTTTATAGAATTAAGAATAATAAATAATGAATTTCACTTAGTTTTCTCGTACAATACTTTACTCCAACCTTAAATTGTAATACATTATTAAAACCACGAAGTAATTTTTAAACCGTGCGAATTTAGTTAATATAAAATTAATAATTTATTTTTTATTTCAAATTGCATAAAAAAGTCTGAAAAAATCACAAAATAACCAAGTTAAAAAAACACTTTCACATATTTTTTATTTTCACTCAGTTTTCTCACACAAAATTTTACTAACATTTACTTTTAACACATTGGTAAAACCACGAAATAATAAAAAAAACGAGAGTTTAATAAATACTTATAATTAATCAATAACATTCGTGCCGCTCTGATCAGCTGTTTTTTGCGCGCGAAAACTAGCAGACTAAACAGACGTGACATGACAGGTGTCAAAAAACAGTAAATTTTATAAACAAAACTTAATGAAATTTTTTAATGAAACTATGAAATCTAATGAATCGAAATTAATGAAAATCTTGCACAATATGTATGAAATTTCATTAAGCATATAAAATATTTCATTGTTGTAATGAAACAACATTAATGAATTCCATTCATTAGTGATATGAAGCGTTTTTCTATCAGTGTAGAAAATCCACAAAAATTACATTTTGATAGACATTATAGGCCACAAAAAATTTTTATAAGTTGTCACTCAAAAAAAGGCTTACACTCAAAAAAATTAAAAAAAAATACACTAAAAAAAATTACACCCAAAAAAAATTTCACTCAAAAAATGTTACACTCAAAACAATGTTTTATTTTCAAAAATGCCTGAAAAAGTTAATTCATTCAAAATAATTTTTTTTTTAGTCAAAATTTGTCAAAAAATTTTTTAAAAACTGATATCATATCTTAAATTCGTTTGCATTCAAATTATTTAAGGAATTAGATTTGGCCAAGTCAAATTTAACTTTCAACGTATTTTTCTATAACTTTGTTTGCTGGTATATTCCTTTTTAAGTTACCACATTTCTACTCCAGTCTATATAAAAATGTTAAATTTTTGTGATACTGTCATGTTATATTTAGTTTTAGGTTTTTATTCTGTTACCCAAAAAAATACACAAAAAAAATATTTTTATTAAAAACCTTTTAAATGCTGCATAGAGTTGCAATAATAATAATAACAACAAAAAGGAAGTTGAGAAGCATTTTATATGCTACCAAAAAATTTATATTGTATGAAACAAAATAGGTTTTGAAATTGTTGCGGTTATTTCAGTAATGCCTTTTTGTCGTTGTTGTTGAAATTTTTTTTGGGAAATAATTTACAGACATTTTGTATAGAATATAAATATGTATGTATTTATATTAGGGCGGGTCGATTTTTTTTGTCAAAAATCGTATAGCAAAAACATAATCTACAATAAATTCTAAGAACATTTCCCAAAGAAACCATGTTTCTAAAATCAAACCCTATACCGCGCCTAACGACATGAAGATTTGTCCGTCCGTCCTTTTTTTCATAAGCAAAACATAGAACCTGACTCTTTTTTGGTGTTTGTGTTAATTTTTGGGCTTTGGTGTGCTCTGAGGTATATAGAAAAATTTTATTGGCAACATATTTGTAGAACATTTCATTCCCACCCTCCCCCTCTTTCGGGGTGTTTTTTGCGATTTGTTAGAATAGAGCCAAAAAATACCGTTATGAGAGGGAGTTAGAGGGTTAATATGTTTCACAAAAATATTTGTCATAATATTTTCTACAAAGTTGTTGAACATACCCTACACCTCAGATGTAAAGAAAACATAGTTTTATATACCGATATGCTGCAAGAACATATCCAGCGGCAATGTTTTACTAATTGCCGCTGGATATAATTCGAACAATTTGTGGGATTATGACCGGCAAGTATATTAGACATAATCCCTGAAATGGAGAAATAAATGATTAGATTGATTTGTAATGAAAACGCCACAGACGAAAAATTATGATAAGAAATTTTAACAATAAATCGCTGATTTTAGCGTTAATCCATGATAATTTTACTCCATTATTTATTTCATATTGGGTTGCAGTATACTAACATGTAGCGTGATACTCTGAAAGTAAGTTCAGGGGTTGTAGGTTCGATTCCCTCCAAAGCCTTTGTATGTTAATTAAGTGCGTATGATACTTGCTTGTTTCAAGTTACTTGTTGCTGCATTTATTCTTAGTAAATAAAAGTATTTCATTGAGGATCATAATATTTCGTTAAAAAAACACAGATACTTTTGAGGCATTCCACACTAAATGTCCCGCTACAGAAAAACATATGTCCCGTAAATTTCTGAATAGGTTGTTTGGATAGCCCTATATGGAACTAAGAAAATTTCGTTTTTGGTTTTTCTAATTTTCAAAAACTGGGCTTAGGAGGGATGGTCAAATATTGGAAAAATGGTCAAATTTGTGGCGAGTTGCCTTGATTAAATATTTATCACATTAAAACGGAATGCACCACAATCTTAAAAAATTTACATTCTTATATAGTTTTGTATGGCCTATAGAATAAAATTTTTTTCTTTAGAAAATTTTCAGAACCCGTTCTGAAATTTTCCATTTGTTAAAAAAGTCAATTTATCAAAAATCCGGCCACTTTTTTTTTCTTTTTTTAAAATTTTTTTTTTTTAAGTTTAGATGTTTGTCCATACACACAAAAAAAATCAGAAATGTATTTTTCGTTTTTTTCGAGAAAATCGCATTTGAATTTTAAATTTCATAACAATTTTGTAATTTGCTTGTACCCAGCAAAATTTTCCGTTCCAAATAATCGGTTCCAGAACGCATCATATTACCCTGCAACCGGTTCTACTTAACATTCCAGAATCAATGATTTTTGTTTGAAATTGTCCCGAAAGCAATCGTTTTTTAGAGCAAGTAGTTTTTTTGAAAAATAATTTTACATAGAAAATTTTGTTGTGATTACCGTAGAATATATTCAAGAATCTATTGTAATAGGAATCTGTTCCAAAAAATTTTCCTGGGTATTTTCTTGTTTTAACGTGTCGAATGAGTAATATTCATGCCATTAATATTACTCATTCGCAACTTTAAAACAAGAAAATACAAGCAAATTACAAAATTGTTATGAAATTTAAAATTCAAATGGGATTTTCTCGAAAAATAAATTTCTGATTTTTTTTGTGTGGATGGACAAACATCTAAACTTTAAAAAAAAAATTAAAAAAAAAAAAAAGTGGCCGGAATTTTGATAAATTGATTTTTTTAACAAATGGAAAATTTCAGAACGGGTTCTGAAAAATTTTCAAGGAAAAAAAATTTATTCGATAGCCCATACGAAACTATATAAGAATGTAAATTTTTAAGATTGTGGTGCATTCGGGTTTAATGTGATAAATATTTAATCAAGGCAACTCGCCACAAATTTTACCATTTTTCCAATATTTGACCACGCCTCCTAAGCCCAGTTTTTGAAAAATTGAAAAACCGAAAACGCAATTTTCTAAGTTCCATATAGGGCTATCCATACAAGCTATTCAGAAGTTTATGGTACACGTGTTTTTTTCGCTGGACATTTGGTGTGGATGCCTCTTTTGTGGGATGAAATTGGAGATTTGCTTATCGGAGAGGAAAAAATCTGTGTCCGATAAAAATTTTGATAACTGAATATTTTTTTTACATCAGTATTTGATTTATTTTGTGTAAATTTTTTTTTTTTTAATTTTTGTAAAAAAAAAAAATTTCGAGTGTAAATTTTTTTGAGTGTAATTTTTATTTTTTTTTTTGAGTGTAGTATTTTTTTTTAGTTTTTTTGAGTGACAAAAACAGTTTCTAAAATATTTTTTTTGGCTTACCATTCCTTTTCAAAGCGGGTTTAGCGTTTTTTTTCAACACTGGAGTTCGGGTTAAAACCCATCTGAAATTCCCCATTTTGCTAATAACTTATGAACCACTGGACAGATTTCGCTGAAATTTAGTATTAATCTGACCGGAAGTATAACTATTATATACGCCACGCTTCAGCAGCTTACCTTATATATTTTTCATTTTTCCGCTAACATTTGAAGGTTGGCGTGTTTCACACAGACAGAAAGACAGACGGACGGACGGATTTTCATGTCGTTAGGCGCGGCATAGGGTTTGATTTTAGACCAATGGTTTCTTTGGAAAAGTTTCTTAGAATTTCTTGTAGATTTTGTTTTTGCTATACGATTTTTCAGTTTTTTTCGATCCATACAAATCGACCCGCCCTAATTTATATACTAGGTACAACTACATACTAGCCAGCCACCTGGCTTTTTATCTGGGCTTATATTTAAATGCAGTTAAATGCCAAAAATATATACATTTCTATGTATGTATAAAGAAGGGATTACAAACGGAAGATGATGGTTTTTCCCAAAAAAAAAAAATAAATAAAAGGACTATTCATATAATATGAAAATTGTTTGGTAAACCGGATATAATTTTTATTTTTTCTTAAAAGGTTTGAATCCCATAAAAGCTTAGAAAATGTTGAATTTATAAAGATTTAAAAGATTTTTTATTCAAAAAAATTAAAGAAAGCTTTTATGATTTTGACAAAAAAAACAAAACAAGTAAAAGAGATAAATTCGACTTGGCCGAATTTATGAATACCCTACACCCTGAAAAAACATTTTAAATACAATTAAATTTAAGAGAAAAAATACTTTTTAGTGATTTTAGTATTTTTTCACGTAAAAACACATTTAAAAACAATTTAACTAGAAAAACTTTGTTTTGGTTAAAAATATCTTTTTAGTAATTTTTATACAAAAAAATATTTTTTTTTTGTGTGACCAAAACACTGTGGAAAATAATTGTGTAGGCTACCAATGTCTTTGAGAATTTATCTTTTTTATTTATTTTTCTTTTAATTTACTTTACTTTATCTAAAAAAAATTACTGGCGATTATTCGATATCAATTACCACTTTCAATTTCCACTTACTTAAAGTACATATTACATTGTTTGCATTTTATTTTCTTTTTTTGTTACATCGATAGTTTTCCAATAAACGTTTTCCATTGTTGCCAATATCAAATCATCTTAAATTACAGTGAATCACAATGTAAATCAGGCAGTAGAAAAAGTTAATAATATCAAATTTTTTTATCGAAAAGAATGTGTAAGTAATTAATCAAACCTTTTTTTAAGCTTAATAGCATCCAGATTAAATAAATAAATGTACTACGAGGAACAAACCAGAAAATGTTATTTTTATATTAAGTTTTTTAACAAAAATTTAAAAAATATTTTTTAATCCATTTTGTTCAAAAACGTAATTTTATATTTTTAGCAATCTAGTTCATGTTTTTATTCTTGTAGGAAAAAATGGAGGCAAAAAAACTGTGTACACTCAAAAAAATACGTTAGTAGATTTACTAACTTTTTTTTGCTAATGCTAGTTAGCTAACTTTTAGCAAATTTTTAGTTGAGATTAGCATGTTAGCAAAAAATTCTTGTAAACTTCATTTAGCACATTAGCAATTTTAAACAAACGTTGAACTAATTTCTTTTGCTAAGATTTGAAATTGAGTTGACAACATTTTTACAAGATTTTTTGCTAACATTAGCAAAAATAAATGGTAATTTTTTTTTTATTTTCAGAAAACATAAAATGGCTCTATCTCGGAAACTAAGCCAGATAGAGCAAAATGGAGGGCATTTTTGGTTCTTAGAATCACCATACTTTCGCGGGTCCTCTTCACATGTGTGGACCCTAATGGGCCCTAACTTTGGATCCAAAAAAGTTTGCATTCCCGAAAACTTTAAACTGCTCATATCTCGGTAAATATTGCCGACACAAAAAAAAGTCCTAAGGCATTTTTGTAGCTTCAATACGTAGAACAAGACCGCAAAATAGTCAAAAGCTCTCCGTGTAATATTTTTGAAGTTATCGAGTTTTTTAATTCTCAAGACCCCAGTGGTCCCCTATAATCACGTATCTCAAAAACTAAGCAATGTGGAGCGAAACGGACACAAATTTTGGATCAAAAACTATGACGATTTTTAAGGAACCCAACTAGGTCTAGGTCCATCGGGGTATGGACCTATCGGGTCCGAACCCAATGGGGTCCTCAAATGTGTCAAAAAAAAAAAATAGTTAACTAATTATTGGCAAAACATTTTTGCTAACTTTAGCAAAACAATTTTGGGTTCAAAATCAGCAAATTTTCTTGTAGGTTTACAAGCTTTTTTTGCTAACATTACAGTTTTTTTTTTGAGTGTAATTTTTTTTTAGTAAGAAATTTTTTTTACATCTTGGAGGATAAAAAATATTAAAAACAACTCTCTTTAGTTTTAAATTTTTTAAATTTTTTTTTATTTGGTTAATGAGCAAGAGCTGTTCCATCTGTCTGTGGAAAGTAAGATTCAGTCGAAACCAAATGAACTTTAAATTTGGCAAATGAGCAAAATTTATTCTAAGATATTTTAGCAATATCTGTTTGTCGGTCCGTCTGCGGAAAGCAAACTGCAGCTTAAACTGAGATAGACTCTTGAAATTTGGCACGAATATGTTATTGGCTGGTAAAGTTCCTAAATGGACGAAATTGGACCAGGTGGAAAAACCTTCCACTTGAAGAACTTAACCAATCTTTGAAAAACACTAACTTTGGCCCAGTGCGGATTTTTAAATCCACCCCTTTAGTGGGCGTTGATATTAAAAAATTATAAAATTGTATAACCTACTTAAGTGCATTTTTTGGCACACTTTGAAGAGTATCAAGGAGTATCTGAAGCAAATGGAATATTTTTTGTCAAAACAACTTTAAACTCGGTAAAATGTTGATAAAAAAATATTTTTTAATGAAAAAATAGTTTTCATGAAAAAAAAATTTTTTTTTAAGCAATAAAAAATATTTTTTATAAAAAAAAAAAAAAATTTTTGATAAAAATAATTTAATTTTATGAAATAATTTTTTTTTTTTTGGCAAAAAAAATATGTTCGTACTTGTTTAAATACCATTACGTATTATACGCCAATGCCGGCGTATTCAGAGGGGGGGCCCAACAACAACAACAAAAAAAATATTTTTTTATATGTATTGTAAAACACAAATCTCACGAAAAGAACAACAATTTTTTTTTGTTGTTGTTGTTGGGCCCTGAAAAAACGGTCCTGCATACGCCGTTGCCATTCGGTGTTCAATTATGTTTACATTTATTTGGTAAAAAAAATTCGCGATTTTTTTCTTTTTTTTGTCAAAAAATATGTTCGTACCTGTTTAAATACCATTCGGTGTTCAATTATGTTTACATTTGTCAACCAGCAGCCGAATTAATGCATTTTATATTTTTAGGTTATGTTGAATGTACCAAAATTTTTAAGGTGTCCTAACATGTTTGTTCATAACCGCTGAACCGATATCGCTCAAATGCAACATCAAACTGCTCGGGAGAAATTCCAATAAATATGTTAAGTTTCAGTCACCTCCGTGTAATATTTTGGCCGTGATCACCATTTCCACAGACAGACAGACGGACATCGCTAGAATGTCTTAAAATCGATCGGGGATAATGAATATATAAACCACAGACTAAATACAGACTCGACAGTAGAGTTTTACAAGAAAAAATGGGGAAAAACTAAGCGATTTTAGGAGAAAACACAGCGGTTTTTAGTCCGTTTTACTCTAACATGGCAACACTTTCTACGACTTAGGAGTGAGTGAGACAACAAAAACCGATCTGGCATCCATTTTTCTTATGGCGCGTTATACCAGTTTTCTCTTTCTAACCTAATTCGTAGAATAATTTGAAAATATTAACAATATGGTTAGAAAATACTTTTTTGACACCTGTCATATTTGTCGAGTCTGTATTAGTCTGTGATATAAACTTTATGGGATCCCAGACCGATATTTCGATGAGTTACAAACGGAATGACAAACTTATATATACCCTCTATCACTAGAGTGGAGGGTATAAAAAATCGTATGGTACATTTTAGTCACCAGACCTGGACATTATTTTTATTCACCAGCTGGTGGGTGAATTATTATCCAGTTACAAATCCAAGTTACAAACCTTTTTGGTTTTAAGAAAATGAAAACAGCAATTCTTAATTTCTTTTTCCACTCTAGTTATAGAGGGTATATAATTATAAGTTTGGCATTCCGTTTGTAACACGGATTCATGACCATCGATCGATTTTAAGTCGTTCTAACGATGTCTGTCCGCCTGTTTGTAGAAAACACGCTAACTTTTGAGAGACTTTACTGACAAGGGAAGTCTCCCTAGTGTCACCCGCGGATCTTTATGGAATTGGTTTTATTTTATAGAGCAGAAAAAATAAAGGGACAAATATTTTTTTTAGCGACCCAAATTCATATTTAGTGGTAAAAAAGAGGGGGGAAGACAAGGCAATTTTTCATTGTTTTTCGTTTATCTGCTATATTATGAAAAGAAACATGAGTCATGTTACATACCAAATGAAAGGTCTTTGGAAAACCTATCTACTTGTGCTAAGAACGTTTCCAAACAGGCACAACTTTTCGTCATATAGAGTAAAATACCAAAATTTTAGGACATTTTTGTTAAAAAGTCGAAAAATATTAACTTCTTTGGCCCGTTGTTAGCACCACGAGATAATTTTGTTTAAATAGGCGTAAATCGTAAAAAACTGATAAAGGTCAATTTCCCCCCATACAAATCGACCCCCCCCCCCTAAAACTGAGTTTGGGCCGCTAAAAAAAATACGTGTCGAATTTATTTTCGTTTTTAACAACATATCCAAATTTAATGAAGATCGGAGGGTGACACCAGAGAGACTTCCCTTGTGAGCCTGCTGAAGTTTGGCATATATGTTTGTCATTTGCCTAGGCAGGATGGTATTGCAATCCTGCGAAATCGATCCAGTGGTTCAAAAGTTATGAGCAGAAGAGTGAAATTCGGAAAGGGGCTTTCGCAAATTTACTAATAAAAAATACGCTAACTTTCGAAAGAGAATCCTGAGGCTGTTGAAGCTGTTCAAGCTTGAAGCTGTTCAAGCTTCGTTCCCCTGGTCTGGTTGGTATTGAATTTGAACCACATCGGTCTAGTGGTTCAAAAGTTATTAAGAAAACAATGAATTTCAGATTGGTTTCACATTAAATTCACGCGTTAAACAAGTAAGAAAATTATAGTCGGTCAAGACCGACCATATAATACCCTACACCATGGACCGATTAGATCTTTATTTTGTCAAACTTTTAATTAGTGTAAAAAACACCCACAAATCAAATTTGAGTGAAAAGGCATCAATTTGTTGGAAATAAACCGCTTTAACTGAATATCAGGCCAAATTTTCACAAGGGGCCCAAGTTCAAAACTGGTCCGATAATTATCAGATTTGATATGGTTACTTAAGTACGCGTTTAAGTTACCCAAACAAAATTTTAATTAAATATTTTCTATTTTCATGATACCTATTATAATACGGTTATTAGAGTAATTTAATCAAAAATTAAAAAGGACCTTTGTATGGGGGCTAGGTCTAAATATGGACAGATTTTTATACCCTACACCACACTGTGGTACAGGGTATAATGAGTTTGTGCTGATGTTTGTAACTACCCGAAATATTGGTCCTAGACCCACCTTTAAGCATACCGATCGACTCAGAATCACTTTTTGAGTCGATTTAGCGATGTCCGTCCGTCCGTCCGTCTGTCCGTCCGTCCGTCTGTCCGTCCGTCTGTCTGTCTGTCCATGTAAACGGTGTAAACACGATACAGGTCGCAATTTTTGATCAATTGATTTGAAATTTGAAACTTAAGTCTCTCTTGGCCCAAGGACGAAGCCTATTGAAATTGGAAAAAATCGGTCCATATTTAGACCTAGCCTCCATACAAAGGTCCTCTTTAGTTTTGGC
The DNA here is from genome assembly GCA_963921195.1 of Pegoplata infirma. Classification (NCBI taxonomy): domain Eukaryota; kingdom Metazoa; phylum Arthropoda; class Insecta; order Diptera; family Anthomyiidae; genus Pegoplata; species Pegoplata infirma. The sequence continues at coordinate 234,273,358 of OY992537.1, forward strand.
TCAAATGACTCTAATAACCGTATTATAGAAGGTATCGTTTTGAAATTTGGAAGGTAAACATGTTTTGTCTTCACAAATCATCATTCCGAATTTCAAAGAAATCGGACCAGTTCTTCTTGTAGCCCCCATACAAACCACCTTCCCGATTTTCGCATAAATGTCTCAAAAGTCATGAAAATAGAAAATGTTTAATTAAAATGTTGTTTGTGTATGTTAAACGCGTACTTAAATAACCTTATCAAACCTGATAATCATCGGACCAGTTTTGGACTCAGGCCCCTTGTGAAAATTTCGCCCGATATTCAGTTAAAGCGGTTTATTGTCAACAAATAGAAGCCTATTTCACTCAAATTTGATTTGTGAGTGTTTTTTACACTTATTAAAGATTTTACAACATATAGATCTAATCGGTCCATGAGATCCATTTTCCGGGAAACTCTGGTGTAGGGTATTATATGGTCGGTCTTGACCGACTATAACTTTCTTACTTGTTTTCAATTTCAATAGGCTTCATCCTTGGGTCAAGAGAGGCTTAAGTTTCAAATTTCAATTGATTAAAAGTTGCGACCTGTATCGTGTTACACCGTTTACATGGACAGACAGACAGACGGACGGACGGACATCGCTAAATCGACTCAAAAAGTGATTCTGAGTTGATTGGTATACTTAAAGGTGGGTCTAAAACCAATATTTCGGGTAGTAACAAACATCAGCACAAACTCATTGTACCCTGTACCACAGTGTGGTATAGGGTATAAAAACCGTTAAAAAAGCTTTAAAAACATTGGTTAGTCAGAAAAATATTTATTAAGTATTTTTGTTACTCAAAAATATTTTGACACAACAAATAAAAAAAAAAATACACTCAAAAAAATTTTACACTTAAAAAAAAATTGTACACTCAAAAAAAATTTTAAACTCAAAAAAAAATTGTACACTCAACAAAAATGTTCACTTAAAAAATATTTTATTTTTTTTTACAAAAATGACTAAAAAAGTTCTTTACTCAAAATTAAATATTTCTTATCCAAATTGTTTATTTTTTCACGATAGAAAATTTTTCTATCACTTTAAAAGGTATTTTGAAGGGTATTCATAGAGACGGCATGCCGTGGCATAGTCAAATTTTACTTTTCTACGTGTTTTAAATCCGCTTATATAGTCAAAATGAGGTGACGCAGTGTTCACTTTTAAAATTAGATACCAGATTAAAAACATTATCTTCTTGCTATATGCCCGACTTACTTTGTGAGTCACTGTATATCATGTCTGACTATTTCCACCTACAACATTTATATGCTCAACACGTTTTAAAGAATTAAGTTTCTATATTTTTCTTCATTCCTTTTTTTCCTATTACCTTTGACTACAGAAAAAAAAATACTAAAGTAGTTGGCTACATGTATCTTCTAAATACTGTTGATGAGCTAAACTAAAGAAGAAAAAAACTAACATTGCATGAATAATAAGGAATGGATGTTAAACGGAAGTAAACCTTTGCTAAACAGGAATTCAAACTTAAACAAAAAAAAAAAACATTTTTAAAAGTCACAATTTCCTTTTTTGCTTAGAAAACTTACAAGGAAGTTTTTAGTTTTGTGTATATTTTGTTTAGAATTGAGAAAATTAAAAAAAAAATTCAAATAAAAAACTTGTTTATTTACCTTATAATAATCATTTAGATGATTATTTCTTTAATATCATAAATCAAAAATAGTTTTTGTGAAATTTCATTTTTCTATTTTTTCTCTAGAACTTTTTTATTATGATTTTATTTTGATTTATTGTTAGAACATAGTTTTTATGTACAGTACCGGTCAAAAGTATTCACACAGAGCTATAAAAGATGCAATTTTAAAATATCAAAGTTTTTTTTGTCAAACGAAAATTTTTTGATAAGGTGTTTTGTAGGTAGTTCATAAAGTTTTAATTTAAGCTCTATAGCGTCCAGATTGAGTTAATAATAAATGTGCTACGTGGGTCGAAATAGAAAATTATAATTTTTATACACATTTTTTAAAAATATTTTAGAAAATATTTTCAAATTTTTTTTTCAAAGTTCAAGCATGGAAAATTTAAAAAAATTTCTACTCATGTATCAACTATTTTTCTTTAATGACCCACAAATAACTTAAAATTTTGTAAATACTGAAGAAGACATCCGCATTTTATGACCTGCAATTCTTTTGACCATCAATTTTGTTTAAACATAGAATAAGTTAAACTACTTTCATATTTTATTACAATAGAATCTTTTCTTTGTTTACAAAAAATTGGTGGTCAAAAGAATTGGTGGTCATAAAATGCGGATTTTTTCTAAAAAATTTAAGTTTTCTGTGGATCATTACAAAAATTAGTTGATACATGAATATAATTAAAATTTTAAATTTTTTTTAAATTTTACATGTTCAAACTTGGAAAAAAAATTTTGGAAATTTTTTTAAATTTTTTTTTTTTAAATGTTTATAAAAATTATCATTTTTCAGTCTGACGCTCGTAGCACATTTATTACTAACAAAATCTGGACGCTATAAAGCTTAAATTAAAGCTTAATATCCCAGAAAATTTTTGCATTACTAATTAATGTTATGAAAAATCACGTTAAAAAGGAACCTATGTAGGGTTTCATTGAACTAATGAAAAAGGTATCATAAAATGTAATTGCAGGAACAAGTTTCATTAAATTAATGAAAATTGTTCATACAAAATATAAATTGTATTTTATGAAAATTTTTCATTACTTTAATGAAAAAAGTATTTAATTCTTATGAAATACTTTAATTGAATAATTCCTACTTTTTATTTTTAAAATGAAATACTTTCATTGAATAAATTCTACTTTTATTATTAAATTAAATATATGTATAAAATTGTAAAGATTTTTTTTATAGAATTAGCAATAATAAAAAATGGTTTTCACATAATTTTCTCGCACAAAATTTTACTCCAACCTTAAATTGTAATAAATAATTAAAACCACGAACTAATATAAAATTCAAATTTCATAAAAAAGTCTGAAAAAAAAACAAAATAACCAAGATAAAAAAACACTTTAACATATTTTTAATTTTATCTATAGATTTCACTCAGTTTTCTTACACAAAATTTTACTATAACATTTACTTTAACTAAATAAGTTAAACCACGAAATAATATAAAACAACGCGAGTTTAATAAGTACTTATAATTAATCAACAACATTTTAAATTTCGTATAAAAAATCTAAAAAAAAAAATCACACTCTGATCAGCTGTTTTTTGCGCGCGTAAACTAACAGACTCAAGAGACGCGACACGACAGGTGTTAAAAAACAGCAAATTTTGTAAACAAAACTTAATGAAATTTTTTAATGAAACTACGAAATCTAATGAATCAAAATTTATGAAAATCTTGCACAATATGTATGAAATTTTTATTCAGCATATGAAATATTTCATTGTTGTAATGAAACAACGTGAATGAATTCCATTCATTAGTGATATGAAGCGTTTTTCTATCAGTGTAGTAATGAGTATAGTAATTAGTAATAATTATTGGTATGTACTTACTCATTGCATGAAATACTACTTATTCTATAAAGGCCGTGAGGCAAAAATAATTAGTGCCTACAAGCTTACGAGTATGAAGATAAATTACCTATAACGAGTAGAATATGTAGTTACTTTATAGGAATAAAATAAATAGTTGCAAACAGAGTTTGAAATACCTATTCATCATTAGATTATTCGTTTTTGCGAAACTTTAAGCTAAAAAGTTAAAACAAATATTGTTTTTTTCTGATTGGGCTTAATTTCCCAAATGAACTTGCAAAGAAGTATTTATTTTTAACATTTTCAATAACTTATTATTTATATTATTGCAAAAAAGTACTTATATATTACAATATAAGCCACTAGTTGCCTTTTGGACTAAAGTAATGCGGTGGGTAATGAGTAGTTGTTATAAGTAATGTAACCTATACAAAATACTATACAAAACACTTTATCAAAAAATACTCGCCTGATAAAAAAGGTTTGATATTTTAAACTCTTTGTGAATACTTTTGATTGACACTGTATATCTATGTTGTATTTCGTTTGCATGTATTTTAAACACGTTTCAAATGTCATATTAAATGCATCTCTTCTTTTGAACATGAACATCAGTATAAAATGAAAGACATGAAATATGTTTATGTTAAACAACCAAAAAAAACGATATAATCAGCAGAGCCGAATCAGAAATAACCACCACAATTCTTTAGCTTTTTCTGAACTTGTACGATTTTAAATGTTTGCTGTTGTGTTTTTAATTTGGATTTTTAACTTGGATAATAACTTTTCTGCTGGTGAATTAAAACGTTTTTCACCAGCTGGTGAATAAAACGTAACATAATTATTTTTTAGCAAAAACTTTTTTTCGTCCCACTCAAAAAAAAAAAATTTTTATCACATTTTTTTTATAATTTTCTTTCATAATTTCTTCCATTTTTTTTTTATCAAAAAAAAATTTTTTTTCAAAATTTTTTTTATCATATTTTTCCAAAATTTTTTTTCATGAAAATTTTTTTTCATAAAAAAAATTTTTCATCATCATTTTTTTCATAATTTTTTTTTATCAACATTTTTTCATCAAAAATTTTTTGTTTGATAATTTTTTTATTATGCATTTTTTTTTTTTTCATCAAAAAAAAAATTTTGTTATCAAAAGTCATGAATTTTTTTAATAAACTTTTTTTTCATCATTTTTTCCATATATTTTTTTATCAAAACTTTTTTCATAATTTTTTTTCTCATCAAAAAATTTCTTCATCAAAAATTTTTTGGTTCAATATTTTTATACCATCCAACCACTTTGTCATTCCGTGTGTAACGTATCGAAATATCGGTCTAGGACCCCATAAAGTATACATATTTATGATCAGTGATCGATTCTAAGACATTCTAGCGATGCACGCCCGTCCGTCTGTCCGTCTGTAGTTAATACGATGCAGTCCAAAATAAAAAAGCTAGACTCCCGACATTTGGCACGAATATGTATGTCTTATGTTCCCAGGCAGGTTAAGTTCGTAAATGAGCAAAATCGGAACTGGGGTATAAAGGATCCCCCTTGGAGAACTAAACCAACCTCTGAAAAACGTAATTTTTTGCAGTTTTTTTTTTTTTGTACTTTTTTTAAACAAATGCAAGATTTTTATGTCAGAGGAAACTCAAAACCCTGCATGTGGACCCAGCGGATAAAAATAATTAAAAAAAAATTTACCCGCCTCTTTTGTGGGCGTGGATATAAAAAATGTATTTTAATAATGATTAATTGGATTAAATAATTGGAAGAATTATAATAAATCCATTTGATAACATATATCGCAAGAGGAAAGTGTCCCCCAATGTCTCCCACCAAACCCCCAAACCACCCCCTCACAAAAAAACAGCCCCTGAAATGTTTTTTATGTTTTTTTTTTACATTTTGGAGGGTATAAAAGATTCGGCACAGCCGAATTTAACACTCTTACTTGTTTTTCATCATTTTTCTTCATTAATTTTTTATCAAATTTTTTTTTCGTAATTTTTTCATCAAATTTTTTGTTTTACAATTTTTTGTTTCCTAACTGAAGTTTTTATTTATTTCGGTTTGAGTCCATATTAATTATTTCTGAGAAATAATTATTTTTGTTGTACAATGAGAAAATCTGAAAAAATTAATTGACAACACAGGCTAAGTGGAGATGTCGACAGCTTTCGGAAGAAGCCACCCTTCCTTCGTCAGCACTCTTCGATTGCCACTGTAGGTGTGTAAGATTAAGATCAGCTATTTAAACGTACATTAAGGTGAAAAAGCGGACGGGAATTATATCACATTTCATTACCCATATGTTACGTTTAGCACGAACTTAATGAATCTATTTTTAACTTTTTCCAACACAGTTGTAATTTCTTACACTGTAGTAGATTTTCTCAGAGTTGCAACCCTTAGTAGGACTTTTCAAGTCTAGGTTAGGTTTGAATTTATATTTCGTATTTCTAATTCTTAGAAATATTACTAAATTGCAAGGTACAATGCATTGCAAGGTACAATGCATTCCTTTTTTTTAACAAATAAATTTTTTTTCATCAAAATTCATAATTTTTTTTTTTTATAAAATTTTTTTCTCATAATTTTTTCCATTTATTTTAAAAAAATTAAAAAAAAATCTCATCAAAATTCATAAATGATTTTGTTATCTAATTTTTTTCATAAGTTTTTTTCATTTTTCTCCATTCATTTTTTTTATGAACATTTTTGTCATTATTTTTTTTTTTTAATAATTAATAATGTGATCAAAACTATTATTATAAAAAAAGGGATTTTTTTGTCTCATAATTTTTTGTTTCATAATTTTTTTTATCAATTTTGTTTTATAAATTAAAATTTTTTTCATTTAAAATTTTTTGTTTCATAATTTTTTTTCGTTATCTCATTTTTTCGTCAGATTTTCTCATCATTTTTTTTTTCATTTATTAAAAAAAAAAAAAATCACCATAAAATTTGTTTATCAACAATTTTTCGGTTCATTAATTGGTTTTATCCAAAAAAAATTTGTTTTCCTCAAAATTCATAAATTTTTTGTATCAAATTTTTTTTTATAAAAAATTTTATGTTTCATAATTTATTTTTTTTGTTCATCAACAGTTTTTCGGTTCATTAATCGTTTCTATCCATTTTTTTTTCATCTAAAAAAAAAAAATTTTATCAAATTTATGAATATAATTTTTTTTCAAATTTTTTCAAATTTTTTTTATGAAATTTTTCTTTTTCGTCAAAATTTTTTTTTCATAAAATTTTTTCATTTTCATCAAAAATTTTTTCTCATTTAAGTTTTTCTTTTCATAAATTATTTTATCAAAAATTTGTTCATCAAAATTTTTTTCTTTTGCAATTTCTATTTTATACCCTCCACATTAGTGATAGAGGGCATATATAAGTTTGTCATTCCGTATGTAATACCTCGAAATATTGGTCTAGGACCCCATAATGTATTTTTATGTATTCATGATCCTGGATCGATTTTAAGACGATCTAGCGATGTCCGTCCGTAATTTTCCTGAAATCACACACTATTTTCTGAATTTTTCTAAATTATTTTTTTTTTAATTTTTCTTTTTTTAATTTGCAATTTAATTATTAGTGCCGAGTTTTACTAAATTTTTCCGATTTCTGATTTGTTCACACTACTATTTCAGTAAAATTTGTATTGTTAAACTTGATCGATTACACCGTTATTTACACTTTATCATCTGAACTTCCACACACAGACCGCTAGATCAACTAAAAATCGATGAAGGATCATTAATAAACTTGATTTAAGATCGATATTTCCATTTGTTACAAACGTAATGAGAAACTTAAATTTTAATCTTAATATTAATATCGAAAATAAAGAATAATAAAATATTAATAACAAAAACATGAATGCTAACACTGAAAGCGTATGAGTGATATTTTGTTTTATGTAGTACTACAATGCGTATGAGCAATGTACAATGTGCAACTACTGTAAATGCGTATGATTAATACTACCTCCGTCCCAAAATAATCTTAACATTTCTATATTTTGGCTGGGATTATGGAGGATTTTTTAAAAAAGCTCTGTTTTTTTTGTTAATACGTATCGGGACATATCAATAATTTAAAAATTCTTTATAGCTTTGCAATTTTTCAATTCACGTGCAAAATGGATGCAATAAACTGCATCCAGATAAATGAAACATCTTGTTTTCGACGTTATAAACAGGCATGGTGTCCACTATGGTCGAAAAGATGAAAATTATTACAAAATGCGTCGTATGAAATATGAAATTTTACGCTAGAGACCCTTTTAACGGTTTTTAATGAATGCATTATGGATGCAATAGGGACATCTTGCAAATATTTTTAATTAATTTTGTTACAGTTTTAGTACACGAGAATAGTATAAGATTGTTTTTTTAACTTTATCTTGTATTATTTCAACTAAAACACTGCTTAATAAAATGTAAAGTTTATTTTGGGACAAAAAAATCTATAGAAATGTTAAAAATATTTCGGGACGGAGGTAGTATTTATTATGATAAAATTTAAAGAATTTTATAAATATTTATATTTCTTTTAAAAAAATTTGTTATAAACTTTTTAAAATTTTATAATAATTTCTTTGTTTTTTTTTTAATTTTTAATTTTAGTTTACCACACATTTTTTTTCCTCTTCTTAATTTAATTTCTAGCTATAAATTATTAAATTTAATTTTCAAGTAATTTAAGTTAAACAATTAAAATTTAATGAAGTGTTAAAATTTTATTTTTCACAACTGAAACAAAAAGAAAATGGAAAATATTTAAATGCCATGGAGAATGAGAATTCATTAACTTAAAAGCTGTAAGTAACCGACAAACAAACAGCATTACGACAGCGACATTTACAGCAACAGCAACAAGCTTGAGCAATGCACAAACCAAAAAGTTCTGTTTTATTAATACAACAATACAGCCAAAACAAAAATAATTTATTTTTATGAAGCCATTTCAAATTAAAAGTTTAATTTTTTTTCGTATGCTTGTAAATAAACATTAGGGGTATAACTTTTATAAAGTTCTCGGATTTAAAATTTTTTATTACATTTTTTTTTTTAAATTAAGACATTTTTCTGTATGGAACATTTTTCAGATTTTAAAACAATTTTCCTATAGAAAAATTTTCTCAGAAATTTTTCCGTATAGAATTAATATCCAACGTTTCTTAATAGAAAAACTCTCAGATTCTGAAAATTTTTTAGTGATAGTGATGGAGGGTATATAAAAGTTTGTCATTCCATTTGTAACACCTCGAAATATGGATCCCATAAAATATATATAGGATCCCATAAAATATATGGGGCATTCCAGGCCAAATCACTCACTTTTAGACCCGGCCCCTTTTGATTTATTTTATTTTTGGTTATGTTTTTGTACTTATTAAATGCAACTTGGACACCAATTTTCAGCCTTTTATTCCAAGATGGTGTTGAGTAATCAATTTTTCAAAATGGCGATTTTTTCAATAAAATTAGATTGAAATTTTCAATTAATTTTGACCAGTTAAAAATATAGATATCTTAAAAAAAGTTGGACAACGTTTTGTTGTTATTTAAATGTAGTTTTAGAAAAAAAATATTAAAAAATTATTCGATGTAATTATCACTTATTTTCTAGCGTTTAAAAATTAAAAATGACTTTTTGAAAAAGTCCGAAACCTTCGATTTTTTTTAAGAAGTCTAAAAATTCTACTCTAAATTACGCAACTTTTAAGCCATAATTCGAAATGTGATCACAATTCTTTCTATTTTTTTTCAAATTTTTGATATTGCACCTTTTATTTTTTGACTCTGATGTATTTTATATTGTGCTCCAACAAAATAAAATTGGTAGATACTGACCCTAACTTAGCCTAATTTGTTCATTTGGAGGTAAAAATACGTCTCACAAAAATTAAGGACGATCGGACATGGGTAAGACGTTCCTCATGGGCCTTGAAGTTTAAAAGACGGATTACAAGGAAAAATACGATTTTTTTTTCTGTTTTCGCAATTTTATTGGTACTTTAAATTAAGTTGTAATTCAAGTGGTTACATAATTATAATATAGAGTAAAATGCCTTTCTAATAAGGTACTAAAAGCTAAAATCGGTTGAAAATCAGCCAAGTTACTACAACTTCCCCAGGCATCTATTGTGTTGCAGACCACTTGATTAAGCAATACAATCCGATTTTTGAAATTTATTGAAATTTTCTACTGTAATAACATTTTTTTATTTTTCAAGTTCAAATGTTTTTGATGACAAGTATTTTTGATATTGTGTTTTGCTAACATGATCTAAATTAATGCTAAAAATGCCTCCATTTTTCAACACTATTTTGAAATCTCCATTTTAAAATTTTTATTTATTTTTTATTTTTAAATTTGGAAAAACAAAAAAAATATTACACTGAAACATGAATAATAAAAAAATGTTATTAAAGTAGATTTTCAATAAATTTAAAAAATGGGACTCGAATTCATTAATCAAGTGTCTGTGACACACGTTAGATGCCTGGGGAAGTTGTAATAACTTGGCTGATTTTCAACCGATTTGAGGTTTTAGTACCTTATTAGAAAGGTATTTTACTCCACGTTATAGCTCTGTAACCACTTGAATTTATACTTCATTCAAAATACGAAAAAAATTGCAAAAACAGAAAAAAAATCATATTTTTCCTTGTAATCCGTTTTTTAAATTTCAAGGACCATGCTGAACGCCTTACCCATGTCCGATCGTCCTTAATTTTTGTGAGACGTATTTTTACCTCCAAATGAATATATTTTGGGTAAGTTAGGGTCATTATCTAGCAATTTAATTTTTTTGGAGCACCACATAAAATAAATCAGAGCCAAAAAGTATAAAGTGCAATTTTAAAAATTTGAAAAAAAATAGAAAGAATTGTGATCACATCTCGAATTATAGCTTAAAATTTGCGTAATTTAGAGCAGAATTTTTAGAGTTTTTTACAAAAATATCGAAGGTTTCGGACTTTTTCAAAAAGTCGATTTTAATTTTTAAACGACAAAAAATAAGTGATAATTACTTCGAATAATTTTTTCAAATATTTTTTCTTAAACTACATTGAAATACCAACAAAACGTTGTCCAGCTTTTTTTAAGATATCTATATTTTTTAATGGTCAAAATTAATTAAAAATTTAAATTTTTCAATTTTTTTGAGAAAATCGCCATTTTGAAAAAGTGATTACTCAAAACCATCTTGGAGTAAAAGGCTGAAAATTGGTGTCCAAGTTGCATTTAATAAGTACTAAAACATATCCAAAAATAAAATAAATCGAAAGGGGTCCGGTCTAAAAGTGAGTGATTTGGCCTGGAATGCCACATATATATTTATATTACTTCATCGATTTTAAGTCGATCTAGCGATGTCCATCCGCCTGTCTGCCCGTCTATTAATAACACGCAAACTTTTGAAAGACTTTACTGCGGCTGCTGGAGTTTGGCTTATATGTTGGTCATTTACCTGGTCAGGTTGGTATTGCAATTCAGCGAAATCGGTCCAGTGGTTCAAAAGTAATGAGCAAAAGACTGAATTTCGGCAAGAGTTTTTCGTAAATTTACGTGATAAAAAAACACGCTAACTTTTGAAAGGCAATTCTGAGGACGCTGAAGCTAAGCATATATATTTGTCGTTCCCCTGGCCCGTATTAAATTTCAGGCAAATCGGTCTAGTGGTTCAAAAGTTATTAGCAAAACCGTGAATTACAGATTGGTTTCACCTAAATTCACGTGTTGAAAACGCGTTAAACATGTTTTAAAAACTTTGGTAAGTCACAAAAATATTTTGCAACGTATTTTTGTTACTCAAAAATATTTTTAAATTAAAAAAAAAAAAAATACACTCAAAAAAATTTTCCACTCAAAAAAAAATTTAGTAAATTGTTTTTTTTTTTTTTCAATAATTACTTAAAGAAAAGTTTTTTTACACAAAATAAAATATTTCTAATAAAAAATGTTATATTTTTCATGTTAGAAAATTTACTATCCTTTAAGGAGGGTATTCATACCTTCGGCCAAGTCGAATTTAACTTTTCTACTTGTTTTTCACTCATTTTTTTTTTTACTCAATATTTTTTCCCCACTCAAAATGTTTTTTCATGAACAGGATTCCGTAATAAACGGGAATTTCTAATTGTATTGTTAAAATCATTCCAAACTGTTATAAAAAGTTCTAACGACCGCAATTGAATAAAATAAAGATTCCGAAGACTACACATTTTTTGTTACATACATATTTTATAACGTTTGGTAATGAGTATTTGTAAAGACTCAAACATTTTTTTAATACGCAAAATCCCTCTCTTGCCCTCTCACAGCTTTTGGGAGAGCATAGTTCCATACAAACTTTTAGTTTTATAGCATGAAAAAAATAGAACGGCTTTTGACTGTAATTATTTGATGATATGCTTTAGGTAAGTGGTTAAGCCCAATAAACAAGAGGTCCGACGTTCAAATCTTGGTGGGAATATTAAATAAACAAGTAGAAAAGTTAAATTCGACTTGGCCGAATCTATGAATGCCCTATTTAAAGGATAGTTAGTTTTTAACGTGAAAAAATTAACAATTTTGATTAAAAATATTTTATTTTGAGTAAAAAAACTTTTGTTATAATTTTTGTAAAAAAAAGATATATTACAAATTTTTTTTGAGTGTAAACATTTTTTCGAGTGTAAAAGTTTTTTGGGTGTAAATTTTTTTTCAGTGTAAAAATATTTTGAGTGACAAAAATACTTTGTAAAGTAATTTTGTGGCTTAAATCTTGTTTTTTTAAATCTCGGCTTTTTCAACACGTGAATGAAAGGTGAAATCAATCTGAAATTCACGGCTTTGCTAACAACTTTTGAACCACTAAACCGATTTGGCTGAAATTCAACACGATCTAGGCCTGGGGAACGACAAATATATATGCCAAGCTTCAGCACCTTCAGAATTGTCTTTCTTAAGTCGTGTTTTTTATCTCGTAAATTCAAGAAAACCCTTGCCGAAATTTACTCTTTTGTTCATAAATTTTGAACCACTGCACTGTGGGCCAGCATCCCGAATTTTGGCCATAAATAGACCGCTTAACCTATATGTCATAAAAGTACTACATATAAGGATCGCTGATCATGATTCTGGAAAAAAAATTGAAAATTCAAAATGGCGGATCCAAAATGGCAGACCTTATTTTTTAATTCTTTGCTTATTGTATTTACTATAATTATTGTCGATGTATTTGGGGTCGATAATAACGAATATGAGCTCAGAGTTTTAAAATTCAAAATGGTGGATCCAATATGGCGACAAATTTAAATTTAAGATTTTTTATATGTTATGTCTTTTTGCCAAAAACTTAGATTTTAATGGTTTTTCGGATGTTAAAACTGATTTTGGAATTAAAGATTCCAAATACAAAATGACGGATCCAATATGGCGGATATAATTTTTTAATTCTTTGCTTATTGTATTTACTATAATTATTTTCGATGTATTTAGATTCGGTAATTACGAATATGAGCTCCAATTTTTTAAATTCAAAATGGCGGATCCAATATGGCGACAAATAAAATATAAAATGTTTTTCTATGTTGTCTGATTTTGTCGGTTTTTCGGATGCCAAATCTGATTTCAGAATCAAATATTCCAAAAAGCGGATCCAATATGGCGGACAAGATATTTAAATTATTGATTAATATCACTAGGAAATGATTGCGTAACACGAATACGAACTCAGACTTTTTGAAATCAAAATGGCGGATCCAAAATGTAGGACATAGTATTTTAAAAAAATGTACAGTGTATACATTCCTTTGTTTTTCTAAAACCCTCTTTTTGCTTTTATCGGAAAATTTTAATAAAATATTTCCCTTTTAAATGCGTCAAAATGTTAATATATCCAGTGGGACATTTAAGAGAGAACTCTTTTATTTCCATTTGCCATCCTAAATGTTTAAAATGCTATCGCCAAAATATGCCCGCTTAAATGTGTTCCCATTTATAATGTTTAGCACTAAGGATGGCCGCTGGTCAAGTGATTCAAATTTTTTGTTCATGAGTTATATGTGAGTGAGACATTTTTTGTGTGAGTGATTCGCAGTGAGTGCCATTTTTTTGTGTGAGTCAAAGTTATTTAATTGTATTGATATATGCCCGCTTAAATGCGTTCCTAGTTTTAATTTTAGCACTAGAGATGGACGCTGGTCAGGCGAATCACGCGTGATCGAAAGTGAGCGTGTCTCAAATTTTTTTGTTCGTGAGTGACAAACGAGTGAGACATTTTTTGCGTGAGTGATTAGTATTGAGTGCCTTTTTTTTGCGTGAATCAAAATTATATAAGTGTATTAATTTAGTTTTACATTTTTTCGTGTTAAAAATGTTAAGCGTGACTTACCCGTGAGTCACACGTGAGTGGTTTTTTGCTTACTCACGTAAATAGTGAGTAAGTGTGAGAAAAAAAACGATTGAGAAAATTATGTTTTTTTTTTTGCGTGAGCGTGAGTGAACGTGAGTCAAAACTGACTCACGCCCTCATCTCCAGTCATCACGCCAATGTTGTCAAAGTGGGAAATTTTTTATTACGAATCAATAAAAACAAAAATATCAAAATAATTTTGAATTTCCATTTTAGGGCATTTCTAAACGCCATATTTTGGTTTATTGCCTCTATGTCAAGATATTATGAACGGTCGCACAGGGTCGCAAAAATGTGAATAGAATTCACTGTTAGAGACAGATTGTAATTCAATGTTTGTCAATATCGTTTGGACTTTTTTGGACTTTGGTGTTAAAAAAAGGCGGATTTCAACAAAAGTATGAATTTCCATAATTTGTTTAAAAAAATATATACTTTTAGCTTACTTTTTGGCAGTATGTCTCATGTGTTGGACTAACAGGTATGTCTTTAGGAGAAGTTCGCAGAAAATTTGAAAAAAATATTGTGTTGAAGTACAAAAAAAAAATATTTGTTTCATGAATAAAAAATATAAAAAAAATCTCAAACTTTAACTTTAACCTCATGAAAAAAAAACTTTAAGCTACAATAAAAAGATATTAAAGATGCACAAAATTCAAGATGTTGACATTCTGAAAAAATATTTTTAAATATGTGTTGCCTTACAGACCTTATTGGCCAAAAAATGGAAATCCTGGCCCACAGCGCACTGAAGCGATTTCGCTGGATTGCAATACCAACCTGACCAGGTAAATGACCAACATATGTGCCAAAGTCCTTTAAGAGTAAGCGTATTTTCAACAGACAGACGGACAGAAGGACGGACGGATGGACATCGCTAGATCGTCTTAAAATTAAAGTTAGAAAAGTTCTGAAGAAAATCATAAGCTTTAGAATAATAAAAAAAATTATAATAATTCGGCACAACCAAAATGTTTACCAGATTTTTTAGTACAGAAACATTTTTGAATCTGATTTGACTGTTTGGCCATGGGAACATTCTTAGAATCTTATATGATTTTGTTATAAAAAAATTCGGAGAACAATTGAATTGTTTTTTTATTTAAAACATTTCTTAATCCCCCATAAAAATATTAACCCCCCAATGTTAATTCTTTAAAAGATTCAATAAAACAATGCTTACAGTCATACGAAAAAAAAGTCTCGCGATTATATACGGAAACGGAAATATACTTTTAACACTTAATTGTTTTTTTTTTTGTGCATGTATACATTTTCAACATATAAGTGGCATTTACATACATTTAAATACGCAAACATACACTTACACAAGCGTAAATATAAATAAATAAAATTTCAATTGTATAAAATGTATTTTAACTGATATTAATGTTGAATTATAAGTTGTGTTTTTCTATATGTATGTATGTAACAGTCAGCAAATAGTTTCCAAGGCCTTATTCATACTCTATTCTTTGTGCATGTGTGTGTGTGTTTTATATAAATGAAATTTTTGCACTCTTGCTGCAATTTTCTTTTATTTTTATTTACATCCTGTTTATGACACGAAATAAGGTTTACCACATATGAAATGTTACGAATGTAATTAACACATTTAATGCCTTCAATAAAGAAACGTAAAGTCAATTGAATAAAATTTTTTTATAGTTTTTTTTTCTCTTTTTTTCTTTTTATTTCATAAAAACCATATTAATTTCTTACATTCCTTAACACACACAGACGCATTCACATACTCACAAACACATTCACACATGGCATCAGCACGTTATTTCAATTGTGCAGAAACCCGTAATGCCTACACCACATTTGCCAACCTGTAAAGAATTTACATGCAATGTAGTAGTATATGTTTCTGATTTTAATGCAACAAACTCGAGAAAATTACAAAAAAAAAATATAAGTTATATTAAAAAAAAAAAAACAGAAAAAGTTTTTTAAAACTATAAGTGCGTGAATGTGGTAGTTTTTATTCCACAATACCACACATTTGTTGTTGCCTTAAGAGAGATTCCATTTTTTCTGTTTTTGCATGTGTATGTGTCACGGAAATTTAAAAGTCTATAGTCATGTGTATTAGAGTGACATTTTTTCTACAAATTTTGATTTTTCCAAGACCAATCGATTTAAATTAACCCGTGGCCCTTGGCAATCAATATTTTAAAATATATTTATGCAAAAAAAAAAAAAAATTTTTAAGAAAAAAAAAATTGTTAAATAAACAAGTTTTTGACGAAGCAAATAAAAATTTGATAAAAAAACCTTTTCAAACAAAATTTCATGATGAAAATAAACTTTTATAAAAACAAATTTTTTTGGGAAAAAAAAATTGATAAAAAAAATTCTGATTTTTTTAAAAAAAAAATTTTTGATAAAAAGAACATACGGGATTGTAGAAAAGAAAATTTTTATGAAAAAAAAATTATGATTTTTGAAAAAAAAATTGTTTAAAAAAATTTGGTGAAAAAAAATTTTGATGAAAAAACTTTTGATTAAAAAAACGATTTTGATAAAAAAAATAAGTATGAATGGTAAATTCGGCTATGCCAAATCTTTACACTCCAACACGTTAAGCAATTAAAAAAAAAAAAACAAGTAGAAAAGTTAAATTCGACTTGGCCGAATCTATGAATACCCTCCACAATGCCATTTTAAAGTGATAGTAAAATTTCTAACGTGAAAAAAATAACATTTTTGATTAGAAATATTTTATTTTGTGTAAAAAAAACTTTTTTTTAAGTAATTTTTGAAAAAAAAAAATAATTTACAAAAATTTTTTTTTGAGTGTAAAATTTTTGTTGAGTGTTTAAAAAAATTTTGATGAAAAAAAATTTTTTTCATGAAAAGATTTATTTTGATCAAAAAAATTTTTTAATGAAAAAAAAAAAAAAAAAATGACAGAAAAATTTATAAAATAAAAATTAATTAAAAAGGTTCAGAATAAAATAATGCATTTATTTGCATATTTGTTTTTCCAACAGATAATAATCTCTATGAAACTCAACTGTATAAAAGACACCACGTTTCTAAACAACAACAACCACACATATGGCAATGCCTTTTTAGTTAAGGCCCATTTAGATTAGCACACTTTTTGAAAAGATTATCAAGATGAAAAAGTCTTTTCATTTTAAACCGCTTGTCAAAAAGTATAAAAAAACTCTCTTGAATGTCTTTTGTGTGTTTAGACGTATACGCGTAAATTAAATTGTAGAAAAAAAAACAGCTGTTCATTACAAACACACACCCAAACAACATTTTGCAATTGCAAAATTTACAAATCAACCATACAATTGTGGTAAAATATTTTCTTTAATTTGCGTTCCTTAACCAAAAGATGCATAAATCTAAATCTCCATTGATTCCGACATCTCTGATTCCAACATCTCCACCGACTCCATATTCCTTGTTTGGCAGGAAGTTTGGTTAAAGTCTAGTTGGCAGACATTTCTCTAATCCTAAAAAAAAAAAATATCACAGGTAGAACTTTTAGTGCTGCGTCCAAAAAAGAAAAAAAAATGTCGGCGGCCCATGGTTTCCGAGTTATGGGCCTCCAAAGTTCGGATATCGAATTTGATATATCTTCATCAAAATTGGTCCGATTAGACCAAGATTGGTTTCATTCGAAAGCTTAATCAAATACCTTTATTTTGAAATTTAAAAAAAAATTGGTTCCATTAACCCATTGTGGAACAAAACCAAATTTTAGATTTTTAAACCAAAGTTTTTAGAGAAAATGCGTTATATTTCAAAATTGTGTGTTATTAAGGCATGTATTTATACGACGAGATTTAAAGCTTAGATATTAAGCTTTCATTTGAGCTTTTAATGGACCTTTTAACCCTTATAGAACCGGAGTTATTGACCATTGACCCCGCTTATATATTAATAAAAAAAAACTTTATTTAGCGAAGCCGCTTAATTAATATATGAAAATTAAAATCCCTAAGCCCGTCCGAAGGCCGGCAACCCAGAAAACCTTTTAAGGCAAAAAAAAAAAAATAAACTACACAGAGGTCTGGTATATATATTCAATTATGTTTTCTAATGTTTAAACGTAAATAACTCCGGTTCTATAAGGGTTAAAAGGTCAAATGAAAGCTCAAATCAAAGCTTAATATCTAAGCTATAAGCCTAGTTATAAAAATAAATACCTTAATAGGGCATAATTTTAACATTTTACCCCATTTCTTCAAAAACTTGGGGTGAAAAATCTAAAATTTAGAGTTGTTTCACAATGGGTTAATGAATCCAAATTTTTTAAATGTCAAATTAAAGGTATTTGAATAAGCTTTCGAATGAAACCAATCTTGGTCTGATTGGACCATTATTGATGAAGATATATTAAATTCGATATCCGAACTTTGGAGACCCATAACTCTGGAACCACGGGCCGCCGACAATTTTGTTTCTTTGTTGAACTCACCTAAATCATCCCTATTTCAAAAAATAGAAAAAAATAAATCGGACCAATGTCTGCCAATTAGACTTGTTCCGAAAATTTAGCCCATATAAAATTTTATTTATTTTTACCACCACTTCACAACAGCTGTTGTTATTATTTGTATTTTTGTTTACATAAAAAACATCCCTGATCTAATGAAAATAGTAATTTTTTGAAATTTTTCAAAACACAAAAATTACATCCGTATGTCAACATTTTCCTCTCCGTATTGACAAAAAGTCTGTCCGTATTTGTATGTTCACTCAAAAAATTATGTTAGTAAAATCAACTCAAAATGTCAGTTAAAATAACTACTTTGTTAGTTGTTTTGGGGTCAACTACTTTTTCAGTTAAATCAACTAACAATGTTAGTTATTTTAACTGACAAAAAAACAACTGACTTATGTAGTAACAAGTAAGAAAATTATAGTCGGTCAAGACCGACCATATAATACCCTACACCAGAGTTTCCCGGAAAATGGGTCCCGGAAAAAGGGTCCCTTGGACCGATTAGATCTATATTTTGTCAAATCTTTAATAAGTGTAAAAAACACTCACAAATCAAATTTGAGTGAAATTGGCTTCTATATGTTGACAATAACCGTTTTAACTGAATATCGGGCGAAATTTTCACATGGGGCCTAAGTCCAAAACTGGTCCGATGATAATCAGATACGCGTTTAACATACACAAACAAAATTTTAATTAAATATTTTCTATTTTCATGAAATTTGAGAGATTTGTGTGAAAATCGGGAAGGTGGTTTGTATGGGGGCTACAAGAAGAACTGGTCCGATTTCTTTAAAATTCGGAATGGCGATTTGTGAAGACAAAACATGTTTACTTGCCAAATTTCGAGAAGACACCTATTATAATACGGCTATGAGGGTCATTTGAGCCAAACCTAAAGAGGACCTTTGTATGGGGGCTAGGTCTAAATATGGACCGATTTTTTCCAATTTCAATAGGCTTCGTCCTTGGACCAAGAGAGGCTTAAGTTTCAAATTTCAAGTCAATTGATTAAAAATTGCGACCTGTATCGTGTTTACACCGTTTACACCGTTTACATGGACAGACAGACAGACAGACAGACAGACAGACAGACAGACAGACAGACAGACAGACAGACAGACAGACAGACAGACAGACAGACAGACAGACAGACAGACAGACAGACAGACAGACAGACAGACAGACAGACAGACAGACAGACAGACAGACAGACAGACAGACAGACAGACAGACAGACAGACAGACAGACAGACAGACAGACAGACAGACAGACAGACAGACAGACAGACAGACAGACAGACAGACAGACAGACAGACAGACAGACAGACAGACAGACAGACAGACAGACAGACAGACAGACAGACAGACAGACAGACAGACAGACAGACAGACAGACAGACAGACAGACAGACAGACAGACAGACAGACAGACAGACAGACAGACAGACAGACAGACAGACAGACAGACAGACAGACAGACAGACAGACAGACAGACAGACAGACAGACAGACAGACAGACAGACAGACAGACAGACAGACAGACAGACAGACAGACAGACAGACAGACAGACAGACAGACAGACAGACAGACAGACAGACAGACAGACAGACAGACAGACAGACAGACAGACAGACAGACAGACAGACAGACAGACAGACAGACAGACAGACAGACAGACAGACAGACAGACAGACAGACAGACAGACAGACAGACAGACAGACAGACAGACAGACAGACAGACAGACAGACAGACAGACAGACAGACAGACAGACAGACAGACAGACAGACAGACAGACAGACAGACAGACAGACAGACAGACAGACAGACAGACAGACAGACAGACAGACAGACAGACAGACAGACAGACAGACAGACAGACAGACAGACAGACAGACAGACAGACAGACAGACAGACAGACAGACAGACAGACAGACAGACAGACAGACAGACAGACAGACAGACAGACAGACAGACAGACAGACAGACAGACAGACAGACAGACAGACAGACAGACAGACAGACAGACAGACAGACAGACAGACAGACAGACAGACAGACAGACAGACAGACAGACAGACAGACAGACAGACAGACAGACAGACAGACAGACAGACAGACAGACAGACAGACAGACAGACAGACAGACAGACAGACAGACAGACAGACAGACAGACAGACAGACAGACAGACAGACAGACAGACAGACAGACAGACAGACAGACAGACAGACAGACAGACAGACAGACAGACAGACAGACAGACAGACAGACAGACAGACAGACAGACAGACAGACAGACAGACAGACAGACAGACAGACAGACAGACAGACAGACAGACAGACAGACAGACAGACAGACAGACAGACAGACAGACAGACAGACAGACAGACAGACAGACAGACAGACAGACAGACAGACAGACAGACAGACAGACAGACAGACAGACAGACAGACAGACAGACAGACAGACAGACAGACAGACAGACAGACAGACAGACAGACAGACAGACAGACAGACAGACAGACAGACAGACAGACAGACAGACAGACAGACAGACAGACAGACAGACAGACAGACAGACAGACAGACAGACAGACAGACAGACAGACAGACAGACAGACAGACAGACAGACAGACAGACAGACAGACAGACAGACAGACAGACAGACAGACAGACAGACAGACAGACAGACAGACAGACAGACAGACAGACAGACAGACAGACAGACAGACAGACAGACAGACAGACAGACAGACAGACAGACAGACAGACAGACAGACAGACAGACAGACAGACAGACAGACAGACAGACAGACAGACAGACAGACAGACAGACAGACAGACAGACAGACAGACAGACAGACAGACAGACAGACAGACAGACAGACAGACAGACAGACAGACAGACAGACAGACAGACAGACAGACAGACAGACAGACAGACAGACAGACAGACAGACAGACAGACAGACAGACAGACAGACAGACAGACAGACAGACAGACAGACAGACAGACAGACAGACAGACAGACAGACAGACAGACAGACAGACAGACAGACAGACAGACAGACAGACAGACAGACAGACAGACAGACAGACAGACAGACAGACAGACAGACAGACAGACAGACAGACAGACAGACAGACAGACAGACAGACAGACAGACAGACAGACAGACAGACAGACAGACAGACAGACAGACAGACAGACAGACAGACAGACAGACAGACAGACAGACAGACAGACAGACAGACAGACAGACAGACAGACAGACAGACAGACAGACAGACAGACAGACAGACAGACAGACAGACAGACAGACAGACAGACAGACAGACAGACAGACAGACAGACAGACAGACAGACAGACAGACAGACAGACAGACAGACAGACAGACAGACAGACAGACAGACAGACAGACAGACAGACAGACAGACAGACAGACAGACAGACAGACAGACAGACAGACAGACAGACAGACAGACAGACAGACAGACAGACAGACAGACAGACAGACAGACAGACAGACAGACAGACAGACAGACAGACAGACAGACAGACAGACAGACAGACAGACAGACAGACAGACAGACAGACAGACAGACAGACAGACAGACAGACAGACAGACAGACAGACAGACAGACAGACAGACAGACAGACAGACAGACAGACAGACAGACAGACAGACAGACAGACAGACAGACAGACAGACAGACAGACAGACAGACAGACAGACAGACAGACAGACAGACAGACAGACAGACAGACAGACAGACAGACAGACAGACAGACAGACAGACAGACAGACAGACAGACAGACAGACAGACAGACAGACAGACAGACAGACAGACAGACAGACAGACAGACAGACAGACAGACAGACAGACAGACAGACAGACAGACAGACAGACAGACAGACAGACAGACAGACAGACAGACAGACAGACAGACAGACAGACAGACAGACAGACAGACAGACAGACAGACAGACAGACAGACAGACAGACAGACAGACAGACAGACAGACAGACAGACAGACAGACAGACAGACAGACAGACAGACAGACAGACAGACAGACAGACAGACAGACAGACAGACAGACAGACAGACAGACAGACAGACAGACAGACAGACAGACAGACAGACAGACAGACAGACAGACAGACAGACAGACAGACAGACAGACAGACAGACAGACAGACAGACAGACAGACAGACAGACAGACAGACAGACAGACAGACAGACAGACAGACAGACAGACAGACAGACAGACAGACAGACAGACAGACAGACAGACAGACAGACAGACAGACAGACAGACAGACAGACAGACAGACAGACAGACAGACAGACAGACAGACAGACAGACAGACAGACAGACAGACAGACAGACAGACAGACAGACAGACAGACAGACAGACAGACAGACAGACAGACAGACAGACAGACAGACAGACAGACAGACAGACAGACAGACAGACAGACAGACAGACAGACAGACAGACAGACAGACAGACAGACAGACAGACAGACAGACAGACAGACAGACAGACAGACAGACAGACAGACAGACAGACAGACAGACAGACAGACAGACAGACAGACAGACAGACAGACAGACAGACAGACAGACAGACAGACAGACAGACAGACAGACAGACAGACAGACAGACAGACAGACAGACAGACAGACAGACAGACAGACAGACAGACAGACAGACAGACAGACAGACAGACAGACAGACAGACAGACAGACAGACAGACAGACAGACAGACAGACAGACAGACAGACAGACAGACAGACAGACAGACAGACAGACAGACAGACAGACAGACAGACAGACAGACAGACAGACAGACAGACAGACAGACAGACAGACAGACAGACAGACAGACAGACAGACAGACAGACAGACAGACAGACAGACAGACAGACAGACAGACAGACAGACAGACAGACAGACAGACAGACAGACAGACAGACAGACAGACAGACAGACAGACAGACAGACAGACAGACAGACAGACAGACAGACAGACAGACAGACAGACAGACAGACAGACAGACAGACAGACAGACAGACAGACAGACAGACAGACAGACAGACAGACAGACAGACAGACAGACAGACAGACAGACAGACAGACAGACAGACAGACAGACAGACAGACAGACAGACAGACAGACAGACAGACAGACAGACAGACAGACAGACAGACAGACAGACAGACAGACAGACAGACAGACAGACAGACAGACAGACAGACAGACAGACAGACAGACAGACAGACAGACAGACAGACAGACAGACAGACAGACAGACAGACAGACAGACAGACAGACAGACAGACAGACAGACAGACAGACAGACAGACAGACAGACAGACAGACAGACAGACAGACAGACAGACAGACAGACAGACAGACAGACAGACAGACAGACAGACAGACAGACAGACAGACAGACAGACAGACAGACAGA